>OX401407.1:44803672-45238679 GCA_947846245.1 Cerastoderma edule | reverse complement strand
GGTATAGAGATAAAAAGAGAGACATGAAAGATAGCTATTGAAAAGGAGGAAAGACAGAGAGAGGCAAGAGTAGGGGTAGAATCAGAGAGGAAAGCAGATAGAACCAAAACAAGACATCACGTGATAAAAACTATGAGAGAAAGACAAAGAGACACAAACAAAGATAAAGTGGGACACAAATGAAATAAGAGAGATACAGACAAAACTGTCAAGGACAACACGATATGTTGATATAAACAGAGAGAGAGACACACACACATAGCGACATTATTACAGAGAGAATAATAGTCAAAAACAGCTACGTAATGGAGACATATAGTGAGTTTGGAGGCACGAAGAAGGTCATATAGAGAGATATAATAGCTCTTTCGAAAGAATGCTAACACAAAGGATACATAGCCAGACACAAACACACAAACAACAGACAGACAGATAGACAGACAGTGTCGGGACAAGTTATCGTGAACTTAAAACAGTTTGAAAGATAACCTTACTGCACATTATAACTTATATTTACAGGCGGATATTCGGCGTAAAATATATAAGCGTAAAATCATATAATTGCCTAATTGGTTCGTAATCGCGAAATCATGGTTGGTACAGCAGATCAAAGCATTTGGCGGGAGACAATTTGTTCGGAGTGCTTAACCCTTTATTTTTCGTCCGCATTTTGTCCCAGTGTTCTGATAAACTTTACAATGCATATACTGCACCAGATTCGTATGTGGATCTGCGACAGACGCTTTGTGCAGCCTTGTTGAGCCATTTCTTCTGTTTCGCAACAACTTCTAATTTTGAATACTATCCAGTTATCCCATTCTTCCGATCTTAATTCGAAATTGAAACAATGTCATGACCCCAAATAGAAGAATGGGTTTTGAACCAAATAGTATGATTCTGACCTCTGATTTGTCGTTTTTTCGAAATGTTGACCTTTCAGGAGATAAATTTCCGACGATCTAGCTATTGACATGGACTTAGTTTGGATGGAATAAAAAAAAAGAAAGGCTAGACTCCTGACTCCCTTCTACCTCACTCTGCGTTCAATCTGCTTCGTTTCGTATGTCACAGAGCTGAAACCCATCAGCAAAAGTCTCATTACTTGTTCTTGGTTTAAACTCTTACTAAATGATACCGAATTCGTCTTATTTTGTCAAATCCGGGACAGGCGGATGAGATGCTCCTTCTGACGATTTCATCTTTAGAAAACAACAACAATAACAACAACAGCAACAACAATAACAACAACAGCAACAATAATAACAACAACAGATTCTTTCAGATAACATTATGGTTAAGTTTATAGTGTGTCATTATTTTTGTAGTCTGCAATTGTTTCAAATTGGACCGATGTCACATTGTCAAATAGGGTAATATTATAATCCACGACTCCGGATAAACGTGTTATAACACACCTTTTACTGCACTGACCTCTGTCAATATGCCGTTTAAGATGATACCTATCGTGGATTTGGATACTCGTCTGTTGTAATATTCCACTCGAGACAGTAAAGATAAAAACATGCAAGACACAATGTTTAACCCTTAACCAAACAGTAACGAAATTTTACCACTTTGTTGCAGACGACTCTTGGAAAACATTGTGAGAAAAGGAGAAATTGCTCGTGACAAGCAATTATTCCTTTTCCCTCAATGGTTTCTCTTTCCTTTCAGAAGATTATTTTCCAATTTCATCACATTTTGAAATGTCGTCTGTAAACTCTTTCAATGTGGGACAGTCGAAAACTTGGCGTTTGGTTAAGGGTTAAGAACAAGCGTGTTTGTTAGCATGTTTTGATAGTTGATTGTAGTCTCATCCTTAAGGAAGCAGAAATAAAGAGTCGATAGCACATTGCATGTCGACAAAATCCTAAAACGAATTTCTAATTTGACACCGGCAGCTGCATAAAATAGAATTCAAATCTACTTTAAGTACTTATAAAACACCAATCAAAATCGAGAAGAGGGGAGTGATTGTTACTCTTGTAAATAGATGCATGATTCCCCTTCAACACGTAGCGAAATAATGCAGATAATCTGGGGAAAACATGCATAACCACTCCATAGTGTTGTTTTCTATACACTAAGATTACTATCAAATGCTGAACTATATAAGCGATGAACTGACTCGTCATATCCATTTAGAAAATAGAATATTATTTTTGTCTTGTTCCTTTTTTATAAGCATTTGTTTAATGAACTACTTCGCGAGCGAACGGACACCGAGAAGCAAATAGGCTTAAAAACGGCAACAACTCCGGCTAATGTATCGATCCGCGCGTAAACAACCTTGATGACTGCAAATCGCGGAGAGAAATAAATTAGTATTTCTCGCCAATTCAATGGAACAGCACGCATCATTACCCCATTTGAAGAGTGATTTATACTCCTTGCTCCATTTAATGAATTTAATAAATTGTTTATTCTCGCATCTCTGTCTCTTTTTTTCTAATGGGGCGATCGACTGGGTCGGATGCGGTAGTTGTAACATTAGCAACGAAGAAACGAAGACGAGGCCACTTAACCCTTTACTTTGTACACGCATGCGCAATAAAAGAAGTCAACAATTTTTCAGATTATACACAATGGGAAACAATGTGATAAAAGAAAAAAATGCTCAGAATGAGCAATGTCTTCTTTTGTCACATTGTTTTCTATCATTAAAACCCTCTGTAAAATCATGCTCTTGAAACGGTCTTTATTTCGGCAAAGACTCGCTCCTTTTCGTAGAGCGTAGCGAAGGATTAATCAATTGTGCACCGCAAAGAACCGACGCGGGGCTTGACAATATAGATTTCATGAACGATTTGCCATCATGTGTTGATTTATGTAATTGTAAACTCTAATATGCCGTGTAATAAATATCACTGATCCCCTAGACGGATGTTATCCGAGAGGTTGCGAGTGGTTATCGATCAGAAAGACAGGTGGTTGGTTGATTTGATCGTTTCTACTTTAACTTCACGCTGTTTTCAAGATTAATTAAGTTTTATCGTAGCAAATCGTGAAACGGTTTACTATTTTCGTATCGATGCTTACTGGATATTCTTTGAGTTTAATCAATACTTGTTGTATGATTGCTCAGCCATATCTATAGTTCAACACAGGATAGGTTCACTCGTTTAACCTGTGATATTTTCAGTTTGTATGTTACGGAGAGAGAAGAAAAGCTCTTATCAAACAAACATCTGTTTAGATAAAGAATGAATAACTTTTAATCTTTACTATGGACTATAAATCTTTTAACTGATGTTGACTTAATATGTCATTACTTAGGATCCATATAAGGCGAAACTTGACAGAAAAGAGACATTAAAAGTGATTGTTGAATATGAAAGAAATAAAACGTATCCTATTTTAAGTTTGAGAACGAAAATTATTCCGATCTTGCGCCGTAAATTAAAAATACCACGATACTAGACAAGGACAATCCACAATTGATTGTGCCAGCGAACGGGGATCAAGCCAGGGACTCTCAAACTCATGATTATGAATGATTCGGTGTGGTAGATCTGTAGACACAAGCATATGGCTAGCATAAAGCACACAACTACATCGTGTGGTCGAAATATTTGTTAAGACAGTTACCTAAATTGTCCTTGGACAGAGCATACAATAATTAATGGAACTAGTATGTTTAGAGAAAAGTCTTTGAGATACAATGTATACAACTTATGGTATTCTGGAAAATATCAGTGTATGTAAGGAGAAAGTTATTGAAGATTTGGACTCCATAAAAACCCTTCCATGCATCATATGAAACAACCCTTGATATCGCTCTTAACGAACATTTCTCCTTTCCCTACAATGTTTTCAGCAGCATCAAAAGATTATCTTTCAATATTTACACATTTTGAAATGTCGTCTGCAAACTCTTTCATTTTGGGACGGTTGAAAATTTGGCGTTTGGCAAGATGTTTTAAACAACATTTTAAGTGAAAATGTCACCCGTACATACAGACCAATGTCATCTCCTGATGGTTTCAATTTGGATGGTTCGAAATGCAAAAAAAAATGCAAACATTGTTCATAGATGAAGATGACAAAACAAAACGCAAAAATGCACGATGTAACATGGCAAACCACACAAGAGGTTGACGGGGACACGCAAAAAAATCGAGAGTCTATCATGTCAGGGCCATGATAAAACGGACCTTTCCGCTTTGTTTAAACCTACTCATTTTACATCGATTGTGAAACGAGTTCTTACAACATAGATAAATCACGATTCTGCTTCTTGGATATTAGTACACGAATAGTACTCGCTACGAATGTAATCTATTGGATTTAAAAAGTTTTAATGACCAAAGTTCGTGTGTACTAACGATACTTTACTTGTTTTATAGTTTAGTTTAGTTTAAACGTATTCATTTTACATCGTTTGGGAAACAAGTTCTGACAATTTATATCAAATGCACTCAAATTTGTCTTCTGGATACATAACCAGTAATCGCGCCGAATGCGGATTAATAAAAGGTCACAAAGCAGGTCCCTCTTTTCACAGGATTCGAACTCACGACACTAGTGTCCAGAAGCCGATGCTTTACCACTAGACCACTGTCGTCGACAACGCTATTTTTTCTGCTCCTCACCTAAAGCTTGCATTTGTTGTAAAAGAATAGATAAGTATTGTTCACCAACATTCACCGTCTGTTGCCCTCTATGTATGAATAATTATGACGCGTTATATTCAATAATAAACAGTCTTTCGAACACAGTCGATAGACAATAGAGCTATACCATTATCTATAAACAGGTAAGCTTAGTACCATTTATCAAATACTGCACGTGGACGAACCACGTGGTCGAACATCATGGACGGCTCCGAGGAAATTTTCAGATACTCAGTATAGCGTGTAATTCATGCTAATAAGGCAGGTCAACAGACGGTGAGTGTTGGTGAACAATATATGTTGAAAATGTAGAGTGATATGCCCTACTTCCTTCGATTTATACATGCCGTTTTGATCAACGTTTACTTGACATTTGGTTATCAATGATTATACATGAGCGTTTTAAAGACCTTGGCTTTTAATAAGTGTATAGCGAAAACAATACGGAATGGGTATTTCAATGTCGTCTACATAGATAAACAATAGACAATGACTGGATCGAATTCCATCAACATGGTCTATTCCGTTTCAATGTCGAATAAAAGAGATGTATTTAAAGACGGAAAATGCTCATGTGTAGCAGTGTTACCCTTTGCACGTGTATTTCTTAGTAAAAGTGACATGTTACAAAAGTTGTGCAACAGTTCGTCTCAGATCATCGGGTGTTAAACCAATAACTTTCTATATGGACATCATCACATTTGCTAAATAATGAAATGGTTATAATATGGAATTGAACAGTACCTCTACACAATGTGGTGTCACTTATGGTCATTCATCAACATTAGAATTTAGAATTATCTGAAATTGCAAAATTTGAAATGATTTAAAACAGTACCTTTTTAGCCTGTATTGGCTTGGAAAGAATAGAATGTCATCATACGTTATTTCTGAAGTTTTGTTAAATTGCCTGTCTTCAGGTTTTTTTGTGTATGCATTTGAGCGGTAACAGATGTCTCATTCCTTTACATGACACAAGCTGTTGTATTCGAAATGACCCTTTTATCAACCCTGAAAAAAAAGAAAATGAAACAATAGAAAATATATAAACGTAAGTTACGCTGCGCTTCAATCAGAAAGATGCATAGACAGTGAGACTAAATAAAAGACTGGTCTACATGAGTTTTTTCTCTGTATCTAGATATCACGCTTACAACAGCGTATAATATCAATTGCAGCCATTATATTGTTCACTCATTGTTAAACCGCCTAGCCTTTGATTGAGTTCGTGTGTTGGCGAAAGCTGGACATTTTCGCGGATTTCTGACAAACCAGTATGTATTGTTATATCTTTGATAGGAAATAAACAAGCAGGGTTTGATGTTCTATAAGCTGTGTGCGTTTAAGCTAGTGTGTGTTTTTACATTGACACAGGCATAGTATCTAATGAACATATATGCAGACCTCACTCAATGTACACAACTAGTTTTATCCTTATTTCATATGTATTTTCTCTATGTTAATTCCTGCCTGACCTTGTTATCTTAGATTTGGACGAACCTCGTGTATCTCAAATGGATAACTGTATTGATATGCAAGAAAAATCAAACACGCTTTTAAATACATTCAAAGCATCATATTTGGTTGGGTTGGTGAGACAAAGCTTCGATTCAAGGCAAGCCATTTGTTCCTACAAGATTGTTATAAAGAGATGAAAGACGCTTGCAGCAAAAAGACTGAAAGGGTTTCTTTCATAGGGTGATCGGGAAGCATACTTTTGAGTGATTTTGCATGACTATACCATGTATGTACATTCTGGCATGTACTTGGGCATAGAAAGCAACGTAAATATGCCACTAAATAGGTGCAATTTCCTCAACGCTCATATCTTAAGCATTTCAAAGAGGGCAAACCTGGGTACCGTTTTACTAAACAGTTTACGCTTAAGATTTGCGTACGTCTTAAACGAAAAGTCCCCTCATTTCAATATAAGCCGAAGCAATATTGCTAAGTAACACATCATTGGAATCGTCTTTTCGAGACGCCTCCAATGACGTGTCACATTGCAATATTGTACTTTCATTGAAGATACTACTCATGTGTATCAGTTATGACTTTCGCAAATATTTTCCGTAAAACTTGTTAAGTAAAACGGTACCCAGGACCTGAAATGATATCAAGAAGCACGCAATGAGGTGTGTATGGTATTCGTGGTAAAACAACACACTGTGAACTAACGATACGTAGTATGTATCAAGGATGTATAAAGTCCTTCGAAAGGATACAAACAATCAATCTTCATTGCTCGAATAACCTTAATACATATAAAAGCCTTATACATTTAATGTTTGGCTTTAGTACAAAATGGATAGTCAAACTCTTTAAATACCTTTAGGGAATCTACACCACTATGAGTATTAGTTACATGTTCTCTCTCAAAATGAATTTTACAAACGTTTGTGATATATTGTAAGAATTGGATACCGTATTTATCAAAACGAAGATACAGAGCGTCGCCTTCTAGTACAAAAAAAGGTCCTGGGTTCAATCCGTAAGCGACGAGGTAATAACTCTAGTGATAACCCATTCACCGGCGTGAGTACTGGTCACCCTCCTAAAGCAGTTTAGTTAAATCTTATTCATTTTACATCGATTGTGAAACAGGTTCTTACAACTTAGATTAGTCACTCTCGATTCTGCTTCCTGGATACATAACCAGTGCTCGCGCCAAATGTGGAATAATGAAAGGTCGCAAGAACGATCCCGCTACTCAAGGGATTCGATCCCATGACCATTGTACCCATTAGCCGACGCTCTACCCCTGGACCACTGTCCCACACCAGAAAGCAGTCATCGAGGGTGAATTTAATAAGCTGCGTTACAATCGATGTAAGATAAACAAGTTTTAACTTAAACTTTATTACAAATGATTACAAACAACCTTGGGAGAGCTTTAACCCTTTACCAAACGCCAAATACTTTGCTTTCCAAGATTAAAAAAGAGTTTGCAGACGAACTTTCAAAATGTGATAAAGTTGAAAAACCATTCTCTGATACGACAAAAAACAGTGTGGGTAAGGATTGCTATGAGCAATTTCTCATTTCCCCACAACGTTTTCCAGAGTCGTCTGCAAATAAACTGGTCAAATGTCGTTATTGTTTGGTAAAGGGTTAAGAAATCTATTCCACTAGGGTTATTTGTAACACGTTCTCCCTGAAAGTGAATTTTTGATGGTACCAGAAGAGCAATTTCTCATTTTCCAACAATGTTTCCCAGAGTCGTCTTGAACAAACTGGTCTTATGTCGTTATTGTTTGGCAATGGGTTAAACTGTCCTATCTGCTGCATATCAGGATGTGGGGTTAAATGGGGGAAATTCAACTCCACGTTATGATGGATGTCTTACGACAGTAGGCTAAAAACACATTATAACCGTGTCATCTGAACACACAGCGGAACATTAGGGTTTTCTATAGCGAGTAGAGTGATTGACGCTAAACAAACATGGTAGCGTTTTCGAAGCCTGTAAATAAAGAATAACGGCATTTTACCAAATCTGGAAAACTTAGTAGAAAAAGAAGACTTTCCCCCTTTTCCCACAATGTTTTTTGCCCTATCAGATGATTATTGATCAATTTGATCACATTTTGAAATATCGTCTACAAACTCTTTCAATTTGGGACAGGACAAAATTTGGCGTTTGGTAAAGGGTTGAACATACTATGCTAATGCTAAGCGTAAGTCATAAAAAAGCATCCCCCTTATTTCAATATTGGGAAAGGCAATACTCAATATTGTGACAAGTCATTTGTATCATCTCTTGCACCTTGGATTAATTACTTCATATTCTGCTTCCTGGATACAAACCTTCGCACCGATTTCCATGTTAGTCCGGCTATTTTCACCTTACCTCAAACGGGGATTGATCCAGGACCCACGGATATTCAACAATTGCACAGTTATAACTAACATGATCTTTTTATGGACCTATTAAGCGTGAGCATGTTTTTTCTTTTCAATAAGATCGTTCTTTTCAGAGAATTTTGATTTAAAATGTGTACTTGACCCTAACTGTGCTGGAACCAACTTCATGCTTATGCAAACAGGTTAGAACTAGACAAGCCGCCAAATAAATTGGCGGCTAGCAAGTGATCCAATCAGTTTGCTACACATGGTATCTTTTCTAAACGAAATTAGGCAGATATTTAAAGTTTTGGAAAGCACACTACACAAAAATCTATTCCTAGAAAATACCCAGCATTCTAATGATTAAATGCGCATTTTGCTAGTCAACCATGTCAATTTATTTCCTTGGGCATTAAGGGTAACGTTTTGCACAGATTGATATACTAGTGTGAAATTTCATATCTCTGAAAAGCAGATTTTTTGATTAATGTTAAATGAAGTTCAATATCATGCAATCAGATCCCAACGTGCATGCTGAAAATTTGTTTGTTAGGCTTTGTTATAGATTTAATGGTTTTGACGAGTCGCGATCGCGTATAATAACTCTTTGTCCGATTGTATTCTGGTGCGGGAGGCATCTTCTTTCGGTTTCCACTGTCATGATTACAGGTAAGACTAGCACCAAACTATTTCTAGTGTTTGTGGTTACCAACTTTATTTACCAGGATTAGTTTTTCGTTAGGCGGAATGCCAATCCCCAACGCAATGTGGTCACGTTGCTGTTTAGCAAATGCTGTTCTTCAGCGAAAGGCCACAATGTCTGACAAATTATTTGTAGTCCCTTTGATCCACTTAGTTGTCTACTTGATTGAAATGAGATAGATGTTGCTGTTTAGCCAACTTGTTGTCGGTTCCAACAAATGAAATTTGGCTCTTTTAGTTGCAGGGCATCACTCTATGTTTTTGGAATGAGATACTGGTTGTCGTTTAACGAAATGTCCATCTTAAACATTAGAGTCATGGTCCTTTTGGTTGTAAACCAACCTCCGGATTAGCGGAATGAGATATATGTTGCTGTTAAGACAACAGGTTGTCGGTTCCAAAATATAGTGCATGGCCCTTTTGGTTGTAGAGCAGCACTTTAAGTTATTAGAATGAGACACATGGTGCTGTTAAGCAAAAAACCAGTATCTCTTACATTGAGGTTTGGTCCTTTTCGTTGTAGAGCAACACTTTAAGTCATTAGAATGAGAAACATGGTGCTGTCAATTCAAACACCAGTATCTCTTACAAATGAGGTTTGGTCCTTTTAGTTGTCGATTTTAGAATCCACATTAGAGGAATGAGATACATGGTGCTGTTAAGCCAAACACCAGTATCTCTTACAAATGAGGTTTGGTCCTTTTAGTTGTAGAGCAACACTTTACGTCTTTTTGGAATGAGATATATGTTGCAGTTTAGCTAAAGGCCATTATCTCATACAAATGAGATATGGTTCTTTTAGTTGTAGATTTTAGAATGAGATAATGTTTGCAGTGAAACCAAATGCCAATCTTCAACGGTCGAGTTATGGTCCTTTTAGTTGAGAAGCAACCTCAACAATAGCAGAATGAGATATATGGTGCTGTTTAGCCAAAAACCAGTATCTCTTACATTGAGGTATTGTCCTTTTAGTTCGAGGGCAACACTTTACGTCTTTTAGAAAATAGATACGGGTTGCTTTTTAGCTAAAGGCCATTATCTTTTATAAATGAGATATGGTCATTTTAGTTGTAGAGCAGCACTTAACGTTATTGGAATGAAATACATGGTGCTGTTTATCAAAAAGCCATTATCTTTTACACATGAGATATGCCTCTTAGTTGTAGAGCATCGCTTTACGTTATTGGAATGGGATACATGTTGCCGTTAAGCCAAAGTCCATTATCTCTCTCAACTGAGATATGGTTCTTCTAGTTGTAGAGTAACGCTCTGCGTTTTAGGAATGGGATACACGATGGTGTCCAGCAACCTTTGGCGTTTAGACAAAGACCGCAAACTTCAACAAAACACTATTGTCCTTCTTGTTGTAGAGCAAGACTTTACTTTATTGTAATGAGATACTTGTTGCTATCCAGCCAATGACAATACAGTCTAACTTGTGTTAAGCAGCCACCCTTTTAAGCAGCCAACTTGCCTTAAATATCCACTACAGAAAGTCCCATTGTGGACATCAATTTGTGGTAAGCAGCTAACCTGTCTTAAACAGCCAATTAACTCTGTCCCATAGGCTGGCCTGTTAACACAATTTTGACAGTATCTGTAACAATGGAGTAATGGTACTACGTTAAGTGAATGAGTTACAAGTCAGAACTGGTCAGCAAGAGGACCGTATCTCATTTATTCTATTGAATGGGATATGGTATTTTGGATGTTCATAGCCTGTGTATAGGTGCAGGTAATTCTACCCGCGGGAACAGCAGGTGGCGGTTGCAGCATGATAAACGGAAACAATCATTGTGACCTTTAAAAAAGGGGGAGATATAGCTTGCCTTGTCGACACTTCGCAAACAATGGGGCTCGAATTTCGGATGCGGTTGTCATTACCCTTTTCTTGAGTGCCACCAACAAGTTTAAATGCCTTGTTTTGATAGGTACATCTCTAAATGTATGTAGATGTATATAACTTTTTAAAAAACGAGAATTTCCTTCCCTATGTTCTACTTCATGCAACACATAGTGTCATTACTGTTTGCTTAATTAAGTACACTATATAACATTAGCTAGTATCAACTTTTATCAAGTGTTAGCTTCCACTGATCGCTACGAGAAGGGGAAGAGACTTTTTCAAAACACAATGCTTTAACCCTTTCCCAAACAATAACGACAATTTGACCACCTTGTTGCAGACGACTTTAGAAAACACTGAGGGAAATGAGAAATTGCTCGTGACGAGCAATTTCTCCTTTTCCCAAAATGTTTTCTGGCCTATCAAAAGATCATTTTTCAATTTCATCACATTTTGAAATGGCGTCTTCAAACTCTTTCAATTTGGGACGGTCGAAATTTTGTTGTTTGGGAAAGGGATACAGTGATACAGCACTATCGTTGCAACAAGAGCATTGTTGAGGATGTCCGTATTAACGTTGCGGTTCACACCTCTCGGGTTATAGACAGTTAAACTGCAGTAAACGATCACATAACCTCACTCTAAACCGAGGTAATGTAGCAGAAGGGCCAAATTAAATGTCTCGCTCGGAAGCCCGAAAATACTGTTGCTTTACGTCGTTCTGGAGTAAGCTTTACGTAGAGTACTGCACTTGTAATGTAGATTATAAATCAAGAGTTACAAAGTAGTATTCGTATTCAAAACACACAGTGAAGAGGTAGAGTATGGCTTATGTAATTTTAAGGAGCAAGGAGTAAGCTTTTAGCTTCTGTTCCAATACGTTTCACTTAATTGTTTGTAACGTATCTAATGGTGTTTATTTACTGAATGAAATATGTTCAAAATGAGGAGCAAGAAAAATCGGATTTTAATGCTTTTGAATACTGAATACGAATTACAATGCAAACTTAACACTTTCGAATCTACTTAAAAGACACCCATACATTGTTAACACTTTATCAAACACAACATTTTCAACTATCCCAAGTTGCAGACGACGCTTCAAAAGAAGAAATTGGAAAATAATCTTCTGATAGGGTAGGAAGCATTGTGGGAAAAGGATAAATCTCCTTTTCCCACAGTGTTTTCCAGAGTCGTCTGCAACAATGTGTTTAAATGTCGTTATTTTTTGGTAAAGGGCTAAGAGAGGTCTGATATACTGTATATGTAGTCAATAGCCACACAGCTATCCATTCAGTGTGCCTAAGCGGGTGTTCTCGTCAGGACAGATATCACTTGTATAACGATACGAAATTTCGAGGTGTGAACTATTTTATAGGGTCTAGCTATGTTGTGGTCATGTACAAATATAACAATGGGCAATGATAATCAAATTCTTAGACTTCATGACATACCATTGGTATAGATTCAAGATTTTTAGCGTTTGACCTACTACCAGAAGCCAGAAAGCTTTAGTGTTCTTGACAACATTAATATCACTTGAATTACGATACGTTTGTGCGAGGTGTGAACTATTTTATAGGGTCTATGTATGTTGTGGTCATGTACAAACAGAACGATGGGCAATGTATAAGCAAACTCTCAAACTTCATGACATTCCGTTGGCATAGATTCAAGAGTCTGCGCATTTAACCTACTACCAGAAGCCAGATAGCTTTAGTGTTTTGACAACATTAATATCACTTGAATTACGATACGTTTTTTGGGAGGTGTGAACTATTTTATAGGGTCTATGTATGTTGTGGTCATGTACAAACAGAACAATGGGCAATGTATAAGCAAACTCTCAAACTTCATGACATACCATTGGCAAAGAATCAAGATTCTTAGCGTTTAACCTACTACCAGAAGCCAGAAAGCTTTAGTGTTTTGACAACATTAATATCACTTGAATTACGATACGTTTTTTGGGAGGTGTGAACTATTTTATAGGGTCTATGTATGTTGTGGTCATGTACAAACAGAACAATGGGCAATGTATAAGCAAACTCTCAAACTTCATGACATACCATTGGCATAGAATCAAGATTCTTAGCGTTTGACCTACTACCAGAAGCAAGAGAGCTTTAGCGGTCTTGACAACATCAATATCACTTGAATTACGATACGTTTTTTGGGAGGTGTGAACTATTTTATAGGGTCTATGTATGTTGTGGTCATGTACAAACAGAACAATGGGCAATGTATAAGCAAACTCTCAAACTTCATGACATTCCGTTGGCATAGATTCAAGAGTCTGCGCATTTAACCTACTACCAGAAGCCAGAAAGCTTTAGTGTTTTGACAACATTAATATCACTTGAATTACGATACGTTTTTTGGGAGGTGTGAACTATTTTATAGGGTCTATGTATGTTGTGGTCATGTACAAACAGAACAATGGACAATGTATAAGCAAACTCTCGAACTTCATGACATTCCACTGGCATAGAATCAAGATTCTAAGCATTTGACCTACTACCAGAAGCAAGAGAGCTTTAGCGGTCTTGACAGCATCAATTTCACTTGAATTACGATACGTTTGTGCGAGGTGTGAACTATTTTATAGGGTCTATGTATGTTGTGGTCATGTACAAACAGAACAATGGACAATGTATAAGCAAACTCTCAAACTTCATGACATTCCATTGGCATAGATTCAAGATTTTTAGCGTTTGACCTACTACCAGAAGCCAGAAAGCTTTAGTGTTCTTGACAACATTAATTTCACCTGAATTACGATACGTTTTTGCGAGTTGTGAACTATTGTATAGGGTCTAGGTATGTTGTGGTCATGTACAAACAGAACAAGAGGCAATGTAAAATCAAATTCTTATATTTCATTCTATACCATTGGCATAGATTCAAGAGTCTTAGCATTTAACCTACTACAAGGAGCCAGAAAGATTTAGTGTTCTTAACATCATCAATATCACTTGCATTTCAATACGATATTTCGAGGTGTGAACTATTTTATAGGGTCTATGTATGTTGTAGTCGTGTACAAATAGAACAATGGGCAAAGTATAATCAAACCCTTAAATTTCTTAAAAACCATTTCCATAAATTCAAGATTCTTAACATTTAACTTAATGCCAGAAGCAAGGGGCGTTTGTCAAATCACATTTTAATAGAAAATGTTATACAGCAAAACAGTATTTGGCTTGGATATGAAGGATGAGTCTAGTTGCTGGGGACCATTAAAGCTTTGCTTTCCCTACTTATGTGTCACTTGCTTACCAAGATGCACCCTTGTAACACGCCATGGCGTGTTAACACTATTCATGTATTTCGGTGTTGCTGGAACAATGAAGGGATTGCGATGTGATGTTGTATATATTTATTTTGAAAAATAGAAGATCCACGTGACGTATCAATGATGGAGACAGTGTGGGTGTTTTGCATGTCTATACAAGATGGGCAGCCGCTTCTTTTGAACTGCCATTTGTTATATCTTACACAATTGCGTTGGAAAATCCATTAGCTAACTGACATACACGATTATTTGGTAATTGAAGATAATAATACCGACCCGCCTCGAAAGTCTATGGTTAGTTGTTAAAGGAAATACCAGCTTTCCAAGACAATTACTCCTACTGTGTACATACATGTCGTCATTATTTAGTGGATATATTACATGTAGATCAAAAATAGCCTCAACATCACTTTAGGCACAGGTTAATTATTACGATAGAAATGTGAATTTCAAAAAAACTACTATTGAAATACCTTTGTCGCACCGACAGGTTGCGTAACCCAAAGATTGTTGTTCATCATTCAGGGATATCTGTAAAACGAACACCCTCGTCGTAGTGCAGACAACACAAGAGAGAAAGGGAGGAAATTGACTACAAGTGGTTTGATGAGAAATAAAAGAAAGCAAACAAAAAAAGTATATAGCGAACTCGGATTATCCAAGCTGTAAATGTGTAGAATGAAACATCTACGTCTGGACATATCTTACTAGTACAGGGTAGTCATAATGATCCAGACATAGATATTTCATTCTATACATTTACAGCTTGGATCATCCGAGTTAAGTATATGGCGGATAAGCCAAATATGTCAAGCATCAGGCTGATGAGATAAGCGCTTTGGTAACTGAGTAGTCCTTTTTGAAGAGTTTCGTAATGACTTTTCTCCACACTAAACGTAGAGTCAAATAACACAACGACACTCTTTCTCGTATTACGCAATACTGCACAGAGAGTCAAAGCAGTATGGACTATCATTAACCCATTACCAAACAGTAACGACATTTGACCAGTTTCATGCAGACGACTCTGTAAACATTGAGGGAAAGGATGAATTGCTCGTTAAACGAGCAATTTATCATTTTCCCACAATGTTTTCTGCCCTATCAGAAGATGAAATTTCAATATCATCACATTTTGAAATGTCGTCTGCAAACACTTTCAATTTGGGACAGTCGAAAATTTGGCGTTTGGTAAAGGGTTAAAGCTAATATATCTAAAATACGAGATAGTAGTACGACTCAGGCCCGTATCTGATCTAGACAGGAAATTCTCGCTGTACAGCATGGTAGATTCTTCTTCTCAACCCTTATTTCATAACGTCCATAACTTCATTTGCCACAATGTCTAATTTCGCCTATCACTGCTAAGAAAATCGTTGGAAAATATTACAAGAACATACTATCAACATCTTAAGGCCATTCCTCTTGGGTTGTTAACCATTTACCAAACATTAAATCTTCGACTGGCCCAAATTGAAAGAGTTTGCAGACGACATTTCAAAATGTGATGAACTTGAAAAATAATCTTTTGATAAGGCTGAAAACATTGAGGGAAAGGAGAAAGTGCTCGTCACTAGCAATTTCACCTTTTCCCATAATGCTTTTTAGAGGCGTCTGCAACAAACTGGTCATTCACGAATGCAAAATTGCATTTGATGATCAAGGGATACGACAATCTTGTAAACATAAACGTTAGTAACGAATATTTGTGAGACAGGCACCCGATGATGATTATAAATAGATTCTGTATTATCATATACATTTAAAAATGGTGATTAAGTCTTGTATTGTATCAAAATGCTGTCAGATCCTATTGTCGTACATTAATGTCATTTTATTTTGTATATCGATTCTTTAAGAAAGGGGTGATAATGAAATTCGTTTCAAGATGGTTCAACACTTCTGCCAGCCGTGTGTCTTTTTGTGCCGATTTTGACTTGCCAGTTGGCATGCAAGTCAAGGGGTCAATTATTTTGATTATATGTACATGTATATCAAATGGAAAGTATGTTCAATCCGTTTTGTTTGAACAAAAATATTGCGAGAGGTTATGCTCAAGATTATTTGTATAATTATGTAAAATAGAATATTAAATACAGGTAACTTCACACAACCGTGTCGATTTAGCTAGTAAAGAACATCTTTAGATCAGCACATACGATATTATTGATGTATTACCTTTCTTTGGTTTATATTTGTTAATGGGAAACGTGTGTGGTTACACCATTCAATATCAACCCCAGGAAAGTTTCACACGTAAATAAAGATAGTTATCTTTACACTGTATTTAGGTTTTTCTTTTGCAAATATGTGTTTACTAAATGGTGGGATAATGCAGTGGTATGTGCAATAACCAGTATTGACATATGATTTGACGATTTATATCAAACTAAGAGTTGAACACCTTGAGAGAAATGATAGTCGTTAATCATTCAGTGTGTTTGAATTATGTTCTGTTAGTGTTCGGTGAACACTATTAAAACGGAGGAGGAAAATGATTCAGGAGAAGAGCGTCGACCTCGGGACTCGAGGGTCGTGGGTTTGAATCCTGTGAGAAATTGGATCTGTCTTGCGACTTTCTATTAATCCACATTCGGCGTGAGTACTGGCTATGTACCCAGGAAGCAGATTCGAGAGTGATCTATTTAGGTTGTATCAACTTGTTTCACAATCGATGTTGAATAAGTAAGTTTATAAAAACCAAATGTCTGTTCCTCTATTTGTCGCATTGGTTTCTTAAATCCACTATAGGTGTTTTTAAATCAGTTTGTATTTGAAAATTTTGTTCCGCCCCATGCCAAGACACGGTTGATATATATACATATATATTCTGATATCCATTGTGTTTTAAAGATACCCGAAGATACCACAAAATTAACAGTTTAAGATCTGATTACAGAGTTAATGGTAAAATTGAAAGCGTCATTCAGTTACAATGCTCGGATACGATCTCCCATTTATTCCCTATTTATGTCCTGTAATGGTATACGTGTAAAGAATTTCCAAACACAGAGGCGATACGTTTTTGCGCTTGAATCAGGCATTAACCCTTATAGCGCTCAAACCGACCTCATGCTTTTTTGCAAACATGTTGGATCCATGCTAGCCGCCAAGTAAATTGGCGTCTGGCCTGTGATCTAACATGTTTGCTATTCAGCTGGGTATTTTTTCTCATCAAAATTAAGCAGATGACTAAGCTTTTGGAAAGAAGACAACGCAACACAAAACTCTATTTTTTTAGAAAATTACACATTATTCCAAGGGTGAACCGATCACTTGCCCTTTATTCTTGTTGAAACCTACTGGCTCGTGTTTATCATTGTGACATAATGGTATGGTGCTTATAGCAAGCGATTTGCCCCATTTGGTAGTCATTTTTGTATTCAGCGTCACTAAACATATCTTATATCATTTGTTAAAGGTTCCAATCCGGATAAATAACAAGTACAAGCATGTGCAAATACGCATGCCTGTTGGCAGAATGAAACTTAGCTATATGACATGCATTGGGCCTGTTCCTGATCAACTTTTCATCTCAACGAGGGTAGAACTTCTCAAAATTTGCTTTTCACAGACTGTTACCTTTGCATGTTTTCTTCATAAAAAATACCACTGAAAAGGTTTCCAATCAACCCATACTGTAACACAAAAGGTTATTGCTCATTAGGAGAAGTTTCATTTTTGGAAAAGTCGTGTCTAACGTTGCTTGCAATGGATTCGTCATGTCAGGTACTATGGAATAGAGGAGTTGTACAGAGCGTTGTATGTTAAATATAAAAGTGCACTGGAAGAAATAAAATGCGTATCATAAGTGTGAGTTTATAATGTCATGATCCATTTGGGAATTTCCAAAGGCATTATTTCAAGTGAAGCCTGACTTCTGAAGAGATGTGTTCTCAATTTTAAGTCCATTTTGTAATGAAGGCATGCACCAATTGGACAATAATTTGGAATTAGATGAACGATCGATGCGACCCTCGGCACTTATCAAACACCAGGAAATTCATTTTCGTTCAAGTTATCTGAAGTATGGATGACTTTCAAAATGGCCGATTACCTCATTACCTTTTATCGCCTCAACCTGATTGTCTAAACTACAAATATTCTCATTATTTCTAAGTTCTAATTGGTTCATATTTGACTCGGCCATACACGCAATTTACATCATTTTCAATTGTACACATTCATCTACACGACATAATGGATGCCATTGTGTTCAACAGAGAAAACTCAACTATAAATATGCTCATTAATTCTACGTTCTGATTGGTCCAAAGTTGACCCAGCCACACAAACAAGTTCACATCACGCCTAATCATACGGGTACAGCTACATGACACAATAGATATCATCTTGTAAATCTGAATTAACTGCTCATTAAGTATACGTTCTTATTGATCAATATTTGACTGAGTCGAATATTGACCAATCAGAACGAAGAATGATTGACCAAGTCAAGCATATAAGCACTAACACTTATGTCAACCATCTATAATTTAAAGAACGAGAGTAATTGAGTAACAATACTTTACTCATGATTTAACCCTTAGAGTGCTTGAACCGACTTCATGCTTAAGCAAACAGGTAAGATCCAGGCCAGACACCAATCTGCTTGGCGGCTGGTCTATGATCTAACCTGTTTAATACTCTGTGTATCTCTCCTCATCAAGATTAAGCCGAGATATAAGGTTTTGGAAAGCAGACAACACAAAAATCTATTTTAAGGAAATTACCCAGCATTTGAAGGGTTAAGACAGTCATAGGCCGACTGAACGTTATTTTCTCGTGGCGATGTTGGTTTTTTATTACCGACACATAATAGCTCGGTTTTCTTCCCCGTGTCATCCTGTCTCTCCCGTCTGTAAGGCAAACAAAGTGCTGGGTGACATTTATAGTGAGGGCTGTAGGTATCTAAACACCTGCGCCGTGTTTTCCCCGTCTCGCCACAGCGAACACGTATAGAGTAGGGAGCGACTATAAATCGCTCAATATGTCTTGTGTGGTACGAATAATAGTGGGTACGTGTGAGTATTGATCCCCCATGCGCATGTGCGTGAACAAGTGCGCAGACATTTGCAAAAACAATTGAATCCATTAGTTTGGCATTTCGTACACATAGGTGCAAACATGTTACGATCAAATCCCTCTTACACAGTGTGATATTGGCTCGGCTTATGAGCAACTGGACACAGTATTTAACATGTAAGATGATTTTTTTGTGGTATTTATAAGGAAACTATTTAAACATTAAGATATCCTCTTTAAGTTTCTGTATCATAGGTATGCATAGACATAGACACAAGAAAGCAACAACAACAAAACGAAAATAAGTCGTTGTCACAATACAGTGTCTATCTAATGCAAATAATCAAGCGTCTTCAAGATGTCGATTCATCATATTGAAACTTTTGATTGGTACGTGCGTAGATCTTTTGAAATTGTCATTCACATTAAATGTAAACAACTTCTTTAAAATTGTTTGAACTTTGAATTAAAAGGTAAACAACATCAATGTTTATGAATAAATAGCTGCCTCATAGACTATCATATTTTTCTACACACAGATTGAACAGCAAACCTTTTCATCCTAGTAACGAGTGAATTACTGATTGTTTATGGAATTTGAAATTCATTTTCGTTCAATTTTCAGTACATCGTATGAACCAATACATTCCCCCTACCTACGTAATATTGGTTGTTTTTGAAATTCAAAGTGTTATTTCGCTCGATTTTGAATTTTGACGCATTAAACTCCAACCCATTTTCTGAAGCCACGTAAGATATGGACTGTTTATGAAATTAAAAAAGGGTTATTTCACTTGACTCCCTGTACAAAGAGGGCTGTTCAATAATTAACTGGAAACATTTACAATACAGCACACAGGCTGCCTCTCTGAAATTGACACGCCGATTTTTATCTGATTTGACGGGTTTTAATTAGTTCCATTAACACTTAACTTTATACTGAATCTCCTTCACAAATCCTTAAGCAGAATATTGTAGACATAATTGAGACAAAAGGAAAAATCAGAATGAGCAATTTCTTCTTTTGTCTCAATTGTTGTTACCTATGATATGAAGAACATTTTCATATGCGAACATTTGCAATAGTGTTTTGCTTTTGCTTCCGAATCGGGTCAGTTATAAAGTTATAAATTCCTATATGAGGAATCAGTTGGACTTGTGTTCTGGTTCTACAGATAAATCACACGTTGACATGTTATACGCCAATGACAATAGGGGTTTCGTACGTGTTTGTTATAGATTCAATGGAAGTTTGATAGAATATCAAAAAAGTGTCTGTTACCTTTGCTCTCCTTTATTATCGACTGATCATCTTTCTACTTAATTAAAGAGGCCTCCGTGGAGTGACAAAATACAACGCTTGAACAAAGGTATACTATGTGGTGGTACGAGAAGATTAATAAATAGAGAAAACTCGAAAAAATACTTTCTGTGAAAATAATAAAAATAGATTCAGCATAGTTATCTAACACGATTCCAAACCTTGCTCTAGAATTAAGAAATGTATATAAGTGTGCAACAAACTATATAAACTATATTTGCACAACATATATCACAAAGGAAAACATCCCCTTATTTCTGTGTGTGGTCTTGTTCAGAATGTATTTTCATGCGGAGTCATGAATTGATATAAATCTTTGATTTTCCTTTTGAAGTTAAAGTATCGGAAAAGTTTAAAAGACGGTTTGTCAAACAATCTTAAGGTATGGACTAAAATACGCTTTTCTTGGAATTGTATAAACCTTTTATACGGTATTCGTTGTCACATTTACGCCATAGTGGTTCAATAAACAGCTCACCACAAATATTTCCAAACCAGCATTGGTCACATCATCAAGTAGATATACAACAAAACTAATTGATTTATGCGTGTTTGTATCTCTATACGTATCAGACGTGCTCTCGTATAGTCTAAGATCGGGATGACTACCCTACAATGCATTTTTAACTGGCCCAAATGTATAGTAACAACTGACGACAAGTAAAGCACATTCGGACAAAACCGTCTTAGTACAACAAGGAAGACACAACTATGACAAAGAATAAATTGCTTTCTTTGCATTGTTTGCTATTTACAATAACTGGTTTTCGAAACCGTTTGCTGAGGCTGGGTCGAGAGAGCTATATTTATGAACGAAAAGGGTCGTGAAAGTCAAGCTGTGCAGGCTTTCAATACAATGAAGATTTTGACAATGTCAATTTTATAAGCCAAATTCGGAGTTTTTAGGTTGATTTGATTCATTATCTCTCTTACGTTGCTTTGATATTCACAACGATAAGAAATATGTGTATATGTACATGTAGATACATGTCCCCTTACTGTTCATCATAATTTTTTTTTTTTGACAACGACTTATTTTCGTTTTGTTGTTGTTGCTTTCTCGTGCCTATGTTTTTGAACACCAAAGATACAGAATTATAAGGAAGATATCTTAATGTTTTATGATCTCCTTACAAACTCCATAAATGAAATGTCATTTTACATGTCATATCCCGTCTTCAGTTGCTTTTAAATTGAACCAATGCCACACTCGTTTAAGAGGGATTTTAATATTAACACGTGTCCACTAAGGTGAACAAAATGCATAATTAAGGGACCCAATTGTCTTTTATTATAAGAAAATCATTATTAAAGTCACCTGATCATTTTAAATGGGCCTTTGCATCTGGTCCAAGTTGTTTCCAACAGAGCTTAATCAACGAAATGTGGCACATTTTACAAATATAAGCATGTACGTTTTGGGTGTTTTTAGGTTGATTCGAAACCTATTACATCAATGAACGGGAAAACATATTCAACATAACGCCAGACAAAGCTAGTTTTAACTACTCAATGATGAAACCCTACCTCATTAGGGCTCGGGACCGGCATATCGGGACCTACCACTTTGTTGCAGACGACTCTGGAAAACACTGTGGGAAAAAAAGAAATTGCTCGTAACGAGCAATTTCTCCTTTACCCACAATGTTTTCTACTCTATCGGAAGAGTACTTTTCAATTTCATCACATTTCGAAATGTCGTCTGCAAACTCTTTCAATTTGGGACAGTCGATAATTTGGTGTTTGGTAGAGGGTAAATGAAGCTAAATCTGTGTCAGGAAGCTGACATCATTTATGCTGTGGGTTTCTTGGCGTTTTGCTAATAATATTGCCTTTTAGAAATAAAATACATTATGGTGGTCTTTGTTGTATTGATGCCCCATTGAAGACAGAACATGCTCTTCTTTATTGATGAACCATATATGTTATGCTGGTAGGGTAAGATACCCATAATCCACCATTTTGAATTTCTTTCCCTCATCGGACTACTTAGTTCGGTCTCAGTATACATCGGTAGGGACCGGCACTATTCGATGTAAAGCGAATAGTTCCGGCCCAGTCCGATGTATACCGAAAACGACCGATATAATCCAGCGAAGGATACATCTTTAAAATGGCTGAGTATGGGTATTCTACCTTAAATGACGAAACATTAAACAGTATGATTGGTTGAATCGTAACCATTACTATTTCCATTTTATCTTATTCAATGGCTCAGCTTAAAATGTGCTTGATGGGTTTAGGTTATTGTATTAAAATGTAAAAATAAGAGTCACGTTTGATCGAGTCAACACAATGCAATTATGTAAATTAACGACAAATTAAAACTTAATAAGATAACTAATTGATATTTGATCAACACCCATTCGGGTGATATTGATGAAATGTCAATTGGTTTCCGCCGTTTGGAATGTACGATTGGAAACCCTGTATTAAAAGATTGCAGTGTCGCTTCGTCCTGAGTTAGCTATTGAAGTTTTTGTATCAATTTTGGAGTTTTGCTACCAAAAACAACATTTTAAAAACTGAACATGCTGTAAAAGCGAATCGTAGTATTGTCGTTCATTTGTTATTTAAGACGACTTGTTTCTATTGACTGCAACGGGGTCCATTACGCTCTCAAAAACTGTAATACATTGAACACCCTAATAATCCAATCGTATCAACTCGGCAATCCCCGTAACAAGTCGGTAGATATACCTCGTAGGCCAATCGGAACACCTCGGCCATTTCTTAAAATAACCTCGGAGGCAATGGGGAGCCATTTTTGAAAGTAGGTCAGCAACGAAGGGCATGTCCGTTTGCAATCGTATCTACTCGGAAATCCCCGGCACAAGCCGGGGATTACCGAGAAGAGCCGATTGACAAAATATGAAACAAAGATGTGTTGATATGACCATCTTTAATGAAAAGGGTAAAAACAACATTCAATGGTAATATATAGCCAATTTGTGTGTATCTAAAATACATATTTAGTGCCTGTGTGCATTTTGAGTTATCCGCCGGAAATAAGGCGAATTACCCCAGGATTTCTGGTGTATTCATGTACTGCCTACGAGGTATATCTACCGACTTGTTACGGGGATTGCCGAGTAGATACGATTGCTCGTAGGCAGTACATGAATACACCAGAAATCCCGGGGTAATTCGCCTTATTTCCGGCGGATAACGCAAAATGCACAAAGGCACTAAAGATGTATTTAAATACACACAAATTGGTTGTATTTCACAATTGGATATTTTTTTTAACCTTTTCACTAAAGATGATCATATCAACACATCTGTGTTTCAAATTTTGTCAATCGGCTCTTTTAGGCAATCCCCAGCTTGTGCTGGGGATTTCCGAGTAAATACGATTGAAACGGACATGCCCTTCGTTGCTGACCTACTTTCAAAAATGTCTCCCCATTACCTCCGAGGTTAATTTAAGAAATGACCGAGGTGTTCCGAATGCCTAATAGTCTATACTTTAATCGGCGGAGCAATGCGTACTAGTCCCGTCCGGAAATCAGTACACAAGCTTTTAAATCTGACCAGGAATTAGCATGGCTGTCCACACATCTGTAACAAACTTTGGAATCATTTGAAAAGTATTATCGATACAGGAAACACATCGGTGTTTTACCAGGTTTTCTCTTACCAGCAAACTTTGTACCAGAAGTTGAAAGTCAAATTTTCTAAATTGGACTACTTTTGGATACTACGACACTGAAGTACACTAATACAAGAAATGTATTGACAGAAACGATTAAATGAAATTTAGCCTTTATAACAATGATTAGTTTTACAGTACAGTTCTTTATTTCTATTTCTTTATGTTCCAGACATCTATATCTCGAGCTCTCGTTTTCATACGGTCAATTGAACTTCAAGGCATATATATCCTACTGTATCTAAGAATATACCTGCATAAATGATAAACAGGAATTGAACATGTTATATAATTCAGATAAGGTGTATCAAGACTGAACAAATAGCTAACTAAAGACCTCTTCTGACGCACACAATGACAAACATTTAGAAAACCCTAGAATAATCGTGCTATTCTGGTCTAGATCTATAAAACATGCGTGTCAATTGGGGAGAAGATATGTGGATACATGAACGTTAAATTGTGTAATCCTCCCTCCCTCGCTCTAGCCGAAATGGATCCAACAAAATTAATGATCACGAGAAGTGTTTGGTCTACACCAGTAAGCATCCGATTTCGTTGACACAATGGGGTTTTAGCCATTAAAGACAGCGACAATGGACCTAAATATCGGCTATACGATATGTAATTACATGTTTTCAGCCTCGATAAACTGACTATTATTTAACGCTAGTTTTGGCCGATATATATGAGGTTTTTCTCTTCTGCATTCCAGGCTAGACATTCAATGTAGCGGTTGTCCGTTCTTATGTTTTTGTCTGTAATGTTATGCTGCAAGACCAAGGGTAGTTGTCCTTTCAGAAACAAGAACAATACGACCTTTTTTGCTCTTAGATGACGACTTACCTATGCTTCGTTTGAATCTTATTCGAATGCCTTGTGTATTTTTCATTTCGATTAACGTAGGGTCAAAAACTTCAACCGAGGCAGTCTCGAGACCAATTTAGACCGACATTTGTATTACCCAAATGGAACTACTCGGGTATTTCCGTGAGCTGAGAGATACACCTCGGATACAAGTGTATGGTTACAAAATTTCGGGTAAATCGTTCCCGGCATAAAATACATTTCCTCTAAGTGTCCACGTTGAGTAGTTCAATGTATATGGATGTTTTGGACGTACTCATACGAAATGGCGAAATGATGAGTAGTGTTATATATTACTGTTTCCTTCATCAAAATCAATGACTATTAAGTTTTCAAATTACAGAACTATCTATGGAAACGAAAGTATAATGACGCATGTCTCGCGAGAAAAAATATGGCGGAATTCATATTATCTCGGAGGCGTTTTCATTGGGAAAACCCGATGTGTTCAGATTGCATATTTACAATAATGTCCTAGGTCGCTTTTTTGGATAACCGTGCGTGTTCGTCTTTCCCTTTCCAAATTATTCGATATTTTCATTTTCAGCCACAATTTAACGACTGATAATGTACAGTATAAAGCAGTTATTTGACTGACACTATACTTGTTTTATGTTTGAACGTACTTGTAGAATTGTAGAAGCGTTCCTTTTGTTCACGAATGAGGCAGAAATAAAGAATATGATACATCATTAACAGTCATATAAAGCTAATGCATATTTTGTTGAACTCGTCAACATATTTTTCCTACGTTACGTTACAATTTTTCTCATTGACAACAGTAACACGTTAAGACTTAAAAGTGTCTTGACACATGACACTCAAAAGAATCAGCAGCACCGGTGGTTATCGAACTCGCGATCCCTCGGTTACAAGCCCGCAGCCTTACCCATTGAGCAAATGAGGACCCGAAATAATTGCTAAATTGTGCCTACCAATCAAAATAATGATGTAAATAGTGTGACGGGCATGTATAACGCATCATGCGACTTTTGACGTTTTGAGCGTGTCTTCAAATGAAGTTCTTGAGAAGACAATTATTGATTCATCAAAATATAAATAGCAATGCTGATTTCCTACCAATGTACAAATTACAATATATTTCTCATTCGTTGGAAGAATTTATTTTGCGGTTGTTAAGCAACGAAGTAATAACAAAAACCATGAAGATTTTTTTTACATTATGGATGTGTTTTCATATATGAATATCATCGTTGATTTCCTACCCACGTGCTAATTTCTGCAGTATATTCTTCATTCATTTGAAGAATATATTTTGCGGTTGTTAAGCAACGACGAAATAACATGAAGATTTTTACATTATGGATGTGTTTTGATATATATTAAGATAACTATTACCCGACTCCACTGATCTAATTACACGGAAATATCGTGCCCTTATACCATTTCCTACATACATCAACTGGTATTTCGAGCATATGTTTTATACTTATTTCCAATTTATAAGGCAGACTGCGGTAAAACGACGCTGGGGAAGAGACTTCCCTTTATATTATATCTGTATGATTTTTATCGCCGATCTCTTTCATATTAGATGATATTAAAACGATCCAGTAGCTAAGGTGTCGAATTTCACGTAAATTGAATTAAAACCTATCCCGCTACTGCTTAGCTCATAACATCTTTATAGTATACAGCTTCATATGTGCATGGTTTCTACATAGTCAAAGGATAGATGGATAGGACACGAGGTTTTCCTTTATAAGTTTCCTGCCCATACATACTTGTGTCACTTCAATGTTCAGTATTAGCAGTATTTGCTAGATTGTGACGCAGCATTTTGGGCGTTTAATCACCTGCAAAGTTCGAAGAGGTAACCGAATGATATTCGGATACCTCTTCAAACGTTCTAAGCGAGTGTTTGTCCAAATTGCTGTGGTGCAGCTACACGAGTGCTCTAATAAGCTTCTGAGTACATTTCAAGGAGGATTGGTGTGTATTATTGACGAGGAACAAGTAACAGCGTAAGCAGGATTATTCTTCTAATGTTGAAAGCAATTAAAGGGTGTAGAAAAGAGGGTACATTCGTGACATTTGCATGCAGTGTTTCAGAAACTTCTTTGCTTAATCGTATCAGGTCAGTGACGATTGCATTATTCACAACGAGGCAATTCTGGTTGGTATCCAAAGTAGTTTCAATGCGAATCAAGCAAAAGGTTAAGAGGAAGAAAGAGTGTGATATGGAAATACACTCTCATCCAAACCTCCAAACTTTCAATGAGATCCTATTCTGCATCAAGTTCTTTCCTTCATTGTAAAACTTTCTTAATTCAAAAATGGCATTATATACCTTCCATCTCAGGTAGAAACAATGCGCTAACTATTGAAGCGGATGCTATTCTCTAATCTCTCATTTCTATTCAATTTTTTCGTCAAGTGAACCTTAAGATAGGTGTTGCGAGTTTGCCAATAGTGTGACAGACATTTAAAGGTGATTGTTCACATACGAGAAGATTTGAAAGTATGAAAATGTGGCTGAAGCTATATATATACCTTACATGGCTGTGTCACATCTTCGCACGCCGGTGGGACATAGATGTAGATATATACTATCGGATTTCACGGTGTCGGATGTAGTTCTGCATCATCGCTATTGCCACAACTAGGTAAAACTCCATGGACGTTAGAAGTACAGCACCCTTGATCGTTTATATTTTATATGGGATCTAATGTCGTATTTCAAGTCCATTGCGCTCTCGTGTGATGTTCATGTATATGTTTCATTCTAACGATAGCATGCCTGAGAAAGGGGGTGATTGGAATATCCAGGGTTATCTAACTAACGTTGAATTCAGCATATGTCACCTGTTTACATTTTTGAACTCGGCCATATACTGCGTTGGACATATAAAAGACATAATAGGGTTTTCCTGGATTGATGCATCCCTATTAAGCGTTTTGTGTAAGGGAACTCCCACGCAAGCAGAGGTACCGATGGGTACCGTAGGGACTCGAACCCGGGATCCCAAGTTTTAAGACATTCACCTTAAAAAGTTTGACACACACGATCATTCGAATGTTTACTAGTGTAGTAAATATCTACGACTTGGGTGGAAATGCTTACAACATGGAGAAGTGTCTAAAATGGTGCTTTTATCCGTACTCTCGAAATAAATTCTAGTTATAAAATCAATATCAGTGAGCAATAATAAAGATGATAAAAATGGTTTTGCATTTGTATTTCTAAGGAGAAACCACTGTGATAAAATGAAATATTATTAACTTTGATTAACTTTGAATTTGGCTATGTGATTCTTCAATCGTCCTAAAGCTTATTCGTCAAATTTAGCATATCAATTAAACTTTGATGAATAATACATTTATATTGGCAAACAATCGACCTAATATAATACATGGTAAAGGAACATACGATTTGCAATGTTTGCTTTGCTGTATTTTAAAACCAAACCAGTACCATAAAAACTAAGAGTTTGTCGAATGCATAAACCTGTTCTGTGATGTTTGATCTGAAAGAGAATCAGAAACCTTTTAGGATGCGTAATGTTCTAATCTAAAACATTGATAAGATGTCAATTGTTTGTCTAATATTTCTATGTGTACTATGTGTGTGACATGCATATATGAATTATGTGGTATCCAAAGAGTAAACCCATTTGCAATAAAATGAGTTTAAACAACAAGAGTGGTTGATATCACCAAAGTTATCAGACACGATGTTCTTAAGGCATTGGTTGTTATCATTAAGCATTTTTCTCTGGGTTTTTACTCGTACATGGTCTTTGTTCGGGGTACATGGTCCTTAAATTTTCTTTTTTGTACACCAAATAACTATGAATAATATGCCTCTGAAGAAGCCGAGAGTGTTATACCTCGTGATTTCTCCACTTCAATAAACATTATTTCATGGGGCGTCTGCCAGTTTGGTGACATATTTATGACGGTTCAGTTTATATACGGCACCACAGCACGCAACGCGCATGCTCTTCGATATGTTTCTTGTGCTTTGTTCCAATGGCAGATTCTTATTGTTAAACGTCCACAACTTTGTCTGGCGAAACATCGTACGTAGGAAACCATCTGTATCCATACTATTGGTCAGTTTTAGATTTTTTCAAAAATAGAATTCAAAGAAAGGAAAAGACACGAATAGATGGCAAATACGTTGCGTAGTATGTATTGCAGTTTCATGAGCGAGGCTACACACAACATTTGATAAATATCTGTAGGAAAGTGTCGTTCTCGCATTTGCTAGTGATAAATCTTAAGCAGGCACGGCTGTATTTTTGTATAAATGTATGTTTGTGTAATTGAGCTTTATGCAGGCAGAAAAGCTCAGTTGCAAGGATATTTACAAGATCAGATGACATGAGCTTGAAGCTTTGTAATGCTGTTTATATGGCATCACGAAACAAAAAAGAAATTCGAAACATGAATAAAGTCTTTGTATTGTATTGTATACTTGTCTCATTGCGACTAAATTGGAACCCATCAAAGGGACAAGATCTACCCTGTATAAAATGGCATCTAGTACATTTGCACGATATCAAATTATCCTTTATTTAAATGACAGTCAGTTTAAAGTTTACAATACGTTTTGACATATCAAATGAAACAAATATGATTTCACTTGTTTATGATTTTCATCATAATAAATGTGAGTTCTATCTGCCTTTGACCCAACGAAAGTACAAAGTGAAAAGTATCCTGCTATTTTCTATACATATACATGTAAATTATGATTTTGGAATAAAAGTTCGAATAAAATGCAATCTTACAACGGGATAAGAACACACACTTCGTTATAATGAGCAAAGTAACAAACCAATTACAAATCATAGTTCTGAAGTAAAATGGCGGATGTATTCTTTAGGAACAGAAACATCTCGTATAAGATACCGAACCGCTTTGGAACCGTTATTTCCACAGCAGCTATGTGATAATCTGCAAGTTCATCTGAACCACGATGAATCTTCGATCGTTACTATTTAGAACTTCCCGAATTCGCCGATGTAAAATTCAAAAAGGTTGTATTTCCTTTATTCACAATGAAGGAGATACAACCTTTTCCAGCTCCACGGTGGCAGAATAACAGCTCCGCGGTCCCTAGTACGTTTAATTCCGTCAAAACGCCTGGGACTTTCTGTTATCAAAGAGAATTGCGGGGAAAACAGAGTTGAAGCGCCCTTTTTTCACAGTTTTTCTCGTCATTTATGTCAATTATCTACAATTATCGGATATTAATAGCGCACCGGGAGAAAAAGATGAATGCCAAAGCACCGCCATGTCATTGTTTTCTCTTCGCGGAGGGATACAACTCACTGCCTAGGGAGTCGATGCGCGGGACAATTAATGCGATTGTACTGTGAACTACGGTTTACCCTTAGAATGCTGGGTAATTTTCTAAAAATAGATTTTCGTGTCGTCTGCTTTTCAAAACCTTAAGTATCTGTTTAATTTTGAAGAGGAAAGATACTCAGAGTAGCAAACAGATTGAATCACAGGTCAGCAGCCAATTTACTTGGCGGCTGGCCTGGATCTAACCTGTTTGCATAAGCATGAAGTCAGTTCCAGTACTGTAAGGGTTAATACATGGTCCCGTAGATGCTGGTCCTGTAACATTTGCATCACATGATGCACGAAAGCAGGAAGCCATGGAAGAAATTATTTTAGGCTGTTTTTTTGTTTGTTTCAGTTTGGTTAATGATTTCAAATAAAAAAAAACTTATGAAGCATTATCAATGAAAGATTGCAATTCATTTATGGGTTGTCCCGATGTATCGCTCTGATGGTTAGACCCTTTACCAAACAGCAAATTTTCGTCAGTCCCAAAATTGTAAGAGTTTGCAGACGACATTTCAGATTGTGACGAAATTGAAAAATAATCTTCTGATAGGGCAGAAAACGTTGTGGGAAAAGGAAAAATTACTCTTTACGAGCAATTTCTCCTTTTCCCACAATGTTCCAGACTCGTCTGCAACAAAGTGGTTAAATGTCGTTATTGTTTGGTAATGGGTTAAAAAGGGGTATGGCTTGCATGTTACACTGTGTGAGTACACTGTGACTACAACACGACTGTGTTCATAATTAAGTCATAAAGGTTGGCCTTTTATTTTTATTTTGTCACACATGTACACTCTACAGAATTTCCTAGTCCTGTCTTGGCCCTTCTGAAGATCATTTAGGAGGATATTAAGTTGACTCTGCTTTGTATTTGACTCTTGCTTTAGATAACGAACCTTTTTTCTCTAACCATGTGTTGTATCTCTCTCGAAGAAAGAGAACAAATACACTTGTTTGGTGTGATCTTACAAAAATCAAAATATCTATTGAAGGGGGAAATAAACTTTCTTCTTTGTCAGTTACTTTGAAACATCCGGAAAGCATATACAAATAGCACAAAATTCATACAGTGATTTATGTCAACATAATCCCAAAGAATAACTAACTATTGCCTTAATCAAATTGCTAAATCGGTGACATGAAAATGACAATCAAAAATGAATATTCTTTAGAATTAAGTGGAAAATCGGTATCTTTATCTTCCTATATTTTGTTTGGGTTTAATTCCGTGTCTGTAATATTTCAGGTATATATCAGCTTTCTTTGGATGCAAAGTTGTAATGACGTGTCTCAATGAAGTGCCTTGTCAAAGGTCACTACTAAAAGGTCGACAGCGCTATTAAGACTCAAATATTTGACTCCTAGTTGCAAGTCTATCCTATTAAGCAATTTGACATACGGGACCCAAATATTTCACGAAAATGATAGGCAAAATCACATCAATTATAATAGAGGTGAACAACATCAGTTCAATGGTTTTGAATCGTAACTACTCGGGTATTTCCATGAACTAAGAGGTACACGTCGTATATAAGTGTATGATAACAAATGTTGTGTAAAATATCCCAGCTAATAACACGTTTCCTATGAGCGTCCATGTTGAGTAGTTGGATGTATTTCAAATTTGTTGAACATTGTTCAAAACCATTTTTTGGTCGATGACTCAAACGTAAAAGTGAAATCATAAGTTGTGAAATATATGTGTTTCTTTTATCAAATAATATGACTGTCTAGAAATATCATTTGAAGTTTTAAATTGAAATCGAAAGTACAACGAAAGTATAACAATGGTGCAACGAAAGTACAATGAAAGTGTAACGAAAGTATAACGAAAGTACAAAGAAAGTACAAACAAGTAGTCTTTTACGAAGAAATAACGTGGCTTTCTATCATATCAAAGGAGTTTTCATTGGATAATACCGAAGAGTTCAGACTGCGATTTTAGAATGGCGCAGCATCTCCTTTGGCAAGGTGGCAATACAGCCCCGGCAAAAATAATGGTTTTTGATTGAGCGATTATATGGACATTCACCGGGGACGTATATGCGAGATAATCCCTTAAATGGACAGCTCCCGAGGGACCGGAAGTGTTACAAGGGGTCCTTAAGGGGTCATAGCATCGGCTGACTGATCCGGCAGATTGGCGGGTTCCGTCTATTGTTATACTGCTGTTCTGTGGGAGGCCTGGGGAAGGGGTTGCAGTTCATCAAGAACAGAGTTTATTACCGACAAAGGATGAGTATAATTATTACTGCTATCACATGACTTCATAATACCTCATTTCCACACAACTGCTGAGGAATACTTTAGAAACCACCGTGGTGAAATAATGAAATACTCTTTTTAAGCAATGTGTCCTTTTATCACAATGGTTTCTACCACATACCTTAAATAGAAATGATATTGGTTCATGCGTTTTTGTCGTTCGTTTCTTATCTTAATTTCGTCTTGTCGCAAATTTCCATACAGGTAATACGCTCATGGATCGAGAAATTGATTGGCTTTGAGCTAATACCAAAGTATTAAATATATACGGATGTAAACTATAACTAAAGTCAATTCCTATTGTCGTATTTTTAGGGATTTTAATTAACTCGTGTTGTATTCGAGTTAAAGGTTCGCAACAAAGATTCCCAATTGGAATATTGTAAGGTGACAAAACACTTAAGCACAAAAGCCCATTGCGGTGTTTGGTCCCATGGTAATTTTGGGAAAAGGCGATGGTGTCATGCGATGAAGTGTGTGGTGACGTCATACAGTGCATAAATTCCATTTTGAAAAATAAATTTTTGATTATAGCATAATGATTGTAAACCATATATAAACGTTTTTAATATTGTAGAATAAATACCAAGTGTTCGAAGTTGTTTTCGAATCAATAATTTTGAATACAGTAGTAGTACTGGATCTTGCTTCATTTCATTTTGGAATGAAATTTACGATTTCGGAAAGCTATTGATCATACAGAAATAAGTATTCGAAGCATATCATATATATATCAAGGCTATGATTTCGAACGTATAGAGGTGTGAACAACACTTAACTTTGATGCTGATTAGACAAACGGAATGAATTTGATTAAATGAATTGCCTTCAAGCAACTTGGCCCAGTATTTCATTCTGAACTTCATGGTAATCCAATTCAATAATAAACCTTTTTTTGAATAAGGATTGAAACGATTGTGAAGAAAATAATTTGAGAAATTCTTTCCTTTTGGCATACTGTCCTTTTGATGTAGTCCCGTAGACCTGTTTTAGAATATATCAGTAACAATGAATGATGCATGATGTACGTGGTTTGCCAAGATTTAATCAACAGATGATATAAGCAGGGTGAAATATACTTAATTTAGTGAATGAGACGAATCGTGTGAACAACTTTAATTGAATTAGATGATATGTACCTAGTATACGAGTATCAATTTTAAAGTACACACTTCTTTAACTATCTATTTCACGATTTGATACTCCAATGCTCTTCTTAAACCGTATCACTTCTTGGTAGATTTATAAGTGCACTTTGAAAAATATACATTTGCAGGGAAAGGCACACCTAAGAGAGACAAAACATGCTTTACAATCAGGGAGAGATTTGTAGCGACAATGGAGACTAGTGCAAGGATGCACTGGAAGCAGTACTTCCAAATGAAAGACCAGGGTACCGTTTAACTAAACAGTTTACGCTTAAGATTTGCGTAAGTCTAAAACAACAATTCCGCTTTTATCCATATTGGGCAAAGCAATATTGCAAAGTAACACATCATTTGAATCGTCTCTCCGAGACGCTTCCAATGACGTGTCACATTACAATATTGTTCTTTCATTGAAGATTCTATCCATGTCTATCAATTATGACTTACGCAAATATTTTCCGTAACTTGTTTAGTAAAACGGACCCCAGCAGAAAATTTCACACTGACTAATAGAAACACCGTTTACATACATGACGTCTGTTAAGTTTTACTTATCTATTTAAGTCTCATCATTCGTACATAGACTAAAAAAAACATAACACAGCTAAAGTCTAAAATATATAGAACGAATGCCTCCCTAATAAGGGATATAAAAGACTGGTAAAATTAATGATAACACTTTTTGACAATGAATGTGTATGATGCAAGTTAGATAATTACACATTTTCCCATGCCAATGGAAAATGCAATGTATTCTCACCGGCTTCTACAGAAATGATCCCCATTATGTAGGTCAAAACAGACGGGGTCATATGTCGTAGTTATATTGAATCGCAGTTAAATAAAAAACGAGAGAATTAGTTTCAATTTTCTTCTGCACCATTGCATTATAGGACTCTCATGTTACGTAAAATTGTCACTGTGTTTGTAACGCAGACACTGCATCCCTTCAACCTCGTTCTAGATTTATCCCCGGGGCCAGAACGTCAAACAAAGGGCTGTATGATTAGGTTCAGTAAACTGTCCAATTCCGTAATGATATAAATTCATGTAGTTTCATGCATTGTCGTTGCATGACAAGGAAGATAGTACGCTATACAAGAAGCATGCCGTGCACTGGAAGCTCGTGCTCATTGGAAACAATATTGACAAGGCGGAAGCTAACTGAAATATGAACGAAAACCTCTTTCGAGACTACATTTTAACAATTTTTACAAGGGTTTGGTGTCGCACACCATGTGTTTACACTACTTACAATGGTTTTTCTGATTGTTCATGATTTATTGCTATTCTCCACAAGTTTCGATCATAGCTCTGAACAAAAGTCCAAATACCTATGCAGCGTGTCACTTTTCAATCATTACTTTTACACTTCTTTTGACATTGCACTTACTGGCTTCTCGGTCCAAACCGCTTTTAAGATAAACCAAATTGACGTCCAAGGCAAATGCCTCCTTTTAACGTTTGGTAATTAATTTCGCTTAAAGAAAAGGTATTCTAAAAAGTAGGCAGATACGCTACCAAAGATTTTCGATCTTCTTATCTTGAAACGTTTCGCTTTACATTTTCATACGTTATTATGAAGATTGCGATTCTTGATAAACGCAATATAAATCCTCGTTGAAGTTCTGCCGGGTTTATTCGCAGTTTAACACAATAAAGACTTCACTCACAATTGTTGTTGTATTTTTCCTAATGATGTAAATTCGATATGACCTTTTTGAAGGTCAGTCATGCAAATGACCATGTCACAAAGTCTCGGTTTGAAACGCACGATTTATTTTCTCTTTTCTTTGTTTATAGCTTGTTTATCTTCCAAATCACAAGCATATTTATAAAATACGTGTGTCGTTCACTTTATTAAAAATATGAAGTTGTATTAAGTAGGCAATGATGAGTTAAAATGTCGGGTCAACACCCGATAGGTTAAAATGTGATTGACGCTGAAGGACCGTGAACATGCTATGGTACATTTTCAGGGTAAATCAAAACATCAATGTTTACATGCCGTCATATATTCACCATCCAACCAACCATTGGATAAAAAACGCCTTTAACAATTACGTAACAATGAAACTGTTTACCCTACTATATCCTAAGATAGACATACATGCATACATGGTCCGGAGGTCTTGTGTTTTTAAACCTATCTGCGTTTTCGCATGACAGACTTATAGTCCAATCTCCCAATGCAGATGTTCGTTCGGCCCTTCGCCTGTCAAAGTGTGAAGCGATCCGATATCACAGAATTAGAAATCGGATAACTCGATAATTTGTGAAGAAAAAACGATGACTGTCTCTCAGACTACTATGATAGCCGTTGAAAAACTATGAGGTATGCGTACGTACCCGTCGCAGCATGGGTGGTTCCTAAATATATCCCAATGTTTAAAAGAATATGTAAAAATGTACACTTAGCATTTGATTGTTACTATCATTTCCCCTCTCTGTCTCTATGAGCCGAACCAAATTCCTCGCATCATATACAACAGATGCTAACCTTTCAACAACATTGAACGTTAACACCATTGAAAATAAAACATTTACGTTGATTGATATAGTGGTTATATTAAGACCGATGCGATGAGACAAACGATTCTTATCACATCGTAACCATACCATCCGTAAGTCATCATTTATTTCTATGTAACCTATTTATAACATAGCGGTTATTTAAACTTTGTAAACTTACTTTGTTTTTAGTGTGCAAATGTTTTCATTCAACATTTCAAACAGATATTATTAGATTTATTCCTGCCTTTCGATATTTACATTTTCAAACTCCCTCGATTCAAACTAGTTTTGAAATCTATTGATCAAAAACCATATTTGTATAATATCATGCAGTTATAGTTGTCGAATATGCATTCTTGTAGTCTTAAGTCCATGAATAAACATGTTGCACATGTGAATGTGCATTTTTCATCGAGCCTCTGCTGAAATCAAATAGGACAAGAATGCTTTGTAAGTGTACAAAGGGCGTGTAAAAGCTTATAGAAAGTGTTGTTCGATTCCGAAGCCCATGGTGCATAAAAGGCAAAAGTTTCATCTTATTTGAAATAAATAAACTATTAATTGATAAGAAGTTCCATCATAACAATTGTTTATTCATTCCAAATGAGCAATGTGTTGCTAAACTGCGTATCGAAACTTTTCGACCACCGATTGCTATATTTCTTCACACAGCGCAAGTCAACTGACAGAAGGGTCTTCACGGGATAATTACGTACATATCGTCTGCAGGATAAACTGTGCAGACGATATTGGACCTCTTTCGGGGAAAACACACGCCTTTCACACCTGCTTGATATATCATATCCGCCATATTGGCCTAGTGGTTAAGGCGTCCGCTACGGGACGGGAAGGTCGAACGTTCGAGCCCCACGAGAGGCGTTTGTCCGGTGAATGCTTTTCGTGGGACTTTTTCCGAAATGGCCAGTTCGTGAGCCACAATCTAGTTAAAATGTAATGGTTACCCACCTATATCTGCTTGGCGCCTGGCATAGTTGGGAGGTACTCGGTATAATCAGTGAAAAGTGTCCCATAAGCCAAACTGGCTGGCCCTTTCAATAGGGGTGACACAATAATAAACAGAACCTACTGTTCCAAATGAAGCTCCATATAGGAGGATCTCCAAAGCAATTATATCACTCTCTGTTAGACGTTGTTTCTTTCACTTTCATTAGTATATATTTCTATTTATACTATTAAACCCTTAGAATGCCTGGTAATTTTCTAAAAATAAATAAGTGTGTCGTCTGATTTCCAAAACTTTAAATATCGGCTCAATTTTGATGAGGAAAGATACTCAGAGTAACAAACAGCTTAGATCACAGGTAAGCCGCCATTAATGGAATAGCCGGTACGTACCCTTTAAAGGCTGTTCCGGGATGTCACTTTACGCCCTCGCATCAGGCCACGTTTCCCCTGACAACGGCTCATATTAATAACTGCATCCGCCTTTCATATATGAACCATAAAATTAAGATGGTTTTAACTCGCATTATGTCTGCCAGATTAGTATCGCTTGTGTTTTGACGCTTCTCTTGTGTGAATATATAGTCAGTGTAGTTGATATTAAAAATCTGTTTGTCAAAGTTGTTCGTCTTTGGGCATAACTGTGCATATTAGCTTGTAAAGCGATGCGAATGCATTTTTGAAATCATTTAATCATTCAACCTGGTCCGTGTTATGTTTCGGGTTGTTTTTGGAGTTTTTGCGTAACATGGTATTCACTGCGTTTTAGTGTGAATGAACTTTACGTTGACATCCATTATGTTTGAAGAGTAAAGGAAACTGATACACTAGTATACAATGTATACATATGAACTGTATATGTTACATCTATCCTGACTGTTACAAATGGGTGTCGTTGCTATCCGTTGGTTAAGGTTGAATAAACATAATCCGCCAATCATTTTTAAACTCTTCTTCCGTCGGAGTACTTCGGTCGATGTCGGTATACATTTGTCTAGGCCGGAACTATTTGCGATAAGCTCTGGCAGGCTCGTCTGAAAGTCCGAGGTTTTTGTCAGGAAAATCACAGGTTAAAGCCTGTTGTGTGCTAAATATGTTTCAGCATTTTTTTCTGGTATATCACAACGGTAGTCCACACATTCACGCTCAACGAATCAGAATCCTTACTTTGAGGTCAGTTTCGCTCTATAAATGTATACGAATTCTTATCAAGTACATGTACAAGATGGGTTTTTTATTACAAGGTCGCAATGTCAACTCAGACCCAAAACCAACACCTTTCTAACCCAATGGCTATACTAAAAGTCCACTGTCCTCTACTATTTCAAAGAGACGAAGTGCTATGCTCATTGTCACAGAATAACATTTAAGATGCTTACTTATTATTTTGTTTCATTAAAAAACTCTGTATTGTAGAAACTCGTTAGAAACGTCTCGTAGAGACGCTTATAAGGGGTACCCTAAAAAGCGTTTTCTAGTTTACCTATTTTACATCATGCATACCGAAGCTCACTCGGGACGCTTTATTTCTCGACGTTCGCAGCACCGCCGGATCTTAACCCTTTCCCAAACAACAAATTTTTGACTGTCCCAAATTGAAAGAGTTTGCAGACGACATTTCAAATTGTTATGAAATTGAAAAATAATATTCCGATAGGGCAGAAATCATTGTGGGAAAAGGAAAAATTGCTCGTCACGAGCAATTTCTCCTTTTTCCAGAATGTTTTCTATAGTCATCTGCAACAAAGTAGTCAAATGTCGTTATTGTTTGGGAAAGGGCTAAACGGCAAGTGAAATGATAAAGTCCGACAAAGCGCATGGATGACATTGATCGGTCCCCAAGGTCCATTTCGTCTCGGCGCTTGGTTGCCTTCCATCACGTTATGGCCGCCAAACGGTTGATCGGGTAATTTGTTTCGCAGTTTTCCCTCCCAGCCGCTTATACGCGACTTTAACCCTTTACTAAAACCCAAATTTTCGGCTGATCAAAAGTTTGCAGACGACATTTCAAAATGTGATAAAATTGAAAAACGATCTTCTGATAGGGCAGGAAACATTGTGGGAAAAGAAGGAATTTCTCGAACAGAGCAATTTATCTTTTTCCCACAATGTTTTCCAGAGTCGTCTGCACCAAACTGGTCAAATTGCCGTTATTGCTTGGTAATATGTTAAATGAATTGTCCATGTGCTGAACGATGAAGATGCCACGCCATCACCTTGCCGAGATACGGTGATGCATTTAAAAGATTAAGAGCTTAAGAAGTGAAATGTTAACACAGTCACGGGTATATATATGTTATTATATATTCATCACGTGAACCAAAGCAATACAGCAATATCTTCGAATAAAACTTGCTGAGCAGTTAAAAATTATACCAATGACTCCTCAACAGCTAAATGCCATCACGTATAATATACATACCCACTCGTCACAGTTAGTCATAAAACTGCGACAAAAAAATCATTAAATTATAAAGAAGAAGGTTAAAACTAACACCGAAATGAATGGACAGTAAGCGTCCTGGGCTCGAATCCCGTGAGTAGTGTATCCCATCTTGTGTTTTGTCATCAATCCATATACCGCGATAGTACTTGTTTTGTATCTAGGAACCAGAACTGTAAGTGACGATGCACCTATAAGTTATGGAAATGTCTCCACATTCAATAAACAATGAATAAGTTTAAACTCAACTTATTATCGGATCTAGTTGACAACGAATATTTTAGAGAGCGGCACATGATATATCATTTAATGACATATGTTTATCAAATAGCAAAAACGTGAATAAAAAGAAATTCATGTATCTAACGTGGAAACTCGATTTTATTGATTATCTTTTCAAAACTTTTAGTATGAATTCAACATTCTTGTGTCTCCTTAATTGTTAGGAAGGAAGTGCAATGTTCAAAAATATACATCAACACCGTCTGCAATCGGTATATTCATGCACATGCATGGCGAAATATACGCTGCATAGGAAGATACGCACAATGTAAACCAAGCCAATTTTGACACGTTTGAAGGAGTCAATTGTGGACTACCTTGTTAAGTCGTAACGCCGCTACCATAATGCTTGATGCTGGACTCTGGACGAAAATGAAATGCTGCTCATTTGAAACCGCTTGAATCTGATGAATCAACAGGAATACTCGTTGCGGGAGGGGCGAGGGGCATGTCGATTTTTTTTATTATTATTTTTCTGATGTCAATTGCACTTGTGACGACAAAAACAAAGGTGTTTTACTCCCAACACCTAAATGGAAATTATAGCAAAGGCAATGATACACAAACACGTGTCCATAGATCTGTGACATCCGGGTTCTCTGCCGGAAATCACGGAAACGTACGAGGAAAACCGAATCCAGTATCGACCGCTGCACATTGCGCAGGAATACCGTAAACCTCCTTCCGCCCAGTAAATTAGCGCCAATACTCCGTGAAAGCGATCCGGTTCTGGTACGCACGCCCCACAATGCTATCCGGTTTCAATCAATCGCGATTATCATGCAAATGAGTTGGAAAATCTTTCTTTGAATGCCTATCGACCCCGCTGAATTAAGATAGTGGAAAGTTCAATGGAAACGCTTTTCCCGCTGTAGCCGCCTCTCCCCGCCTCATTGCGGCTCTAATTGAGTGGGCCAAATACGGGAAAAGAGTAATCCCTTTAGGAATTAACCTTTAACCTTTTAGCATCCCGGGATGGGATGAGGGGAAGTTCCTTCAGTGGTGGGTTAATATATGGTGTACTTTAAGGAAATATAAAAACAGAAAAGGAAAAGAAGTTGCGAACCGAAAAGTCTCTTCAAACCCATTACCAAACAGCAACGACATTTGACCAGTTTGTTGAACACGACTCTGGAAAACAGTGTGGAAAAGGTGAGAATTGCTCTTAACCAACAATTTCTCCTTTTTCCACGATGTTTTTTACCCTATCAGAAGATTATTGTTCAATTCCATCACATTTTGAAATGTCGTCTGCAAACTCTTTTAGTTTGGGACAATCGAAAGTTTGGCGTTTGGTAAAGGGTTAAAAACGTGTCATGGTTTCTGAAGCATGCGCAGGATATGCATCTTGAAGTGGTTGAACTAATGGGTGTGTTTTAAAATGATATAGGAAAAGAAGTTAATCTATTTCTATTTTAGATGTGTAGCTTAATATGATGTATCTTAAGAAACACATGTATATGTAGAAGGAAAACATCTTTAATACACGTTTCATTTAAAGCCGCTTTTATTAAGAATGCAACTTGTTAGCTGTACGTACCACATTGTAAAAAAAGCTACATGACGGCATTAAGTTATACAATGTATGTGGAGTTGCCTATTGGCGACATTAAGTTATACAATGTATGTGGAGTTGCCTATTGGCCACATTAAGTGATACAATGTATGTGGAGTTGCCTATTGGCGACATTAAGTTATACAATGTATATGGAGATGCCTATTGGCGACATTAAGTTATACAATGTATGTGGAGTTGCCTATTGGCGACATTAAGTTATACAATGTATGTGGAGTTGCCTATTGACGACATTAAGTTATACAATGTATGTGGAGTTGCCTATTGGCGACATTAAGTTATACAATGTATGTGGAGTTGCCTATTGGCGACATTAAGTTATACAATGTATGTGGAGTTGCCTATTGGCGCCATTAAGTTATACAATGTATGTGGAGATGCCTATAAAGCTTGACAAGAAAGCCAAATGAAGTTGGACACTATGTTAATTCTGACACTAGTATAAAAGTAACATAATTATCAACTTATTTTTTAAATCCAGTCAATCCTGTTCACCTCTCTGATTGAATACATGTGAGTCGAACTTCGATGAAGATAAACAGGAAGTACTTATCGCAGTATAAGGTGAAGATCTTCCCGTTACCTAATCAAACGAGTGTGTAATTTACAGATCGAGTTTCTTTCATTATTAGTCATCGAGTAATTAGGTTAGTCAGTATTAAGGAATTGTTGGTTTGAGTTATAGAGCCATTTAAATGATATACTTTTCAATTATGCATAATTCTATTATGGGATGTTTTATTTCATCCATACTGTGATGAGTATGTGTCGCTCGATACCAGTGCGAAAGAATTAACGACAACAGATCGCATAGTTTTGCCTTTGAGTAACCCTTTACCAAACGCCAGCCTTTCGATTGTCCCAAACTGAAAGAGTTTGTAGACGACATTTCAAATTGTGATGGAATTGAAAGATAACCTTCTGAGAGAACAGTAGACATTGTGGGAAAAGGAGAAATTGCTCGTAAAGAGCAATTTCTCCTTTTCTCCCATTGTTTTCTAGAGTCGTCGGCACCTAACTATCAAATGTCGTTCTGTTTTGATAATGGTTTTAACAAGTATATACATGTATAAAGGTATGGGAAAAAAAATTCTTTCTAACTGTTGAATTGTAAACATCAGAGTACATGTATACATTTACATGTTCAAAGGCAGCTTGTATCTTATTAATCCGTCATTTAAGTATTTTTGTCTGGACTTCATTAGTTAATCCGGAAAGATATCTCGTGCAAGTAATCTAACCCGATTATATATCAAACCTTTACCTGTGTTTTTTTATTGAATGATTTGCAAATAGCTACATGTAAAACAATACCATTAACCACGAAACTCTGACAACAATATCTCATTAACATACAATGCATTGCATTTTACTTGAATTATTTGAATTTTTGCCGCAATGAGTTCAAATCCATACTGCATCTACTGTGTCTGCATTATGCTAAACGTTAAACCCTTATAGGGCTTGATCAGACTTCATGTTTATGCAAACAAGTTAGATCCAGGCCAAACGCCACGTAATTGGCGACAGGCCTGTGATCTAACCTGTTTGCTTCTCTGAGTACCTTTCCTCATCAAAACTAGGCAGATATTTAATGTGGTTTTGGAAAGCAGGCGACTTAAAAATCTGACTTTAGAAACTTAGCCTGTATCCTAAGGGTAAGACCACAAGGAAACCTCCTCTAAAGTGTACTGACGAATAGACCGAGTTATATATGGTGACATGTCTAGGCAATTATAGGGATATTTATAAATTCAATAGGAGATATCTTTCCTTGAAAGATGTTATTAAATCCTTCCTCCACCATAAACCACGTGTACACTCGTTACGATTGAAGAAATCTCCCTTAAGCTGCACTAAAAGGATAGTAATTCATTAGGCTTGACGAGTGTTTAACTCATTTTCAACACTAAGTTAGTTATACCGCAGTGATTGTACACTTATGTATGTGTGTCGTTGTAATGCTTTAGTGCAAGGCAAGAACATGATACCTTATTGTGAGGTTTAACAAAAATGTGATTCCGAGTATGCGATTCCTCTTGGTTTGGAGAGCAAAATAAGACATAGAAAAGACCCATCTTGAGACGTCGGGGTACCGTTTCACTAAACAGCTGTAGGAAAAATATTTGTGTAAGTCTTAACTAATAAACATGGATAGTATCTTCAATGAATGTACATTATTTCAACGTAACACGTCATTGGAAGCGTCTCATAGAGACGATTCCAATGATGTGTTACTTTGCAATATTGCTTCGCTCAATATTGAAATAAAAGGAATTGTTGTTTTAGACTCACGCAAATCTGAAGCGTAAACTGTTTAGTAAAACGGTACCATGGATCCTAACTGGTTACAAACAGTCCAATGTATTATATTCGTAAATGACCTTGAGATTCGAGTCTTGATTTTTCGATACCACCATAGTCCATATTTGTCTAATTATGTGGTATTTTGTTTACAGTATTAAATGTTTAACCTTTTCAAAACAATCCTAGATGTGTTTCTTACGCATCTTCTATGTATGAATTTGAAGCGAGTGTAGGGGGTGAAATGATTAAATCTAGCCGAGCATTTACTCCCTGTTGAAATGATAATTCCAATGAGACAGGAGAACTCTTCTAATTCTGTTCACATATCGAGGGTTCAATGCAATACTATAGTAAGTGCTTCATGTTTATGAAGCACTTACCATAGTCTTGCATTTAACCCTCGATATGATCTTTCCTCCAAATCTGACCGTTGAAAAATGGTCACGTTTGGAACGGACATAACATCGTAGTCGGAAAATACTATCCAAGCATATAAACTGAAGTATTACATCGAACACCCCATTATGTACAAGTTCATCAGTCTGCTTAACACTGATAAAAAATCATTACTCATTAAACTTTCTAGTTACTACAAACATGCATTTATAATAAAGAAAAAGTTACTATTCTATAGAATAGAAAATAGTTTCAGGAATTGTATTAAAGTTATCTAAGTCGTCACTCTCATCCTGTATGTCTATCAGATTTTGCTTTTTATGCATATGTATAAGTTGTAAATGTACATGTCATTTTCATAGCATGCATGTAAATACATAATTGTAATAACTATGAGCCTATGTGCTTAATGTTGAAATAAAATTATGTTATGTTATGTTATGTTATGTATAATCTCAACAGGCCAATTAGAGAAGTACAATTCAGCAATTTAAGATCTCAAATGTTTCATGAATTAATGATACACGATCAGGGATTATAAAAATATAAAGCACTTCGAAAGACAGGACACAGTCTGATATATTATAGCACGGTCCAGCTATGGATAACGAGTCGCTGGTAAAGAATGCCATTTATTTAAATGCGTCAAACATCACCATAGTACGGAATTCCATAAACGACTGCCTACTGCCAACTGCCTACTGCTTAACCAAAGATTGATTAGCCGCGAATAACTCTGAGACATTCCAAATGCAACAGTTGGCAGTAGACAGTTAGCAGTTAACAGTGAGCAGTTAACAGTGAGCAGTTGGCAGTAAGCAGTAGGCTCTCGTTTGAGATACTTGTCAATTGTCTGTATCATCAGCTATACCATAAACAAGCTATATCTACTTACATGTATACACGTCCGGGACGTCAACTACCATTTACATTTAAGACTCGTAAACACAAATACAAGCTAAGCACGTGGACTGATCCGAAAGTTTGACGAGCATGCTTTGGTTTACTGCCCATTGCTTACTGTTAACTACTAACTGTATGATGCCAACTGTCTACTGCCAAATGTTGCGTTCGGAATCCATCGGAGTTATTCGCTGCTAGTCAACTTTTGTTTGACAGTAGCAGTTGGCAGTAGGTTGTCGTTTGTGGAAATCCGTACCATAGAATGCATAAGTCTGTCTGAAGCGATAGTGTGTGTTTGGAGACGTTTTGACTCGCACAAACATGAAATCGTACTTGTGCAGTAACCACATGGAGCCAGTGTGTGCCAGTGTTTGCGCTCTATTCATCATTTTTTCTGATAGAAGTACATTTGTATATTAGATGGTGTTGTCTTTTTCAGGGCAATGCTTATTGTTAAGTTGAAAACTTAATAAGAAATGACGCTATTTTCATTGTAATTTAGTTGAGTGTATGTTTAAGAAAAATGAGATTTTATGCTTAGGTTCTAAAAACTTTGTTGTGTTTTGTTCTCCTCTGTAATTATCCCCAACACTATTCGCACGTGGAAAAGTATCATTTGTGTAAACTAATAGCAAACGAAGTCGACATATATATGCATATAAAAACATGCCATTATGATTTTGGTTAGAAATCATTGTGACAAACTCACTCTTGATGAATATCGGTCGCATCCTTTAGTTACAGTGGTATTAAAACTGGTCTTCAGCAGATGCGAGACAGAGAGGTGTCATAATCTCTTACTCAATAACCCCTCATTAATATGCATCTACAGCAACACATTTCACAACCCTTTGTGATGAATGACACTATTTTATCACAATTATTTCACACGACGTTCGCTGTCGACTCTTGTAAAGTCATTAGTTTAAATTCAACTTTTTTCCAATTTGAATTTGTTAGCTTTAAATTCAACCATCTACATATGGAAACATTGACGTTTTTATTCATGAAATCCGTTCAAAATGCTGAAATTGCAAAATAAAACTGTTTAAATGACCCATGTGATTGATTCATGTTTAACAACCGATGACTTTCAAATAGCATCTGCATTGAACCGGTGAAGTGAAGTAAGTTCCTGGAAAATAATTGCTTTTTTCCATATCATGTGCTTAATCCTCTCCCAAACAATAACGGCATTTGACCACTTTGTTGCAGACGACTTTGGAAAGCATTGTGGGAAAAGGAGAAATTGCTCGTAACGAGCAATTTTGCCTTTTCCCACAATGTTTTCTACCCTATAAGAGGATTATTTTCCAATTCCATCACATTTTGAAGAGTCGTCTGCAAACTCTTGGGACAGTCGAAAATTTGTCGTTTGGGAACGGGTTAAACAACCGATAACTCTCAATAGTATCCACAATAAACCGGTGAAATGAAACGAGTTCCTGGAAAATTAATGTTTTTTTTTCATCCTGCGCTTAAATGAATGATTATATTCCTAGTGGGACCAGCAAACCTGTATACGTGTAATAATGTGTGCAACTGATGCATGTATGAAGAATGCATTATACTTTTTCCTGAACGTAAATCATAAATGACGCTTTTGCCGCAAGATAATTATGAAATACATTCGCCATGTTTCCCCCTTACTCGGTTCGTATCGTGAAAGTTCAATCGTTTTGTTAACCCTTTCCCAAACAGTAACGACATTTGACCACTTTGTTGCAGATGACTTTAGAAAACATTGAGAAAAAGGAGACGCAACGAGCAATTTTTCCTTTTTCCACAACGTTCTCTGGCTTATCAGAAGATTATTTTCCATTTTCATCACATTTTGAAATGTCGTCTGCAAACTCTTTCAATTTGGGACAGTCGAAAATTTGTTGTTTGGGAAAGGGTTAACAAACGTAAATCGGTAGTATCTCAATTTGTTACAATGACATATGAATATTTCTTCGTTTTACGTTTATGAATTGAAATCCATTCTTATAAAAGCGCATTTTTGGTATCATCTGCCTAGCGTTTTTCACGTGCGAGGATTTTAAAGCTATTAGGTATGAAGTAAATGTCTTCTCAATGAAACTGTCCTATGTATCACAGGTTTTTATTTATAATACATCTTAGGCTTTATTTATAGCGGCTTTTCATTTTTTTTTTTAAAACGAAAAAAAAATTCCAATGAATCATCTTTTCGTCTTTAATGTAATTTCCTTGTACGCTGAACTTGTTTTTTATTTCACTTTATATATAAGTTGGCTTTTCAAATGGATTTCGGAACCCGAATATTAATCTTTGTAGTTTTTCCTTTTAGTCCATTCCTTTGATATTGCGGATATTATTAGGACGTATGTCGTTTAATGTCTATGTCCCTTCATTTTTACAGAACAGAACAGAACATAATAGTCTTTTCGACTTGTACATGGTAAATCATCATGAGAATATGATATACAATATGAAAAGATCACATGTTATATGTAAAAGAACACCATGAGGATGAATTTATGAAAACTTAACAATAACGAGATTTGACCAGATGGTTCTGGAAAACGTTGTGGGAAAATGGGAGATTGCTCTTAACGATATCCCCTCAATCGCATTTTTTGACGTGTCGCGTCACTGTTGTTTTCCTATTTATGCCTGTCGTTGTTTATTTCGCCATGGTGACGTTGGTAACTGGATATGCTCGAAATCGTAAATCTCCCAAATCACCACTAACCATTGACTGCAAGTAGTCAAATATATAAAGCTCCTTACTCCATATACATGTAGATAAGTTTGTTGTATACATGCTGTAAAGGGTTAACCCATTACCAAACAATAACGACGTTTGACGAGTTTGTTGCATACGACTCTGGAAAAAAATGTGGGAAAAGGAGAAATTGCTCTTAACGAGCAATTTCTCGTTTTCCCACAATTTTTTCTGCCCTATCAGAAGATTATTTTAAGTTCCATCATATTTTGAAATGTCGTCTCCAAAGTCTTTCAATTTGGGAAAGTCGAAAATTTGGCGTTTTGGTAAAGGGTTAAACACAGGTTTCTTCAATAAGAGTCTTATAACGCCTTTCTACCGCCTGAGTCCTATGTGTTTTGACATTCTTTGTAATGCATGCATCACGATAAATGTTCCTCGAACATAATGTACGTGAAAAAATGTATGCTTACTCAATCTTTACTTTTTCTTTCGTCTGCTGTTGTTTTTTCAAAATGGTCCAGTTACAAGTTCGTATAATGGGCATCGGTCATAAATGCTTTTTTAAAATGTGAAAACACCGGTCTGTGTGAAGATTTTCTTTTCGTGGGTATATCAATCTATAAATAGAGATGTGACGTCACAAGCTAAAACCGCATAGTGTTCGACAGGTGCTCGTTTGCGTACATATTGTTCTTCTACGCAATACTTCTGCTTGAAACTGGTTCAAATGTTAAATTAACCTATTTTGTATTTACTACACGTCACAATCAGTTCTTGTGGATATAATTAAAAGACATATTTCTTTACGTATGTTTCTTTGTGATGCGGAGCGTAGGTAGGCCACACAAAAAGTCAGATCGCACTGCGATGCGTCAAAGTACAGGTGTCAGTCGTTTCTGATGACGTAGATCACTAAACAGTGTATGTATATGGAAATAAACAAGGAAACCCGGAAGGAAAAATTATACATATTTCGCACGTTCCCACACGTTCCTGTTAAAAGTCGCTGTTGGATACATTGAATAATAAATGAGTCAGGTTGTTTTGGGAATTATATTTATCCACATGTTACTTCATGAACTATATTTCTAGCCATTGGCCAAGAAAGGCTCGATATTCGAAAACATTGAGCCAAAAGAAGAAATTGCTCTTCAAGAGCAATGTTCATATGAACGAAGTAGGTAAGTAGAACGATTTCGGAGTCAGATAGTTCCGGGTTTATTACTTATCCACGTGTTACTTCATTCACTATATTTCAAGCCCATTGGCCAAAAAAGGCTCAAAATCCGAAAACATTGGGACAAAAGAAGAAATTGCTCTTGAAGAACAATTGCTTCTTTTGTCCCAATGTTTTCGGATTTCGAATCAATATTCATATGAAAGAAGTAGGCCAATTTCGGGTAGATCTTCGTTTGCCGGTGTTTTATTACGACCAAGACATGACGACCCAAATTTGGCAAGCGGCGATATTAATATCAAACCTTTTCAAGAATGAGCGGCTTCTTTATCCAACTTTTTTGCAGCCGATATTTGAATACATTGCGTAAAAGCCGGAAAAATTGTCAACGTGAACAAACTATCATATTCTCGTTTAATAGAGCTGATCGTCAACAACCAATGGTTCGTTTCTTTCGCGGTCGTTATGTATGTACTCAAGTTGTAACTCTTTCCAACCTAAGCAGAATAGGAAAAGGGTATACAAACTGACATCTGATCCATGTTTTACGAAAGTCATTAGATCCGATCTACGGATAACACAACGTGTTGTGGATCCCTTTCGCGGTAAAATCATGTGTTTGTTTATATGCTTTGTAAAAAGTTTGGCATCACATCAGACCATGCCAATAATGATGATTATGATTGTTGCAATTTCTCCTTTTCCGACAATCCCTTCAAGAGTCGTCTGCAATAACCTGGTTATTGTTTGGTACCGGGCTAAAGCACGGCCATGCATATATCGGCAAGGGGTTTCCGTGACGTAATGGTTAATGTGCAAAACTAAAAATCACAAAGCCTCACCTTACATAGGTTCAAACCTTGGTAACGGTACATTTGGATTTTCATCTCCTGTTCATCTCCGCCGGGTTCTGTGCCGTGCGTTGCAATATGACAGATATACTGTTTTAACGACGTACTGTCTTAGAGTACTACATGTGAAATAACCATAACCCGTCATTTTGAAACTCACACATTCGTCGGACTACTTCGGTCGTAATTCTGTGTTTGAATGAATGAATTTCAAAATGGTGGATAATTGGTATTGTACCTTAAAGAACAAGCTTTGGTTGACTGTATCCAAGCTACATAACACAGGACGTGGGTGCTTGTTGGAAAGGTGATAGATGACGCAGCGTTTCTAGACAGTAACAAAACATTTGGAAGTTTGCTTACCGTCTATAAAGTGTTAATGTTTAATCTAACCTCGAATTTCACGACGTCCCTCTCACGTTTAAACGGGCTTTTTCCTCATGTTGAAGAAGCTCCTCTTTAAACTGTTTCCCTTATATGGGAATTTGATACCGCTCCAAGTTTAACCCATTGCCAAACAATAACGCAATTTGACCAGTGTGCTGCAGATGACATTGGAAAACATTGAGGGAAAAAGAAAAAATTGCTCATAACGAGCAATTTCTCCCTTTCCCACAATGTTTTCTGTTCTATCAGGCGATGACTTTTTTCAATTTCATCACATTTTGAATGTCACAAGCGAACGCTTTCAATTTGGGGCAGTCAAAAATTTGGCTTTTGGTAAATGGTAAAAGCAACAGCCGAAGACCTGATATAATCAGGAATAATACATTGCATTTGTGAATATAAATAGATATCAGTGTATTGCTTTACTCTACTTAAACGGAGGCTTCTGACAAATTTCGTTATGCAAATGATATACAGTGAAACCTCGTTTATCCGGATCCTGATTATCCGGATGTCTCGCAATCCGAACGAAATAGTAAGGGAACGGAATTATTTGACCAGTTTGTTGCAGACGACTTTTGAAAACATTGTGGGTCAAATGTAGTAGGTCATTTATTACTCATAACTCAAAATAACTCATTACTTTATACTTTCTTGCTATACCACATTTCCTGCAGAATACATAAGCAACGATTGTGAGCATAAAATATATTGTTCAAAATCACATAATATCATGGGGGAATGTAACTCGGATGATCCAAGCTGTAACTGCGTGACAATGAAATATCTACGTCTGGATCATTCGGACTAGGCGGAATGCGTAAAAGGACACTGGCGGACATTTCGTCCTGGATTAACTTGTCAAATTAACCCTTTACCAAACGCTAAATTTTCGAATGTCCCAATTGAAAGAATCTGCATTTCAAAATGTGATGCAATTGAAAAATAATCTGCTGATAGGGTAGAAAAGATTGTGGGAAAAGGCGAAATTGCTCGTTAAGAGCAATTTCTCCTTTCCCATAATGATTTCCAAACTCGTTTGCAACAAACTGGTCAAATGTAGTTATTGTTTGGTAATGGGTTGACCAACACTGACGGACATTGGGTCCTGGATTGATTTGTCAAATTAATACAAATATCGATCTGTATACCTGTCAGTATGATGTCAGCAATCAGCAAGACCGTGTATTTCTTTTGGTCTTCTTCTGTCCCTTTGGTCAACTTCTTACGCCAAAGTCGTGTTAACACTTCTCGGAAATAAAATATCGGGAAGAATCTTCACTTGCAAATCAACGAAAAAGCTTTTTCCGCACTGGCAAATCGACAAAGTGGCTTTTTTCGCTCTGGCAAATTAACGAAGGGGCTTTTTTCGCACTGGCAAATTGACGAAGGGGCTTTTTTCCGCACTAGCAAATCGACGAAGGGGCTTCTTTTGCATTGCAAAATCGATAAAGGGGCTTTTTCCGCACTGGCAAATCGATGAAGGGGCTTTTTTCGCACTTGCAAATTGACGAAGGGGCTTTTTTCCGCACTGGCAAATCGACGAAGGGGATTTTTTCGCACTGGCAAATTGACAAAGGGGCTTTTTTCCGTACTGGCAAATCCACGAAGGGGCTTCTTTTGCACTGCCAAATCGACAAAGGGGCTTTTTTTTCACTGGCAAATTAACGAAGGCGGTTCTTTTGCACTTCCAAATCTACGAAAGGCCTTTTTTCCACACTGGCCAATCGACGAAGGCTCTTTTTTCGTATTGGCAAATCGACGAAGGTTTCTTTCTATTTAACACTGGCGAATCGACGAAGGGCCTTTTTTCCCGCACTGGCAAATCGACGAGAGGCTTTTTTCCGCACTGGCATTGTTGGTTGAAAGGGATTGTTACTGCGGGGCTTTTCTCTTAAAAGCCATTGTAACACCAGTCCGTTGAGATAAAAATTATTAAATGAGTATTAACCATAAACGAAAACTGCAAAAATACACAAACTGTTAACAGAAACCCGCTCGTCCCTTTAACCTTCTACCGAACGCAAATTCTTTTTGCTGTCCCAAATTGAAAGAGTTTGCAGACGCAATTTAGATATGTGGTATGATGGAAAATGATCTTCTGATAGGGCAGAAAAGAATTGTGGGAATAGGAGAAATTGCTCGTTAATTTCCCCATTTCCCACAATGTTTTCTGCCCCTTCAGAAGATTACCGTCTGCAACAAAGAGTTCAAATGTCGTTATTGTTTAGTAATGGGTAAAGACCAAGTAGGCAGTAGGTAAAGGCGTACGATTGACAACCACTGGAAATACGCAGAGCCGTACGTTGTGAGCGTTCTCACACAGCGTTGACGTTTAACAGGCACGTAATGATATAAGATAACAATGGACAAAGCGAGAGGCGTCAAGTTCGACAGATACACATGTCATAACGGACACCCCCGTGATTGGGCAATCGGACAGGTCAAAACCCTTCAACCCCCAATGTTATATTTTGGGATAGGTCCATATCAAATGTAAGTCATTAGGGCAATTTATGTCTCGAGAAAAGGACGATTTGCTGTAAGATGTTTGGTATAAAACACTGGGGTGGGGGATCAGAAATTGCCCGTGGTGAGCTTTTCTCACCAGTGGGTTTGAAAGTCGTCTGGTATAGATAAGGGAAGATGAGAATGAACCATGGTTAGATGATTTAACCTATTACCAAACAATAACGATATTTGACCAGTTTGTTGCCGACGGCTCTAAAAAACATTGTGACGGGCAATGTCTTCTCCTTTTCCCATAATGTTGTCTTTCCTATCAAAAGATTACTTTCAAATTTCATCACATTTTGAAATGTCGTCTACAAACTCTTTGAATTTGGGACAGTCGAACATTTGGCTTTTGGGAAAGGGTTAATTTTAGATTCAAAAAAAAAGATGGACAGTATTTTAAAGGGTATGCGAGTTTAAATTTCCTTTGTCCAAATGATCAGAAACCATCGCAAAGAGAAATAAACACCATCGTTTACATTACCAGTTTGAGGGGGGGGTGGCTTTTGGTAGTGGGATTTTTTTGTAGGGAAGTCTGTTGATTAGGGGAGCATTTTAGCCTTCTGCTGCGTTGATCGTCACATCTCAGGCTTTCCGTTAACTGATAAATATAGGTTTTCATGAAAAAGAAACCAAATACCATGGATAAACTCGATGAGTTAAGATTTTGATGCAGCGTGTACGACAAAGTCTATCAATACGGAGTGAAGGGGTGCCGTCTATATTTGAGCGGTCAGTCTTGAATGAACAGACGGTTTCGGACGAGTTGACATGTCCGTGTATTGACTGACCAGTCGATTGTGTCTGGATTGTTACGTTATATCGATATAATTATGTCCCAGCGATTCACCGGCGTGATTATAACGTAGTCTTGATATCTAGAAGGATCTCCACACATCTGGTACATGTTCATCACTGTAACCCTTTACCAAACACCAAATTTTCGACTATCCCAAATTGGAAAAGATTTGATGAATTGGAAAATAATTGTATAAAAGGGTAGAAAACATTGTGGGAAAAGGGAAATTTGTTCTACAACGAAGTGGTTAAATTGTATTGTTTGGTATTAGGTTAATCCATTTGGACCCATAAGGAAATCAGTGATAGAACGAAATGGCAAGCATCAATGAATGTCATGTGGTTGAGGACAAAAATAGTTTGTATCTTAGTATTGGTGGGACAACTTAGGCTGCCATGAAGTATCTTTAAATGAGTATTCATTTTTATCGTTATAAATGGCTTTTACATTAAACGAATAAAGGATTTGTTTCTTCAACCGTTGTTGCGAGGCGGTTGCGTAGACATTCGTGTCTTTTTGAAAATATACTTAAAGTCATGAGGCAAGGTTTCAAGATTTTATTACACATCTGGACGTAGGTGATAGCTTGGCAAGTATTATACATTCGATGACAACAAAAAACAGCAATGAAACAAAACTCAAACCAAGTCACTGACAATAATTTGTGCCATGACAATGTATCCATTTTTTAGCAAGGTCGTAAGTTTGAGCCTCCCAACTTACTCAAGTATTGCCGATGGTTACACCCGTCTTGTCAGGCAGTTGTGGACAGTTTAGTCAGGGGTCTATCGTCATTGACCACAAGTCAAGCATCACGAACTAATTGAACACGTGTTGACACGATGTATAGTGCGTAGAATGCTGGGTAATCTTTTGAAAAATGAATTAGGTGTCGTCTGCTTTCCAAGACCATAATATTTGCTAATTGTTGTTGAGAAAAGATACTCAGAGTTGCAAGCAGGTTAGATCACAGGCCGACCGCCAGTTCACTTGGCGGCTGGCCTGGATTTAATCTGTTTGCATAAACATTAAATCGGTTCCAGCAAGGGATAATTAAGACCAATACATATATGGTTCTTTGAGTTCTGTCTCGACTCTTAATGCAGTCTAACCGAGTGAATATACCTAAACACTTATATGGATTTTTGATAAGTATATTTATCAAAAGAAATATATAATTCCAATCACACCTTTGCTATAGACGTTACACTTCAATATGAACATTAAGGGCGTATAATTTAGCCAGCCTGGGTGTACACCATAAAACCAAGCTTTCGTAAAAAATCAAATCTAATGGAAAAATCAATAAAGGTGTGAAACATCTCATGTATCAATATTCGACTCCTAATTGCAAAATGCGGTTATAAAAGCCCCTTTGATCAGACGCATTTAGCAGTCAATTAATTTTCAGGTCCCCCTTAAATTGGATCATCCGTCAGGGATTTTAAGCTTTCGTTACGAAGTTACACTAAACACCGAAATTGCCGGTTTATTGCCTTCCGTGACGGATTTCAGTCGCCCGAATCTTTACCCCATAAGTTGGTTGAAGAGTAACTCGGATGATCCAAGCTGTAAATGCATTAGTATCGCCTTTCTACATTTAGATCATTCATAAAGGTGTGTGTTGCGTTGTTTAACCCTTTCCCAAACAACCAATTTTCGACTGTCCTAAATTGAAAGAGTTTGCAGACGACATTTCAAAATGTGATGACATTGAAAATACTTGTCGGATAGAGCGGAAAACCTTGTGGAAAAATGAGAAATTGCTCGTTATGAGCAATTTTTAATTTTCCCACAATGTCTTCTTAAGTCATCTGCTTTTTCTAAATGGGACAACTTTTGGTACCTACAACTCGGAGGTGCTCCGTAACAAGTACGAGACCTTAGACAGTGTTCCACGATGGACACGATTGATCATTGGGGGAGATCAATGTAAAATTGACTTCATGAGGTGCAGAAATGTTTCTTGGAAATGTTCTTTGGTAAAACATTTCAGAGCCTAGCTTAGTGCTGGTGAATCCAGGAATGTCGTAACATAACTGAAAAATTGCTGACACGACGTTAAACCCCCAAATTAACGAACATAAAAACGTCAGGTAAAGTCTTGAACTCGGTACCCTCTGTGTTTCGATAAGAATTCACTACCACCGGACTTAACACTTAGAATGCTTGGTAATTTTCTAAATAAAGATTTTTTTTGTCGTCTGCTTCCAAGACCTTAAATGTCTGCTTGATTTTGATGAGGAAAGATACTTGGAGTAGCAAACAGGTTAGATCACATGTTAGATCACAGGTAAGCCATCAATTTGCTTTGCAGCTGGTCTTGGTCCAACATATTTGCATAGGCAAAAAGTAGGTTCCAGCACTGTAAGGGTTAATTAGGCTATCCTTTACCGACTTCGTGAGGATTCAAGGCAAAATCATCCTTTCTATCGCTGCCCCTTGCCAATTCGAGGGATCATTGATTGTAAGATCTTAATTAGCCACATTGCTAAGTTAAAACAGCAGAAAGTGGTGCAGTGATAGAGCTTCGGCCTTGGGTACTCACATTCCCTGATTCGATCCCAGTCTGTGGCGAAGCGCCAGGACTAACCCACAACCCGATTCTAGTACTGGAAATGCATCTAGAAAGCAGAATTGAGGGATAAATCTAAACCGTAAAAACTTGTTCCACAATCGATGTAAAATAACTAAGTTTAACTGGCTAAATAAGTAAACCATTGGCGACAAGCAAAAATGATTCTTTCTAACGCTGTTAGTTGTTCTTTAACCCTTTCCCAAACAATAACGACTTTTGACCACGTTGTTGCAGACGATTCTAGAAAACATTGCGGGAAAAGGAGAAATTGCTCGTTACGAGCAATTTCTCCTTTTCCCACAATAGTTTCTGCCTTACCAGAATATTATTTTCCAATTTCATCACATTTTGAAATGTCGTCTGCAAACTCGTTCAATTTGGGACAGTCGAAAATGTGTTGTTCGGGAAAGGGTTAATGACTCGTTCGATTTATAACTCTGATTTGGTAAGATACATGTAAACACTTGACAGCTCGTGTAACATATGTTCATTTGTAACATATGGATGTATATCGATATGACTTACTTTGAGTTCAAATAAAATTACATGGTGATAGAAAGAAAAGATGGCGCGAATGATAGGTATAAGGCCGTTTTAATTTTCAGAGTGTGTTTGCATATTAACTTTTGATTGTGCATTGATAGTCAAACTGTCTTAAAGCAGGTTTATGCAACGATGTATGGAAGTATGAATAAAATGTAGACTAGTTTCCATTGCTTTAAAATGCGATTTTCTTGTTCTAGTTTAATTTTGTTGTACAGCCATGTCATTTAAGAGTCATTTAAGAATGTATTTCGAGGGTCTCTCACGTGGCTAAGACTTACAATCGAATCCTGGTTTTTTTAAGTCGACGGAACTACATGTCTTTTCTCAAATAAGTAATGTTTTCGACAAATCCGAAACATCTAAATGAATAAAGAAAGTTTCTTAAAAGCAACTGCTTCCCAACCAATAAGGAATCAATTTGAACTAGATGCTAATTCGGATACGACATGGTTTCCGGATACGCGTTTTGGAATAATCGGGACTTGACTCTTCCTCATTACCAAACAATAACAACTTTTAACCAGTTTGATACATATGACTCTAGAAAACGTTGTGCGAAAAGGAGAAATTGCTGTCCTATCAAATGATTATTTATCACATTTTGAAATTTTACCTGCAAACTCTTTCAATTTGGGACAGTCGAAAGTTTGGTGTTTGGTGAAGGGCTACTTGGAAAAAGTATATGGAATGCTGAAAAAAATATGATCGACGTTTACATTTTCATAGTGATACATGGACTAATGACACTATAAAAACCGTAGGAGAGGAAACGTTCTAACCGACTTATACTCAATGTTGCCTATCAATCGTATCTACTCGGCAATCCCCGTAAAAAGTCGGTAGAAATACTATTATTTTAAGAAATGGCCGAGGTGTTCCGAATGGGTTGCCTATAAGAAGATTGGGCGATAAATTTGGCCTCTTCACTGTATGCTTATCTGTCACACAGATGTAGACTGATCATTTCTTGGAAAATGTTTCCTTTTCCAACAATAGTCTTTTTTTTTCTTGCTTGACGTTTATCTATCATTCTCTATATATACGCTTCATTTGCTCTGTAATGATGTAAGTCGAATCCTGACAGCACGTGACTTAATCATCAATGAATTGCCTACAATAAAGGCGAAGCTTAAACTTTTCAACCCTTTACCAAACGCCAAACTTTCGACAGTCCCAAACTAAAAGGGTTTGCAGACGACATTTCAAAATGTGATAAAATTTGAAAATAATCTTTAGATAGGGCAGAAAACATTGTGGGAAAAGGAGAAATTGCTCGTTACGAGCAATTTCTCCTTTTCCCACAATGTTCTTCCCGAGACGTCTGCAACAAAGTGGTCAAATGTCGTTATTGTTTGGTAATGGGTTAATCATCAATAAATTGCCTACAATGCAATCGAAGCTTAAACTTTTTAAACGACACGTGTTTGAGGGTGCGCTACATAACCATCTTCTTTATGAGACCGCATACTGATCAATCGTTTGCAGATGTGAAGAAATCTAAAAGTTCAATTTAATTTCCATTGAAAATATTCAGCAGCGTACTTTTATATAACATAAACTGAAGAATAGCCCTAGGAAGCAATATACAATCGTGTTTTTATTATTTAAAGTGAGCAAACATTGAATTGACATGTATTTCAACCCAAAAGCGTGACATCGTTTTTTTAGATCTACTGAATATAAACTGTATGTATTTAAATAACTATACGCTTTCTGAATTGATTATACTTTCATCGGCTACTTTTAATTGTTTAACAAAAAGCGATGCAAACATAGTATTATTTCAACGACATTTTACTTTGACTTTTAGATGTTTCACTTTTGCGAAGAAACTTTCTCCTTTTCCCACAATGTTCTTCCCGAGACGTCTGCAACACAATGGTCAAATGTCGTTATTGTTTGGTAATGGGTTAATCATCAATAAATTGCCTACAATGCAATCGAAGCTTAAATTTTTTAAACGACACGTGTTTGAGGGTGGGCTACATAAACTTCTACTTCATGAGACCGCATACTGATCCATCTTTTGCAGCTGTTTCAACGTACTTTTAGATGTTTCACTTTTGCGAAGAAGCTTCGAATTATCCCCCCCCCCCACTCCCCCTAAAGGAAACATGTACATTGTAGAAATCGCAATACTGTATTGGAATACATGTGTGTCTGTTATCGAGAAATGTACAATGTCGCCTTGATTTTAATAAACGCTCTAAAGTATAGAAAATTGGCTGGGCTATGCCTCATACTCAGGACCTCTGCTTTGTCAGACGGAATAGTTACTACAACAAAGCCCAGGCCTTTGATAATTTGCACAGACAGACCTTTCGTGGTGCCAAAATAAAACCGTGAGTGATTAATAATGGTGTTTAGAAATACAAAAGAAAATGTCTGATTAAAGATAAATGTTGTTAAAGACGAACTTTTTTTACAAATAGTGACTCTTTTTTCCATTAAGAACCTTTAAACGTGCCTTGTAAATGTCAGGCATAGGTTTGTAAATGTTTAAGCCTTAGAGTTCTGGAACCGACTTCAAGCTTATGCAAACATGTAAGATCCAGGCCAGCCGCCAAGTTAATTGCCGGCTGGCCTGTGATCTTACCTGTTTGCTACCTTGAGTAACCCTCCCATACAAAGATAAGCAGACATTTAACGTTTTGGAAAGCAGACGACACAAAAATATTTTTTTCAGAAAATTACCTTGTCCGAATTATCCAGGCGTAGATATTTCATTCGTTTGATATTTTGAACAACATCCGAGTTAAAAATACCCAGCATTCTAATGGTTAATTTAACCGGATTCCCGTCTAATTCATTTCTTTTTTTAAAAAAAAACTTAACTGAAAAAGCAGAACAATGGCACGCATTGTGGAATTTTTGTTGTTGTCTCTGAGGTTTTTTACCCGCACTGATAACATACGTGTATAATTCGAGTGTTTTTCATCGTACAAAGAATTGATGAGAGCGGAGAAAAGGTCGTCGCCGATAAATCACTGGACTAATCGATTGCCGAGCCTAATTAAGTGGCGAAAATGACAAAAAAGGGAAGAAACAAATATGCATGTGGCTGCAAAATTGTCCTTTTTCGTAATTTAAACCTTTTACTCGCCCGCTTTTTTTGTAAATGTTATAAAGAACGAATAAAACATGTTATGAAACTAGACCGTTTAAACCTGAAAACAATTAAGAAATGCATCTATGTTACATAGAAAGACAGAATTTTGTGTTGTTGGTATTTGAGGTATATTGGAGCATTCCAAATGAATAGATACGTATTTACATATTGATACCATGTCAGCATTTTGGACACTGTGTTTGGTAAAATCGATAGGCTTTTTCATTTTTCAAGTTTGTCAGAAATAATGTGTGAGCACTTCTTTTTCAGGTTTTCCCAAATTCCAGAGGTAGTATGCCTGATTTGTGTGTAGCGAGATTTAGGTTCGAGACTACCACGTTTCAAAAACCAGCGAAAGAGGATAACTAGCCTGGATAAAGAGCATCGACGAGAGAATGGTATAGTCCATGAATACAAACTGGTGTTAACATTCAGAAAATGTATTGAAGTACCAGAAAAAGAAGTACATGTACCAGGAAACATCATGAATTAGTACAAAACGACATCAAGTCGATTAAATCGGCATGAAGTAATTAAACACGTCATGAAGTAGAAGAAAACGACACAGAGTAGCAGAAAACGTTATAAAGTAGCAGAAAACGTCAAGAAAAAGCAGACCATTTCATAAAGTAGTAGTATAACGCGTGATGAAGTAACATAAAACGCCAAGAAGAAGCAGAAAAAGTCATGAAGCATTAAAAAAAAAGTCATGGAGCAACAGGAAACGTCATTAAGTAGCTGAGAACGTCATGAAGTATTTCCCGACATCTCGCCTGTACATTATGGCGAGGAGGTGGTCTCGGCCGTATTTGTTAAAGGGATTTAAAGAAAACGATGAGACAAAAGATGTCACGATGGCTTATAAGTCCCAAAACTGTATTTAATTGAATAGTAAGCGTCATATTTTTTTCATTTCTGTTTTTGATAACAGGTTCGATCCGTCATAAATCTCTCCATGTGGTATATTGCTTACATCCACACGCAAATCCCCTTCATAAGATGTGTAAAAACTGTCTGAAGCATCGGTGGCTTCAAATCGTCTGATGTAATTTTGCAAAAACATTTTATATTTACACTTGTACCGAGATGTTAGACTATTCTCTCACAATGCGTGTAAAGAATGAATCATCTACGTCTGCGCTTAGGAACGTTTGCTACAATGGCGTCAAAGATGCTATCCCATACACTCCTGAGAATGGGGCTTGATGAATAGTTGTATCACATCATTTTCTTTTTAACATTGCATTAACAAGTTAACGTTATGTGACACAAATAAAGGTTGTCAGGTAGTATAGAAATCATTGTGACTAAAGGATAAATTGCTTGTTAGAGAATTTCTTTTTTCTTGAAACTTATTATTCCATCTATACAGTTAGTGGCTATGAAGAATAAAAACTGCATAAATCTCATAGACAGAATGTGGACAAATCATTTCACAAACGTGTGTCTCGATCCCATATCATTAAGGATGAAAAGTAATTAAACGAAAATGAAAATGAAAATACTTTCATTAGCCTTCTCATCTTATATATTAACGCTAAGTTTATAACAACTAATAGAAATTTAAGAGTCCATTATTGAGAGTATATGGGCCGCGTCACGCGAAAAGGGGCACTCGGACATAAATAAAAACCGCTGACTCAGCTCTATCTTAGCGCTATTATTCCTGCATCTAGTCACGACAGTTATCATTTGTATTTATCTAAAGGTAGAACTTGATGTCCTCTAAGATGGCAAACAGTGTAACCCCAGATCAGCCGCCACGTCAGTGACGTGGCGACTGGTCTGGGGCTACACTGTTTGCTATGTCCGAGTGCCCCTTTTCCCGTGACGTGGCCCAATTATTACTTTTCAACATAGTACTCCTCAGCATAAAAATATGAAGTAAAACTATTATCCATCAATTGGACAATTTTTAATTATATCCGTAATTGCATTGTTGGAACCCGTTTCTTCATTTATCACTTTGTTACTGGTCTATATTGAAAGGATATGTGTTTGGTTAGTATCAAAATCATTGTGTCAAATGAGAATTTTCCAGCATTGTGTATATTCTGCCCTTTTCAAAGTTTTTTTCCTTGGTCACCGGTTTGAACATTTAGCGAGTATTCAAGAAAGATTTGGTCTTATCTAACATATCATATATAGCATATTAACAACATTCAACACACAATAAAAGCTTTATGCTTCTATATAACACATGCCTCCCATTTTATTGCCGAACTTAGTATAAGAATATGAAGAGGAATACGTAATGAGCGTTTTTAATTATCTGTTCCTTATTTTATATCGTTTCATATCATTTCTCCAAATATGTGTTTAAGTATGCCTATGGTCGATAGCAGGTGATATAACCTAATAAACGGGATATAGACTTCTTATCTTACGTATCTATCTTTGTTTTTAATTATTGAGACAGAAGAAAAATTAGTTTATTTACACAACTATTTGTAATTTAAAAGATGGTATTTTTGCCAAGAAGACAATACTTGGAACGGCAGTAATATGTTCGGCAAGACATTGCTTTTTTAAATAGATATTACCAAATACATTCGTTCTTACTATTATGATCAGTATAAGTAAGTAAGCACATGTATATAAAAAATATTTTTTGTAACATTTGCATGACAGAATATACATACATATTATATAGATGTATAATAAAATCACCCAGCTCAGCGGTCCTACATGACACCTAGATAGAAATTCTTTGATAATTCTGTATTAAATACAAATATAACATGGTAGTGTGTGGAATATCATGCAGTTTGTATGGATGGCTGCAAATGACCAATGATAATGGCTGTGCTAAATGTCTTTATTTGGACAAACGTTGTAATAAATGGAACGTTTGCTCTTTAAAGCAAATATTCTGCATGTCTCAATGGTTTCACAGGAAAATGTAGACATGAATAACAAAAAGTAAAATAAAATGATTGTGATAATTAAATGACTTGCTTGTTTTGTTTACGACAACTGCTTCTTTGATTTTCTGAATTAGCTGCGCCATGGCGCCTATCTACTCGCAAGAATGGCCTTAGAACACTATGTTTATAAATGTTTATAACACAATGCAACTCACTTTGCATGTATGTAAACTGCTTAGAGTAATCCCTTCATCACAATTGATTATAACGAATACTATAAAGAAAATGATACTTTCTCTACTCGTACCAATTTTGTCATTAAATGTTTCTTTCAATTTGGACCTGTGACAAATTCCCAGTTTGGGGAACAGTTTAAACGAAAAACAAAAAATGTAGAATCCCTCGTTAGGTTGCGGACCATGGTGTAAAAACATGCATTATTAATCCGATTTTAAATACCAACGTACTGGAAATGGCATTTGTTAACCGGAAATGCACATTTCGCACATGTACAATGACATTCTATAAAAAGTAACGTATCTATTTCGATAACAAAGCAGTTACAACTTGCACGAATCGATTGGTATACTCAATACAAATATCAAAATCGTACCTAATCCTTTACCAAATTCTTGACCGTCCAAAATCGAAAGAGTTTGCAAACGACATTTAAAAATGTGATGAAATTGAACAACTATCTTCTGATAGAGCCGAAAACATTGTGGGAAAGGGAGAAATTGCTCGTCACGAGCAATTTCTCCTTTTCCCACACTGTTTTCAAGAGTCGACCTCAACAATCTGATCAAATGTCGTTATTGTTTGGTAATGGGTTAAGAGACATGTTGCACATGTAAGCAGTGATATTCAACGCCATTATTTGCTGTTAAGCAATGTCCGCTTATGGTTTGACAAGGTTGGTGTAATATGGGCTCTACGCCTTTTCTGACGGTTCCTAAGTTATATCGCGGCGTTAAACGCTCCTGTCCATACTCCTGTAATGTTCTTACTGACATTTCACATCATCGATTCCAAATTCGGTGGCTGCTTTCCAACATAAGCGTATTTTCTCATTGATAGTTCTTTCCCTTTTTATTTTTTTTTAATAAAGAAGTTTTTATATCGTGTCAACATTACTTCAGTTATGTTTTTATGCCGATACACCGAATAGTTCTTGCCAAGGCCGATGTATACCGAGAACGACCGAAGTAATTCGACAAAGGAATGAAATTTTATATGTTTGATTGTGGGTATTCTACCTTAAAATAGCACCATGGTCTCATCTACCAGAGTTTTCAATTATAATCGCATCAATTCTTTCAGAATGGTTTTCGAACACCTCTAAAAACTTCGTAGGCGAATGTTCGCCCAAGATGTTGGGAAACTGTTAATCTGGTACTTACTACAATTTACAGAACCGTGTTTTCGTGCAGATTAGACAATATCATTTTGATATATATGTGCTCAAGTCGATGACGCCTTTTGAATAGTTTGTCTACCAATTCAAATAGGGCGTTGCCTGTTAATTCGAAGAGAGGTTTATGAATATTTCCTGATATAAAATACCTTACATGATGCAAATAACTCTTTGTCATCATACATACTTATAAGTGTCTTTATATATTTCATTATTTCATGGACTCGTGTATATCATAATATCTTTTTATCTTATATATCGTAAACGCCATACAACTCAACAATTTATATGTTTTAAGTTTTGAAGCTTATATAGTCTTCTTCAAATCATTTGAGGAACGGTCGCGTAAATTTGTTTGAATATGTTTCATTATCTAGAAAAAAATAACGTATATGAATGGACTCGAATAAAAATTGTTTCTAGTTTTTTTCTTTCCTGTAAATAGTCCTTAATTGTTAGCAATAAATATGAATGCCTCTTTAACACATCATACATACTTTAATATTGTCCTTGAACATAAAAACCTCGCTTTAATCTCCGAAATTTTATGAGTTTCAATGTGAACGTTATTGTTTTAGTATGAACGAATTTTTAACAATAAATCTTTAGATCATTGTTTTACGTTTATGACGTTAAGTAACGCCCAAAGGGCACTAGTTTAAAATCCCTGCTAACAAGCTTTGAGAGTTTTAAGGCCAACTTGTATTTAGAAGTATCGTTATTGTAAGGTTTATTTTATATTTTGAATAGGGTTTATTGGTGTAACACTCACAGACGTTCATATGATGAACTACATGTATGCAAATAGAATAGATATTTTTTACTTTGATTAAAAAGGTACGGTTTATATGTTTAGTTAGACAGGGTATTTGTTTCAGAGTGTGTTAACGTTTACCTGTAAGAGTAAAAAGCCCACTTTTTGACAAGGAACAATTGGTACATTTGAATATGTATTCATATCAAGGAATTCATGTACGTAACACATTTGAAAATTCATATAAAGAACCACATGTAAATAAAATACCTAACCATACAAGGCATCTACTCTCAATAATAAACCATGCAGGTCTACTATAATTAGAAAACATGATGAACGGCATAGTAAATAGAAGATGAGAACTAAAAATAAAAGAATCACACTAATACGTTGTCTAACCCTTTACCAAACGCCAAATTTTTTACCGTCCCAAATTGAAAGAGTTTGCAGACGACATTTCAAAATGTGATGAAATTTAAAAATAATATCCTGATAGGGCAGAAAACATTGAGGGAAAAGGAGAAATTGCTGGTTAATTTCTCCTGTCCCCACAGTGTTTTCGAGAGTCGTCAGAAATAAACTGGTCAGATATCGTTATTGTTTAGTAAAGGGGTATTTTCCATTTTTCCATAATGATGAAATAAAAAAATGTAATATAACCTGATGAACTAAATGAATACCATGTTGCCCTAAATAATGTTAGGGTCCCGTATCCCCCATTTATTTCTTTAATCTACTATTTTGATCATTTATACCTTCATTTACTCATTCATTCATTCTTTTATCTAACCACTCATTCACATAGATAATATCCACACGACAGACAACTCATACATATTCATACGAATTAATGCAGAAATTTGAAATGCCTATATAATTTCTGTTCATAACTCACACTGCCTTTCTGAGTTAAGAACGATCGGTTTATATGATTTGGAGTACAGGCCTATGTCTCACAACGATTCATAACTTCATAACGTCTACGCTCACAAAATAAACTGTAAGTTGTTCAATCAGTGCTCCTTCTGATACTTTTAACAAACACTTTAATACCTCACTGTGAGACGTCACATTGGCTAGAATGCTATAATTGTCCTTAATCTTATAGTTTTCCTGTTCACTTGTTCATTGATGAGGATTTCATGGAAGATTGTCAGTTTAAATTGTCAAATAGGTATACTCGTTTAATAAGTCTTATTATCAATAGAATCACTATACTGTCGATTTATCTAAACAAATCCCACTTATATTTCGATGCTCAAACCCAGCAAAACCAGAAATGTTAAATGACTCCACATATCACACCAAAACACACCACCTCCTTTAAGATTTTAGTATTGCTATTTACAAAAAGAACTAGAGTGACAGCATGCATTTTCACATCCTATTTAAGTAACACTGAATATTAATACTGAAATATTATTAGATAAACAAAAACTCTATAATGTCAAAAGCATTTGTTTGCGTCACCATTCCTAGAAATATCACGTTATTTAGACCGATATTTCCTTTTTTTTTCGATCGTTAAAGCTTTGAACAATAACTAAATTTATGTAACTTTTCTAATAGGTTTCATTGTCTTCTTTTGCCAAGATTCGTTCTAAAATCACCTAAGTAAACCATACCCTCCAAAGTGGCTATAAACGCAACTTTAAGAAAAGATTGTTTTAAGCAATTTCTTCTTTTACCACGATGTGTTTCAGAGTGGTCTGCATAGTGGTTCGATAATGAGTTAACCGCTCCCAGGAACGAAGGAAAAGGGGATGGATGGAGAATGTCGCCGTATCGTTAAACAGCTTGTGGGTGTGTGTTGGCTGTCTGGGAGGATAAATATCGGAAAGTGTCTTCTAAATACGGTATATAAAGAAAACGGTCCGTTCATCTATTCATTATTCATATCTATTGCTCATCGGTTAATTGGTGAATACACATTACCCCGTTAATTAAGTATTATAAATAAACAGGTTGAGAACCTATTCGCTCGGAATGGAATGTCCAATTGATTTTTTAGAATGTTTTTCATTAGTGTGAATTATTGCAGCTAACTTGTTACTTTCTTTTGTGTGCATTCTCTAGCGGAATGGTACCGCGTATAAACCTCATCGATAGAATTTTCAGATGGGAAAGAGAACAAATGTTACAAAAAGACGATTGGTGGAGACGAGCTATTTTTTCATAAATATGTCATATTTTTCTCTTCCCAAATATCACAAACTAAAACTTTACTTGCAATAAAAACAATGGCTGCCGGATTTTTTTTTTCATATCAGTCCTTTTTCAAATTTCAACGTATGGGCATATTTCATCGTTGAATTATGTAGAAAGAATTGATGCGAATTATTGAATGTTCATTACGAGAGATTTTCGTACATGTCGCAAAGAATAATTCCATATTTATAAAACTGTTGAATGAAAAGAAGAGAAAAAATAAGGAATCGCTTTTGTCAAGCAATTTGTTCTTTTTCTCACAATGGTTCCTTATATTACCATTGTTGAAATGTGGTCTTATTCTTATCATTTTCGCGGTATGATTTTGTTCAACAGGAGAAAGAACACAAAATTTCACCAAATAAAATATATCTATCTAACACATATTCCATTAAACGGGTAAGGTTCAAAAGGCTTCATTGTTTAAAGAAAAAATAGGCTTTTCTATTACAAAACACCAGAACTTTGTCAATATCCGTCTTTTCTTTTTATAAAATGATAAGGAAGTAAGTCAAAACGTGTTGCAATGCAAAAATCGCAAATGGATATGACCCGATGAATGTCACAATGTGCCAAATTGATAAATCAATAAACCGCTTGATGATAAACACAAATGTCGAGTTCGCAAGAAGCAGCCAAAAATGCAAATGTTGGCCAGACGAAAGAAATAAAAAGGAGGACAAAAAGCAGAAACCTGCCAGATATCGTCCCAAGCCACACCAATGCAGTACACGCATGAGAAAAATGATCAATTCACATACTGATTCATTTAATATGATTTTAGCTAAATCCGAATGTTCAAGAGGTATATTTATATTTCTTAACGAATTATTGAATATACGACAATTTTCTCATCATGAGCAGTTCATCCTTTTTCTCACAATAGTTTCTAAGTATTTGCAGCGGCTTTGTCAAGACAATGTGTATGATGTAGTGAAGAGTTCGGGTCATCATAGTTAACCCTTAGAATGCTGGAATGCTGGGTAAGTCTACAAGAATACATGTTTGTGTCGTCTACTTTCCAAAACCTTAAACATCTGCTTGATTTTGTTGAGAAAAGATGCTCAGAGTAGCAGACAGGTTAGATAAAAGGCTAGACCCCGATATGCTTGGCGGCTGGCCAGGATCTAACCTGTTTGCATAAGCATAAAGTCGGTTCCAGCATTATAAAGGTTAAGCTAAACTGGTATTGCTAGCGGAATGTCTATATCTAGCCGTTGTCATTTCGGAGGTAGGTAGACATGGAGATAACAAACAATAATAAAAACTGAAATAGTAAACCTTGGGTGTGTTGTGTGACATAGCCCCTAATGATAGTAGTGAATAATATTTACGCAGTCGGGCTTTTATTTCATTGCCTATTAGAATTAACCCATTACCAAACAAAAACATCCGATAGCCAGTTTGTTGCAGGCGACTCTTGAAAACAATGTTGGAAAAGAAGAAATTGCTCTTAACAAGCAATCTCTCCTTTTCTCACACTGTTTTCTGCCATATGGAAAGATTGCTTATTATAATACAATTCCTATAAAACTGCGTATCAACTGTACACACTAAATAGTTGTCACTGGAAGCAAAATTAGATTGTTTTTAATTCTTAGAAGGGTATACACATTTAATTAAATTGGTTTTTTAATCCAAAAGTGTCAAGTATCATTTGAGATCTTCCGAATGTAAACTGTATATTCTTAGATAAATTGACGCTTCCAAAATAGATTATGCATTCAATATCTACCTTTTATTGCATGTCAAACAACAATAAGAAAAGCTTATTCTATCAGCGAAATTTTAGTTTCTCTTTCGAATTTCCCTTTCTGTGAACAAAGCCCTTAAGAGCCTTCGTGTCGTTGAAACCTTGATAAAGACTGTCTTTAATATGTGAAACCTAGGATGGAACTAATTTGAAATTCGTCAACACAACAAGCCATTTGCAAAATTGTCCAACGACAGCGAAGGAAGAAAACTGATTCCCTTTTTACGTGGGAATCTGGTTCTGAAGCAACCTATTATGGTATAGAGCAATACATGCTTTTGCCGCCCTTGTTTTCTACTCAATATCTGTGGGATTATGTTTAATATTTCATAATTCGTAATGTCGTCTGATACTGCATTCGGACCAGTTACAAACACCCATATATCTGATTCATCAGACCAGCCGCAATCAGACATTTGAACGACAGTGTGTAAGAATAATTAGATATGATACGGGTTCTGATTCCACAAATCACTCAAGAATTAAACGGTTAATGACCACTTAATCCGTAGAAAAGAATCCTCTTAGACTAAAGAAGTTCCGGAAGAAAGTTGAAGCTGGTATGCAACGTTTGAAAACAAAGTCAGACAACGACTATTAACTTATTAAGCATGGAATAAGACTTTCTTTTTCTGATCCTTGGTAGAGTAACCGCGGTCACAATGTTTTTAATTCATTATACTTAGTTGTGTATAGGATGTTAATCAATCAAATAATGGAGTTTGTGTACCGATATAGTTAGATCATTCAGAGAAATATCAATCATTGAAACCATTGCATAACGCATAACAACGCTGAGTAAGAAACGAAGCCTTTAAACACAATTTACATGCCAGAACATGATTGGTTTTAAAAGAACACCTCACCATTTGAGGGTTTTAGAAGGCATTTTACAGACAGGAATTTAAAGATGCAGATTCAAACTTCTATATAACTGGTATGATCCAAGCTGTAACTGTATGTAAAACGAAATATCTAGGCCTGGATCATTCGGACAAAATTCTGTAAAGCTGTTTGGTAGAGGAGGTATTTGATTCCCCACATGGGAAACGGACAGGTCTGTGACAAAAGAACAAATTACTCATCATGAGCAATTTGTCCTTTTGTCACGGTGGTTTCGGAAGACTTTTAAAGCCGATATTACAGAGTGAAATTCTAAGTTTTGAGAGGTAAAGCCAATTTGCATATCGAGTGCAGCAGAATCGATGATTATTATTTCTACTTGACTCAAGACGAATGAATATCACATCAATAATTCGGTACCCCTTCGACGAATTTCTTCTTTTACCACTAACTGGGTAATTTCTTTAACCATCATGTGTCTGTATATATATTATAGATATGTATATGTATAAAGACCCCTCTTGTTTCTTATTTAGAATACTAATGCGTTATACAATATTGTTTCGATGAAAGGCATTGTTTCTTACTTCAATAAATGACGAATTATCGGAATGGTCTAATGTTATCGGCACAAAATACTCATCATTAGATTGATTAACATAATAAACAACACATAGCTTAAATTAAGTTCGAAATTATAGATACATTCTCAAATTGGTTCAATTATGAATCAAGCCCCCATGTCAGCGAAATGGTCTGTCGTCATCTTAAAAATCTGAAATGAAACTTGTGAAATGATTCCGCAGCGTTTCGGATGAGAAATCGCTGATGCGATTTGCAGAGGAGTCCGAATTTTATTCGGTCACCTTCATAAACATTTCGAGTTACTCGAAACACTATGGGAGCATTCCTAGTCCGAATGATCCAGATGTAGATATCTTATATCTTAACCACTATATGTAAATTCTAATCTTATATATCAGTTTATTCTTCTCCACAAAAGCAATAAGCGACTTACAGGTTTAGTGTTAGCAATTGCCTTTTGTATGGACCTTGTATTAACCAGAACCGTACTTAACTTTGTTGTAGCTTTCATCTTATAAAATATTCCAGCAGATATATTGCTTGGGTTTTCATTTTGATAGTGAATACCTAAAATGATATTTTGACAAATTGCAACTATGTCATCCTACATCTAGGTTTAGCACGATACTGGTTTGTCTCTTAAATGTTTACTTCTTGTGTACTGATGGGCCTATGGCCTTATGTATCAATAAAGTATCTATCTATCTATCTTATCCTAACACAGCTACAGCTTGGATCATTCTAGCTAGACCATTCCATGCAAACTACGCTGAAAATGTCATGATGATAAGACCAAAGACAAAAGGGTGACATCATAAAATAGAAACACATGTGTATAAGAATAGAAAACGATGCAGCAATTTTTCTTCCATTTTTATTCTGTTTATTTTGGAATGAAAAAAGAAACAGTATGGCAAATTAGGTCCTTAACCCTTATAGTGCTGGAACCGACTTCATGCTTATGCAAACAGGTTGGACCCAGGCTAGTTGCCAAGTATATTGGCGGTTCGCCTGTGATCTAACCCATTTGCTACTCTGAACATCTTTCATCGTCAAAATGAAGCAGATATTTAAAGTTTTGGGAAGCAGACGACACAAAAATCTAATTTAGATAATTACCCAGCATTCTAAGGGTTACGGGCACCGGAGCAAAATAAGTTCTCAATAGTTTCGACTCAATAAATAATAAATAAATACAATTATTTCCAGCGATTATATAACTCGTCTGTTTTCAGCCTTTTATTTATTATTAATACAAACTAAACATTAAACGCTGTTAAAGAGATTGCTATTCAAATCAGGGTGATGAAAAAAGACATTACTCGTAATGAGCAATTTTCGATTATTTTTGTCACAGTGATTTAAGATCTCTCAAGTATAAAATTATTTACTTCAATGTCTTTAATTTACCATTTCGACGCCTTTAGAAAAGGTTTCTCGCCGAATTATTATCTAAAAAGAAAAGTATGTACGGAAATAATCTAGCCTGTTTTATATAGCTATCCCATTTCAACAGATAATATGTAGGTAAAACTGTTTTTTACCTCATTATTGAAATCTGCAAAAATGTTCTTGAACAACAAACAAAACAAACGTGTAAAGGCATTTCATGTAAAAAAATAAAATAATAAGATAGAGTAGTTTTGAAAGCCGTTTACCAAAAAAATCCCATAAATAGATTTTGTATTCTCCAGTGATCAAAATATAAACAAACAATTATAAATGCTTCTCTTTTTGCTACGTAGTATTTAAATTAAAAAATAATATCATGATTCCGAAAGGCTCTCTGAATCGTTTAGGGGATTTGTTCACGTTTTTGCGAATTAGATTTTTTTTTTAATTCATGTAATAAAATATTACCATGATTTAGTTTTGATTTTGTAAACTAAATTACATTTATTTCCTTTTAATTACACTGCAAGTCGAGAAACCGTTTTGCAAGAATTTCTTAGATTTGATATCAGATAGCATTTTATACATGAGGATATCTAACTCAATAAGACCGTTTTCATCATGGGCCCGTTTTACTAAACAACTTACGGAAAATGTTTGCGTAAGTCATAATTTATTAACATGGATTATATCTTCAATGAAAGTACAATATTGCAATGTGACACGTCATTGGAAGCGTCTCGGAGAGACGATTCCAATGATGTGTTACTTTGCAATATTGCTTTGCCAAATATTGAAATAAAAGGACTTGTTGTTTTAGACTTACGCAATTTTTAAGCGTAAACTGTTTAGTAAAACGGGCCCCAGTTTTCTTCTTTTTAGACACACACTCTTTTATTTTTAATCCAAGTATTATCTAAATTGTTCAGATATATCGAATATGGAAAAGAGCTTATTAGTACCTTTCCTTACAAAGTTTTAATGAGTATTGGACTTAATCAATCCCACTTTCTACAGACGTAGACATTTTTTTAATTTTGCATGATGTAAAATCTGCATTTAAACAAGAACGCATACCCCCCTACTATTTAAAACAAAAAGGAACGCAATGTTTTGGCAGTTTTCGAATATGAAAGATCAATAACATACAACTTTTAACTTATGAAGATTTCTAAAATCCTTTCAAATTAATTTTACCAGACTGCAGAGTGAATATATATTCATATAAACTCATCGTTACGAAGAAAGTGGAAATCGTTGTGTTAAAAGAAGGTGTGGTTGAATACGAGCAATATATCTCTTTATCTTAATTTGATTCTGGTTATTTTCCAGAAGCATGGTCAAAAGGTTATATCGTACCTTTGCATAAGAAAAATGATCCGAAAGACCCAAATAATTATCGTGGTATTACACTCTCAAGTAACCTAGGTAAACTTTTTACTATTGTATTAACAAATAGAGTCGAACAGTGGTTTGAGGACAACAATTTTATCTCTGACTGCCAGTTTGGATTTCGCAAGAGAAGGAGTACGGTTGATGCGATATTTGTCTTACATACTCTGATTGAGGATGCATTGAGCAAAAATCTAAGATTTCCTTGTGTATTCGTTGACTTTAAAAAGGCATTCGACTCTGTTTATACCAACGCACTATGGTTCAAGTTATTTAATATGGGTCTAGATGGTAAATTACTTATTATGTTTAAAGCAATGTATGCAAATGTCAAATCATGTATAAAACATTGTAACTCATTCTCAGACTTTTTCAATATATCAGTGGGCTTGAAGCAAGGCCAAAATAACTCACCAGCATTTTTCGCACTCTTCCTTGAAGACCTTGAACTATTTTTACAAGATAACGTTAACTCTGGTATCAGTATTTCAGAACTATGTATTATGCTACTTTGTTTCGCTGATGACATGGTAATTGTTGGAAACTCTACCGAAGATTTGCAACTTAGTTTAAATAAATTACATCTGTATTGCTCCAAGTGGGGTCTTGAAGTAAATACATCAAAAACAAAAATCGTAGTTTTTCGTAAGAAGGGTCGATTACATAATAACGAACAATGGTATTATAATAACTCAGCCATAGAAATTGTTGATAATTTCAACTACCTTGGAGTTACTTTTAACTACACGGGATCATTTGTTTTAAATAATCAATGTTTAATTGGTAAAGCTTCTAAAGCAATGCATATCTTATATCACAATGTTAATAAATATGATCTAAAACCAAAAACTGCTATGCAATTATTTGATGCATTTGTTGCATCCATTATTAATTATGCTTGCCCTGTTTGGGGCTTTACTAAATCTAAGGATTTTGAAAGACTTCATCTTAAATACTGCAAGATGATACTTGGAGTAAGGCAGAATTCATGTAACGATGGAATTTATGGTGAAATGGGACGTTATCCGCTGTATATCAATAGATTTACTCAGATTATAAAATATTGGTTAAAACTAGTTAAAACAGACAATATCATATTAAAATATGTTTATCAATTATCTCTTCAAAAAAGTAATAATGGAAAGCAAAACTGGGTTACTAAAGTAAAAACATTGTTAAATGACTATGGATTTTCGTGGGCATTTACAAATTACAATGTTGTTGACGAAAATTCATTTATATCAAGTTTTAAACAAAGAGTTATTGATTGTTTTCAACAAAAATGGTTCACTGACATGCAATCTAATTCGGTCTTAAGCACTTTATATATTAATATTAAACCCAGTTTTGGCGAGGAGAACTACCTTAATATTGTTGTTAGTAAACATCTTAGAAGATATATCACATGTATTAGAATTTCATCTCATGATCTAAGGATTCATTCTGCAAGGTATGGAAGAGAAAGAATACAAAGAGATGAAAGAGTATGTCTATTGTGTGAGTGTCTAGATATTGAAGACGAGTTCCATTTTATATTGAAATGTGATAAATATGATGATCTCAGACAAAAATATGTAAAAAGATACTTTAGAGAACGCCCTAGTATGCAGAAGTTTGTCGAGCTTCTATCATCTACAAATAGGCAAAGTCTGCTCAATTTGTGTTGCTTCCTAAGGGAGGCAACTAAAAGGCGAAATAACTTATTACTCTCCTTACCTAGGGATCAACCATAACTTTATAATTCTGGTTTTATTTCAATCCAAAATCGACATTTTTATCTGATTAGTCCATTCTCCAAAGACTAAGATATATATGTCTTATTGTTAATGCAAAAACATGAACATATATAATATCTTATTCTTAATGCAACTGTCGAAATATGTAATTCTAGTTGTCGCTTTAATATATAAATTGAAAGAAAGTCAGTGTATAGATATACATATGTATTAGTATCTAACATCAGAACATAAGAATTTATCTATAAATGTGTTTGTTGAAATGTGTTGGTGTGGGTGTGGGTAATTGGATGCGTGTGAAGGGGTGTGTGGGTAGATGTGTGTGGGGGTGTGGGTGTGTGGATGTATGGGTTTGTGTGTGAACAAGTATATGTATGTACGACTATATATGTATATATAGATGCATACTAACGAGAGGGTATTTAGTATTAAAGAATATATGCCATTGTTTTCATGTGATGTATTAATATGTAACAATTGTATGTGTATGTAACAATGTACTATTGTATAAGTTACAAAACAGAAATAAAACATCTATCTATCTATCTATCTTAATGATCCTTTAAGTTATGTGATGCGTGGGGGTTGTGTGGAGTATGTACGACGACATATTTTTTATTCGTTTTTGTTATTTCTTGTTTTGTACAATTTAATGGTCTAATTGTATTGATCAGACTCACTTACATCTGTAAGAAGATAGGTCAGTATAGCAACTACATTTTATTTCATTCATCAAATTATTTTTATGAACGAAATAACAAATGCTCAAAGTTTTAAACCGGGACATGGTCTTCTAAATTCAACACATATTAAGAAACTTGAAAATAAGTTGGATTTTCGTGCGCAAGCTGATTTTCGATGTTACCTTGTTATCGTGGATAATGCTTGACCATAGCAAACGATTTCAAAATTTATTAAAGGAAAGGAAAAATATTCTCCTGTGATTTTTTTACAGCGCAATGGCTGGATATCATTTTCTTGGGTTACTCTATCAATTGAAATTTCAAAAGTCGTTTGAAAATATTTATTAAGTTTGTACGATAAGACTTTTATTCCGTTTCTGTTAAATGTTGTATCGATTCGGAAAGTGTTTGTTTATAGCAAAAGCACGAGTAACCAATTTTTAAATATGATTCCCATACACATTCCCATTCCGAAGAAGATAAAACATTGATATTGATAAACATTTTTCAACTCCACCTTTTTTGGGGCAAGTGAGGTAGAAAAAGAACTCGCATATAAAGCGTTAATGACTATTAATGATATATTAATGCATGTATCACAAAATAGATGTGTTTGGGTTTTTTGTAGTAGATACGTCCCTATCCAGTCAAGCGTTAAGTTTTATAACCTTTTTTAAAAACATGTACACAGTCGGGGACGATGTGGGGAGATAGAGTTAATGAGAAAATTCAAATTTATCATTCCATTCATACAAGTAGAGTGTTGGCCGTACACATATAAACACAACTGATACTAAGACGTTGGGTAGATTTATAGTGATAGTTGGTATATTTCTCCTTGGCTAGTAAACACATTCTCTATTTTGAATTTGCATATAGCGTGTTTTATTGAAACCTTTAACAGTGCTTATAAACGAGAACGCTCATTAATCGATGGTTAAAATTTAGTTTGAAAAAAGATCGAAATAGCTGTGGTAAAAGAAACTTGCGCTCATCTTTTTTTAGTTCAAAAAGAAAATTCTACAAAGACGTTGTTAAACAATCTATATATGAAAAAGGTAAATAATCAAATAAACATTAAGTAGATGAAAAAGAAGAAAATATCTTCTTTAAGTTGTGCTTATCCTTCTGTACAATTATTTGCATTGAAAAGCAATGCATTATCTTTATTTGTATCATTCGCTTGATTATTCCTTATGTTGACAAATTAAAGAAACAAAACTTAATACTTGGAATGAATGTAACTGTGGGTTTGAAATATCATATATCGACGTTTCATTGACCAAAACATCTGTGTATTTACAGTTGGTTCAGAATATAACTTGAGAGGTTTCGCATAAAAAATAGTTAGTTTTTATGGTAAATATAAGTTGAGCAGCCGTTTTCAATCGTTTCAATTCATATCAATATATATATATATATACCTTGATTTCTTTTAAAGGTAGACATTTGAAGAACGACGTTTACATGTGAAAGATTTTACGTTAAGTGAAGCAGTTAATGTGCATCTTATATTTTGTAGAACTGCTTACACCCCTTTTAATACAATCTCATTTTAACATATGTTGCAGTCATTTTATTAATTAATAATCATGGAGAAACAAATATTACTCCAAACGAGATTTCTCCTCATTTTCAAAAGGTCAGTTCTATTATAACATATAGAAATAAACATCCCTGCTATCCACGTTTTAAGTGTCGTCGACTAACTATTTGGGTAGAGAAATGAAGACTAAAAAACATTATATGCATCTTGCCCATTTCGATGTCCAAAAAACAAAATAATCTGAACGCAGTTTTTATTTCAACGCAGAGATATTTTACCGCGTGCAGTCGTTTCTGACACTTTAACAGATCTGACATAATTATTTACGTGTACGTTTGTGTTTTTACCCTTACCAAATATACGCTTAAACAAAGACTGGGAGTAGATATACATCATAATCATATATCCTTGCTAAGATACTTGCTTAACTTTCTTTCTTTTTACGGTTTTAAATAAACCCCAAGGTTTGAAATATTTGTAACTGATCGTTGTCGAGTTTTTATCTTAGATTTAGTCATGATAACTGTAACATATATGAAATTGAACCGCAAACGTGATTAATTATTTTTTCGATTTTCATGAGGTTGCTTATATTGTAATTTCGTTACCATTTGATAACAGTTCAATTCAATTCAAATATATTTCATTTGCTCATCTCTGAATTAAATGTCGCAGACGTCGTTGTTAAGGAAGACGTTCATAATTTCTTCGTGTAAAAAGAGGAATAACGATTTATTTGCTTTACAACAGCGACTAGTCAAATGGTAACGGATAACTTCCAACAACATAATATTTATCAGGGAACATCATAACAACTCTGAACAAAATGAAACTTAAACTATGCGGTCCAGTTCCTTTCCTATCCTTTCTGCGTGCATGCGTGCGTGCGTGAACAAGGGCACAGATTCCGGTGTGTTTGTTTTCTGCTAAAATTGCGTTCTTTTTATTAAAACTGACATTCATCGCCGTCTAATTGTTTACCCTTGTCTTCAGTGATTAATTCTTTCTCCGCGCCGTCGAGGGCCAAATGAATGACCAATTGGAGTGGACATTCCCTGACGCCGGCCATGAAGCGGCCGAATCCCGGGATATTGCTCTCCGTACCAGTGTACCAGAAGGCGGGTGTTGACAAGGAACGCAATAAAACTGGAGATAAATTGAATTACTGAAACGCTGCTAAATAGCTGTGAAGCGGAGTGACAGATGCACGATTTCAATTATCCCAAATTAAGATATTAAAAGATAATATTTCTTCCACGGCCCCAAGCTGCACCGTGTCCGTCGTTTAGAGTGTGCACCGACTTGCACTTAAGTCCTACAGTTCTACGTTTGTTTGAATAACAAACTACGATATCATAATATAAAGCTGCAATTGCCACCTACCATGTGTGCATTAATTTTGCCCTTTTGACTTTTAACGTTCTTAATTTTTAATGTGGCAAAAACAGAGCATCGACATTTAATTGATACTATATTATTTCAGAATTACGTTGACTTGATTTTTTTTTCATTCGAGTTGGGTATCATAATTAAATGAAAATTTTATACCTGGCGTTGTCAAATAATTTAGAAAAGAAATTTTTGAATTAAACAATATAGCAAGCCAATGACAATGCCTGCAACGAGAGATTTGTAGAATGGTGTGTTAATTCCCTTTTACATTCTGTGTATTTTAACAAAAAAAAACTTGCAATTGGTTGGTTGTTTTAGTTCTGGAAAAGTTATGCTTCGTCGCACCTACTGCAAAAAAATACTTTATAAATCATTCTGATGAAAAGATTGATTGCTCTCATTAAATAAATTATCCGTTTGTCACATTGAATTCGAACCAATATAACAAAACAAATCTATTTTCTTTTTTTTTGCGATACTGTGTCGTATGTTTAAAATATGAACCATTAATGAACACCCCTACACAAAAAATGAGTTAACATAACTAGTCGTCAGATTTGTAATAACTTTTACCTTGATACTACTTCAATGAACGCATCACTGTTTATAACGCTTACGTGCACGATATAAAATCGTGAATGAGTTTTTCGTAATTATACGGGGTTTATATCTGATATACCGATCCTTAGTTGGTGGTGAATTTGTAAGATTTGCGTTTAGAAAATCGAAAGAGAAGAGAGAAGAGTGAATACGTATGCTGTTTCATTTCCAACAATAATAGCATTACTTCATTTTGATTCTTATGTTTGCTTTTTGATGGCGTAATAGTTATAAGAGTAATAAAAGTCATTATCTTGTTTTTGTTTGATGGTATACAAGATATGATATGTTGCAGATGGAAAGTTTTCAGGAGGAGATGGAGAAAATGAAAAATGATGAAAACGATCTTACTTATCAAAAACGTATAATTTTATACTCTCCATTTTGTGTGTGAATAAGCAACTCAACGTAGTTTTAAATAACAGACATAACAACATTAGATTTCAGCATGGTGAATAATTTGAGAATGCAAATGTTTTCTGAGCTTCTTTTCCTAACAAATTGATGTGATGGTTTGAAGCCTTTGTATAAAGTGTCGTTCAAAATTTAGCATATAAGCCTGATCCGAAATAAAATATTTGCTAATAAAAAAATTAGAGACCGGAAAGTGTATTCAAGTTTTGATCACTGGAAAGTGATAAAAAATATATTTTTTAGATAAGTCTTGTTCGGCTTGTTCGATTAAAATCTAAACGGAACATTGTTGAATCAAAAAAATTAACTTGCTTTTTTTTTATCTAGTAAATGTGTATCAGGGTACTGTTTTACTAAACAGTTTACGCTTAAGATTTGCGTAAGTCTAAAACAACACTTACTCTTATTTCAATATTGGGTGAAGCAACATTGCAAACCAACATATCATTGGAATCGTCTCTCCGAGACGCTTCCAATGACGTGTCACATCGCAATATTGTATTTTAATCAAAGATACTATCCATGTCTATCAGTTATGACTTACGCAAATATTTTCCGTAATTTTTTAGTAAAACGGTACCCAGGAATCGCAGCAAAGTCACAAGCTTATATACCTCCAACTTTACATCGAAGGGAATACGAACTTTTGATTTTACATCGCAGATTTTCCTCTTTTTTTCTTTCTTTGTTTGTTAAATGGCAGCGTTTACCCCGGTAAGAGCTATGAAACCATGGCAAATAAAAAACTGAATTGAGGAAACAGTGTGAACAGATGGCGTGAAACTGCAATAGAGCTTATTAATGAGCAATACTTTTGTGACAGCCTGAATCACTCTCGTGATTTTCCGCTTTTCGCCGGAAACACCCGAGAATATAATCCCGTTGACAACATTGAATTTGTTTAGTTGAAGTTTTTATTTCTGTATCATAGCCACTGAAATGTGGATCCACGTACAGATTTATATTGAAACAAACATAAAAACATGTTAATGACTAAGGGCATTTAGGCATATGTGTTTGGGAAATTCATGAAACTACAATAAGATTGTTTAAAATTTCAAGAATCTTTTCCCCTGAATTATGATTTCTATACATGGCAATAATTCAAATAAAAACGTATAATGTTTACCACTTGTGGGGTTTTTATTTTAGATATTCCGAATTAAAGACGCCTTATTGCCCTTCATTTTCTTTTGTATCATAATTATACGTATATGAAATAAGCCCATGATAAAAAAAACATGCTTCTTCTTTAAAGTGGCGTTTTGGTAAAAAAGTTGTATCTCTCAAAATTATAAAACATAGCGACACATGCCTAATAAATGGGAAAAGGAAACAGTTATTCCCGATCAGGCACATACAGGCTGATTGGCGACGAACCAGTTATGTTCGCACATGTTAAATACTCGGTTATCATAATGTACTACTCATGAGTGTGCCTAAATAATACAATTAACCTGGTCTGGTGATTGCGCATATCCCAGCTCAAAGGGAAACACACAGTTGAGTATCTGTTATAAATAATGATCAATTTGTTTCGAGTTGTACAAAAAAAGCACTTGTTTCAATTATTTCCTAATATATTTATATAAATCTCACATTTGAATTACCAGTCGTTTCTGCACATGCGTTGGACCCTGGTTTATCATTGAATGTATTTTATCCCCCGCGGCCCTTTGTCTTTTCGACGTTTCCAAACATTCTTAACGTTCCCCTCCTCACCAGCTCGCTAAATCGACATTCAAGAACGAGGCAGATTCGCATCTTGTTTTCTGGTTGTTCCGTTCTATCCGACTTCCATTCTATAACGTTTTAAATGAGAAGATACCTCACCGTATTCTTCACCATTATGAGTTCATCAACGTCGGCGCTGTTTTATCGTCATCACGCTATTTTATATACTTATCCACTGACACTCCGCATTTCTATCTGCGACGTTGAAAATCGCGTGCGACGTCAAAAAAATACTTTCACAGTAGTATTACAAACGTAGAATACTCTCCTTACACACAAACACACGGACGCGAGCGTGTGTTTACGTGTTATACTGGCGTCATTGCCCATGCGGCTGGTAGTGATGGTGGGACGTCGGTGACTGAAGATGCGACATGGATACAATATGGCCACCGCCGCCGCTCGGTGGCAAGGAGTTATGCGAGGAGAGGGAAGAGATCGGGGGCATGCCGCCCATCGGTCCGAGGTTCATGACCCCGTCGCCGCCCGAGCCCCCGTTGTGCTGAATAGGACTTTCCGGGCTGTTATTGTTCATGTTCATTTTCATATCGTGGGGATGAGGCGAGTCCCCGTGTTCGCTATCCGACATGAGCATTTCCCCGTTCGAACCCGGGGGCGTCATCCGCTTCTCCTTCTGGCGCCGGTTACAGAACCAAACCCTCACCACCTCCTTCTCGAGTTGTAGCGAGTCGGCTAGGTGTGTGATCTCCTGAGCCTGGGGTTTGGGCTGGCGGAGGAAGTGGCTCTCCAGGGCGCCTTTTACGGTCACCTCGATACTCGTCCGCTTCTTCCGCTTCCGGCCCTGAGCAGCGATTTTGTCGATGCTCGTCGTCGACCCAGTCGAGCTGTCCGCCTCCTCCAACCACTTCTGAAGCAACGGTTTCAACTTGCACATATTCTTAAAACTTAGCTGCAGGGCTTCGAACCTGCATATCGTAGTCTGGCTAAACACGTTACCGTATAGCGTCCCTAACGCGAGTCCCACATCCGCCTGCGTAAATCCGAGTTTAATCCTCCGCTGTTTGAATTGTTTTGCGAATATCTCCAGATCGTCCGAGGAGGGAGCATCCTCGTCCGAGGGGGTGTGAGGTCCTCCTTCCATATCTCCCTGGTCCTGGTCGCGCATAGACGGGTGTATCTGGTGAGCAGGTGACAACATCCCGTTCATGCCCGGGAGTCCGTATCCCGGGTGCTGTAGTTGGTGTCCCCCTGCCCCGGAGAGGTTGAGGTGGGACGGGGTCATGGGTGAGTGCCAGCCCTGTGGGCTGTGCATATGTTGCGGTGGACGGTGGTGCAGCGTCGTGCCGGGGTTCGAACCGTCGTTATTGAGGCCCGGTTTCACGTCCCTCATGTCGCCGTGCGGGTTGTGCAGGTGTGAGCTCATCGAGCCGTTCCAGGGGCCCATGTCGCTGGGGATCGAACCCCAGGGGTTGTGTGAGTAGTGGTTGAGCTGCATGTGTCCGTTGTGCTGTTGTGGTGGCATGTATTTCATCTCGCCGAAGTCCCGGTGGATGTAGGGGATCGAGTTTGACATCGGGTAATTAAAGTCCACCGGTGAGGCACTGTGGCCCGTGGGAGAGCCGGAGCCCAAGTACAGGCCGGTCCCGGAGCCAGCCGTCATGGCCATACTATTGTCGTAGGTCACTTTATTCACATCCGAGCCTTGAAGAATCATCTAATTTGGTAATGGCACACTCACACTCAATGATAAAGGTCCAAGCGATGGTCGAGAGAGAGAAAAAATTGCTAACACTATCCCAAGTTCATTACAGACGTAAACAAGCCTGAATTCACTTATGTACAGAGTCAATATAAATCTGACTTGCAAAATTTCCACATCGCAATCCCGAGACTAATTCATGTATACTGAGGGAGCTTCTCGACTTTAACAGCGAGACAACTAAACGTCATTGTAATGTGTGACACGATTGGCCAGTTTCTCATTGGCCAATGTATTCCAATGATTGACATGCGCAGAGACGTTAAAACCCGCCATGATCAATCTCCCGTCACGCCCCCTGGTGTTTGACAAGAAATGCGATACAGTGTCGTCCCCACTCGAAGGATTTCTTGATAGGATTGAAAAGTCACTTGAACGTCCCGCTATTTAACGAGAGCACGGCTGTTGGTTAGGGTATTTATTTCAGAGTAAACAGAACGGTTTGCTTAAGCGTAAGAATAAACAAATGATCAACCACAGCACGGGAAAAGCAGGATTTATGCTCATTTTTTTTTCTTTTTTTTTATAGGATATGCAACGGGTGTGCAAACTGAAATTCAGGTATAATATTCCATAAGGGGTAATTTTATTTTAAGAAACACTTTAATTTCAAGTCGTCAATTGAGAATGCTTTCAAGAAATAACAACGTAAACCCCGACTTACCCGATGCAAAGCTCGGAAAAAATCTATATTATTTTCATGTTGAATTTATATTGGGTCACGATCATGAAGGGTAATATTCTTTTTTATTTTATTTAGTAGCAAGTATCTTCTCATTATGTAAAAATGATTTATACCTAAAACATAAACAAAATGTAATTTTCTCATCTCTCAGTATTGGCCAGTCGCACTTTCCTATGCGTGGGACTGCGTCAACTTATAATCCGTATTTTCCGTCTAATTAATACAAAGGCCTAACATACATAATCATTTATTTTTAATAAGGTCTTTGATTTATACAAAGCGAATTAAGAATTACAAAATACTGTAGTGTTTATTTCTTTTTCAGATTTCATTCGATAGAAAGGTAATTGAATCTTTATGAACAAAATTTAACTTGGCTTTTAACAAGCATTTGAAGTTTTATTGTTAGAATCTTTTGATACCTAACTGTCCTACACCCAATTCCAGCTAGTATTAGAAAACATCGCCCCACTTGCCCTATATCAAAATAAGTATGCCCTTAATTCAAAGCAACTGCAGGAGACAAAGAAGGCTTAATGAACAATACTTTTTACAAGTCATTTCTATCAATAGGTAGGACACAATATGAAAAAAGGACAATTATGCTCATCGCGAGCAATTCATCATTTTGTCACAGTAAGATACCAGGATCAGATACATTGAGATTTGGTAATATTGAGCCAGTGGTTCATGAACAATGTCACACCTCCTTTCCCCCTTTTTACATTCCGAAGTATCGTCTGTTGCAGACAAGTAAAATTCCTTCTTTACCATTGTCTTTAAACGTAATGTCTACTACAAAAATGAAAACACAATTCAGTTTATGTAAATTTTATCGATAAAGAGAGTTTTAGTTTTAGGAAATAACATCATTAATTTGTCTTATGCGGATCAAGATTGGCATATCTAATAAGCAATTATTAGTACGCAATAGAGAAGTTCAATTGCATTAACTTACAAAAAACAGTGTTTTTACTACATCAATTTACAAAGATACAAGTATTAACTCTCTTATGTATTATTGATTGCCATGTTTTCATGCATATTGAAGTCATCTTTATTTACATTTCATCATTGTACAGTTATAAAACACATTTACAATATAAGATTTCATTTCATATAAGATTCAATACCACTCAATTATAGAGTTATAAGAGATGAGTCTAAATGCGATAAGATTCAAAACAAAAACATCTTAATTAAAGATTTAAAGAAATCGACATATTTAGAACAGGAGATCATTAAAAAAGTAATATAAACAAAAGATACAAAAGCATAAAAGAGCACATCATTACATTATAAAGTTATATATGTTGTATGATGTTATATAGTGTACATGTATTGGCCATAGGCACATGAAGTGCCGACATGCCTTATAATCCTTTACCAAACAATAACGACATTTGACCACTTTGTTGCAGACGACTCTGGAAACAATGCGGGAATAGGAGTAATTGCTCTTAACGAGCAATTTTTCCTTTTCCCACAATGTTTCCTGCCCCTTCAGAAGATTTTTTCCGATTTCATCACATTTTGAAATGTCGTCTGAAAACTCTTTCAATTTGGAACAGTCTAAAATTTGGTGTTTGGTAGCGGGATAGAGAGTTTAGAGCTGGAGACTGTTACAAACAAGTAAAGAGAGACCTCATGCTTCGTGCTATGCGTGTTTGAACAAATCGGTAATTATCGATGAAAGACGGAGAAGATAACTCTTATCGGAACGAATTGTTACACGCCGCCTCTCGAAGATAAACCAATTAACCGTTTTCACCATTAATGACTTTTCATGTGTTCATGGTACGGTTTTTTCTAAATCGTTAAGCGAAATTCCTCCTTTTCCCACAATGTTTTCTAGAGTCGTCTACAGCAAACTGGTCAAATTTCGTTATTGTTTGGTAATGGGTAAGATAACATTTCTATATTGTGATGTGACACGTCTTTGGTAATCTCTTGGAGAGACGATTCCAATGATGTGTTAATTTCCAATATGAATTAGCCCAATATTGAAATAAGACGGAATGTTGTTTTGAACTTACGCATAATTTTGGCACGAAATGTTTTGTAAAATGGTTCTCCGTCGTTTACTGTAAAAACAACACCTGCAGAACACACATGTTGAACGTGCATGTAACACGGTCCCAATTATTATGTGTAGATATACTATCAACAAATGGAGAAATTGCTCCTTACAAGAATTTTGTCGTTCAGTGTGTCTGCTGTAGTTCTGAGAGTAACAAATGGTAAAACTGGGATTAACCCATTACCGAACAATAAAGATATTTTACCAGTATGCTGCATACGACTCAGGAAAACATTGTGGGAAAAGGAGAAATTGCTCTTAACATTCCTGCACGTTAACATAACTTTTCATATTATTATGTGTCTGAAAAAGAGTTCAATGCAGTTCTATCGTTTTTAGCAAAAAGTTCAGAACATACTTTTGTTAACAAACACGTAGACATGTTTACATACAGTTTTTATCAAAGAGAGAAACACGGCATTTGGAGTCTTTCGCAGTCAAGGAAATGTCGCACAAAACGGTGAAATGATTAAGATAGTGTAACTAATGAGTCTAATGCACGTGACCATTATCGTTAGCATTGAATTAACATTTCGAGTCGCTCTTAAATCGTGGTTAGTTATTAATATAATCAACACACCATCGGAGAATTACGTAAATGAAACAGAACTGCGTCTGTATGTATATTACCAAATCATGCATATTACAAACAAAAGAACAACACATGAAACAAAAGAAAATAGCAGCAATTGAAGTGGTAGATGCATAACAATACCCGTTAATTACTGGCAAATGACACCATAACACTAGAGTAGGTTTACTAATCCTTTCGAATGATAGGTACCAGAGCTAGAAAAGGGACTTTTAGAAACTAAGGTCCTACCTTATTTTCATGATACCCCACTTTACTGCACCAACGAAATTAAACTTAACAATCAGAGTAACACAAGGATGTAATTCTCAAAATTAGCAGTTCATCATTCTGCCAAAGTGGTTCGCTCTCAATAAAGTTCAAGCAACAAAAATGCCTTCTGATAAAGCCTTAAACAAACGCCAAATTTTCGACCGTCCAAAATTGAAAGAGCTTGCAGAGGGCATTTCAAAATGTGATGAAATCAAAAAAACGGTCTTCTTATAGGACAGAAAACATTTAGACCAAATATTTTCCAAAGTTGTCTACAACAAACTGGTCAATTGTCGTTATTGTTTGGTAATGGATAAACCCTAAAGAATAAAACAGAAACACTAACCGCACTATCAACCCAGTCGTGCAAGTCAACCAAGGTGTTGATTGTTTAAGCAACTCAGGTGACGCACCGATAGTAAAGCATATAGCAATAAACAGTTAATTAAAGAGGTGTCTATACCCTTTATCCTTGTATACTTTGGTTAAGAAAAGTAAACAAGAGTATTTATATTTGTATATAGAGCTTTTTACATCGGGCCAACAACATTCCAGTTAGAAATGCGTTAAAGAACTCTTTGTTTTACCAGCTTATCTCTTACCAGCAAAACAATGCACCAGAATTCGAAATTCAAAATGTCTACACGCACGTGACGGGAGCGCTTTTCCAAACATAACGTACGTGACCTAAGTTTTCAAAAATATAACGTGTATGACGTTAGTTTTCGTAAATATAACGTACGTGCCGTTGATTATCATATGAATAAATCGTAGGTGCCGTTAGTTTTCATAAATATAACGTTCGTGCCGTTAGTATTCATAAATATAACGTTCGTGCCGTTAGTTTTCATAAATATAACGTTCGTGCCGTTAGTTTTCATAAATATAACGTACGTGCCGTTAGTTTTCATAAATATAACGTCCGTGCCGTTAGTTTTCATAAATATAACGTTCGTGCAGTTAGTATTCATAAATATAACGTTCGTGACTTTAGTTTTCATAAATATAACGTTCGTGCCGTTAGTTTTCATAAATATAACGTTCGTGCCGTTAGTTTTCATAAGTATAACGTTCGTGCCGTTAGTTTTCGTAAATATAACGTACGTGACTTTAGTTTTCATAAATATTACGTTCGTGCCGTTAGTATTCATAAATATAACGTTCGTGCCGTTAGTTTTCATAAATATAACGTACGTGACTTTAGTTTTCATAAATATAAAGTTCGTGCCGTTAGTTTTCATAAATATAACGTTCGTGCCGTTAGTTTTCATAAATATAACGTACGTGACTTTAGTTTTCATAAATATAACGTTCGTGCCGTTAGTTTTCATAAATATAACGTACGTGACTTTAGTTTCCATAAATATAACGTACGTGACTTTAGTTTTCATAAATATAACGTACGTGACGTTAGTTTTCATAAACATTACGTTCGTGACGTAAATTCTCATAAATATAACGTACGTGACGTTGGTTTTCAAAATAAAATGTACGTGATGTTAGTTTTCGTAAATAAAACGTTCCCGATTTGATTTTTCCTAAATGTACCATAAATATTGATGTTTTATCTGCTCGGTTTAGGATTAACTTTGCCATGGGCAATTTCTTTAAGAAACATAGTTTTCCGTCTCGGATTGAGCCTCATATACTTTACAGGCAATTCCAGTCAATAACTGAGTGTTTATTACTTTAGCTTTTTATTCTTACAGAGGATCGAGTCTTATTGCATCATGTACTCAATTAAATTGCGTCAAATATTTACTTATTTGCGTGAAGGCCCTACATGAGTAAATGTGTTAATACGTATCAACAGAAAGTCATTAAAAGGGGCGTTAAACATAAACGAAACAACATACAACAAGCGCTAAGGATTAACACCAAACATAATATTACGGAACAACAAAGCCAATGTGCCCTCCAAGGTCTTCGCCGACTTTTGAAAAAGAAAACGGCTTTTATTTTGTACTGCTAGTTTTAAACATTACCATCATCTCGATTAATGACTTAGTTGGCATATCTATTAATGCGTCTATCAAGATACCATTGTGTGACAAGGAGAAATTGCCTGTAAAGAGCAATTTCTCCTTTACCCACAATGTTTTGCAGAGTCGTCTGCAACGACACGGTCAAATACCTTTATTGCTTGGTAATGGATTAAGGCCCTTTAATATAGGGATTCTTTGTAACATGCTATTTCTTAGCTTTCTTTTTCGACTCTATAAAAGGTGAGGTAGATAAGGATATATTTTGTTTGTTAGTTCAGTGATAGATCGAGATCGAATAAAATTTAATCGTTTAGGCACCAAGCTAGTTGACCTTACGAATATCGATCTTGAATTTGAAAAATGTAAACTACATTTTTGTCTAACTCTCTCGTTGTTTGCTAGACATGTTTTGTTTCTTTCAATTTCTAGTTGCGTTTTATTATTTAGGGTTCTAAATTTACATTTTGCTGGTGACTTTTCATCAAGTACCTCCCAACGAGTGTAATATTGCAAAATGGACGATTATGTCCGATACCTCAAATCAAACAAACATATATCGAGTTTGGAGATTGAATGTTTGTTATATATCTATTCGAAATTCACAATTTTACAAATTTGTTTGATTTTCTATTAATTTTTCACATGCATTTCTTGAACTGTTGATTCTTAAACCAAGAAAAAACATGTTTGATATACTGGCACATATATACATGGACATGTCAATGGGCGTCAATTTGCTGCGATGGTTCTCGCAACTGTCATCAGCGGCTGCTTATGGAATGGCAATCAGGAATTATGCAATGACCTCTTTAATGCTTCGCAGAAGCTATTAATGATGTCAGACAGTCAAATCAATACACAGTGATATGTCCAGGAGAGCGAAAGCCAGTTGCAAGTTCAGACGAAAGATTGTAGAGTATGGCATGATAGCATCCCTTTAACCCTTTACCAAACGCAAATTTTTCGACTGTCCCAAATTGAAAGACTTTGCAAAAGACATTTTGAAACGTGATGAATTTGAAAAACAGTATTCTCATAGTGCAGAAAACATTTTGGGAACGGGGCAAATTGCATCGTAAGGAGCAATTTCTCCTTTTCCCACCATGTTTTCTTGGGTCGTCTGCAACAAACGTCGTTATTGCTTGGTAATGAGTAAAACGACAGTTTGTAACTGGTCCAAAGCAGTAGAAGACAATGTTTTCAAATCATTTTTTTTGCATTGTGGTTTTATGATAAGAAATCATTTGTAATAGTAAGAAATTGCTGATCTTTGGGAAGTCTCTGTTTATCCTTGAACTTTTGCTAAAACATCTCTGATTGAACGAAAGAGGTTAATTGACACACATACATGTAAAGGTATTCCGCTTGCCAAACATGCACCAAGACTCGAGGTGATAGTCCAGCTACTAAATAGCATTCGGTAATGTGACACTCGCTGCTACCAACGATACAGGTTGCAGTATAGCAGGCGAATGTTACTTTAGTGAACTGAATTCGTATTTGTATACAGAAAGCTGTCAGCATGCTTTTCTGCAAAACAGCCCGACGATTTCTTTGTCATAGTATTGTTCTTGGGATGGACAGAGAGACATTTATCCAATCCGCACATACACTTTAGATAGGCCTAAAGATATATCGTGTATTGATGTGACTAAAGGTGCTTGTTCACAAATGATACGGTTTTTTTTAAATCAAAATGTGTGTGGAAACATGACAGTTGCCGTATTCCGGTTTAGTAATAAATGAAAAATAACAACTTAACAAAAAAATCAGAAAATGACAATATATATAAGTGCGTAGTGTATATACGTTATGGGATGAAATTCAAAGTTTCTGCAATGCTACTGCATCCGGTTATATATCCTTTTTTTATTCAGGCTCCAAATTCTTAGATATAGCTAATAGTATTATTCCCGTTTGGTTACTTTCCAGTACGTCTTACAGAAAACTAGAGCCAATGTACAGTTTTAAAGAATCTATAAGTTTCCTTACATGTGTGTACAGGCAACTTTTAAGTAAGAACGTAATTTTCTTCGGTTCAGTCACTAAATTCACATGGTTATCCGTTCATCCATCGTCCGAAACAAGTAACCTAATAAGAGTGAGATCTTAGAAAGAATTGTTGAAATTGTATGAATATGAAATAATGCCAAAAGAAGTGATTTCCCGAATATCGTAAGAAATGTCTACTTTCAATGAGTTTTATATTTTAACTATCAGCTTATGAAATGGAAACGTACATACAATTCACGTAGACCCATCTATTGAGTGTCTATCAAATACATCCAAATATACATTAACCCTTTACCAAACGCAAAATTAAACGAGTTTACAGAAGACATTTCAAAATGAGATGAAATTGAAACATAAACTTCTGAAAGGTCAGAAAACATTGTGGGAAATGGAGAAATTGATCGTAAAGAGCAATTTTCCACCACTGGTTTCCTTTTCCAAAGTCGTCTGCAACAAACTGGTCAAATGTCGTTATTGTTTGGTAATGGATTAGATGAAAAATACATGTACACACATTGGGGTCAGCCACTTGATACAAAGATTTTATTGTGGCTTTGCTCGCTACGTCGTAAGCTCCCCTTTTCAAACGTACCAGTATTTACATATTCTAATTAGGTAAATTTATCCGATTGTAAGACGATGTGGTATAATCTAACCTGACATATCCGACACGATTTTTTCTATTTCCTCCAACACTATACCCGCCGTCTGTGTGAATGAATGACTTTTTAAATGGGGCACACGACTCGCCACAATCATTTGTAATTGAATAAATTAAATAAATGAATAAATTTTATGAATGAAAATCGTATATCTTCCTTTGCTAATTCTCACCTTTATTCCTCGACCTAGGGCCGCCAACCGAAGTAAATTGTCTAATTACCATTTTGATATTTTCTTTTAGAATATCGTCATTTATCAAGACATACATAGCCCTAATGATTTGTGATAAATATTGTTAAATAATTTGTTTGATTTGTATATCAGAATTTTCATCATTATCACTTCATCGTTCTATATTAAACACAACCATAACTATGATACTAGGTTACTCTCTTGTTCAAAACATGTATGAAAATTTTGTATTATGGGGCTAAGGCCGGAACTATTGGAATAAACATTTGTATTGTCTTGTATAATGAAAGGAGAATAAGACACTCTGACCAACGGAAGGCATGTTCAATTGTATCAATAACTCAGGAGGTCGCTCAATGAGAATGGTCAATTAGACATTTAATGCAAATGACTTTATAATTCATAATTTTGTGATCAAAACTAAAGAATGAGGCCATGATTTTTATACAGGGTTGTTGCATCAGCTGTTTTCCCTCTTTTTTCCGTTCTTTCAAAGTAAAGGGTCTAACACCGTTATCAACATTATGTCACTACCTGTTCCATATGGTTTAACTGATTTACTTTGCAAATATTTTTTTCATACATTCAAGATTAATCACTATCGTATTCGCAGCCTTTACATGAAAGAGGTACTCGCACAGAAAGAATAATTATTAGATTTCGCATAGTGGACTTTGGTACTTTAGGGATTCGAACCAACGGCCCAATGAACCACTCTCCCCCGTTTTATCGCAGCGACAACTCTTACATGTTATAAGCAATGTCCTTATTTTCTGGACTCGAACCAGTACCACCCTTTCATGACCTAAAAGCGTTTTGTTTTTTTCTGAAGTACCGGCGACCGCTCAAACCACTAACCTCCCACGTACTAGACGGGCACTTTACCTCTGAACCAAAGGATGTGCCAAAAGAGTACCAAAGGGTCTGGTAAAAGTTTTTCGCATTGGAGAGGCAGTCATATATCCAGAGTGATTGAGAACTGGGGCTTCATTGCACAGGACTATGTACCAAAGGAATATTAGACATGCAAAACTCAATTTGACGTTTTACCAGGAACACTGCCAACACTACAGCTTGAAAGATTCCAAATCTTGTCTTACCACTTAACGGTCGTGATCATAACGTAAGGTAGTTAGTAGATGAAAAAGAAAAAAACAAAGTCGAGAAGTGTTGACATTGGCGTAAAACTCCAACTTATTCAAGAAAAAATGAAAACAAATCGCATTTATAATCAATCTTTCGTGCTAACCACAAGTTCTATATAATTTCACACTGAACCAGAATTTAAGTCTGAATCAACTCATTACCAAATAATAACGACATTTAACTACCTTGTTGCAGACGATTCGGGAAACATTGTGGGAAAAGGAAACATTGCTCGTAACGAGCATTTTTCCCCCCACAATGTTTTCTGCCCCAATCAAAAGATAATTTTTCAATTTCATCACATTTTGAAATGTCGGCTGCAAACTCTTCCATTTGCGACAGTCGGAAATTTGGGATTTGGTAAAGGGTTAAGGACCATGTCTAGGAATGACTCAGTATCATATTCCGCAATGTACATTATTTTCGAACGTTTTCCGAATATAAACAAATAAACATTAGTCAATGTGCAAGGTTTCTTATTGTGCCATGAAGTCATAAGAAATGTTGTCTCGCGATGCCAAAGAATAATATCGAAGGCAAGAGTATCGATGAAATGTTACCAATGTATGAATTTCATTGGCTAATCTAATTGTTCTAATATTTTAGGATCTACTCTATTCTAATATATACTAGGTCCTAAAATAAAGTACGCAGAAAATACACGTTGGAAAACGGTCAATCATTTACGACTGGAAATACAACTATTCATTTAACAATAAACCTCATTGACGGTCTTTGAAAAAAATGGGAAAGAACCGACCTCCGAGGTTCGAAATTACCAAATACAATTTTGTGATATTTCGTTCTGTTGCGAAAGGTTATGAATGCTTTGCTATGTCTTTGGCTTAAATCGATTTTTATCTAAGTTCTTGACTGTTCAGGTATCTATCCTTTGGAAGTAAACATGCATTACCAATTATTGATCTTGAACTTGCGTATCAGTTGTACTGCTGCTTTCCCGCAATACAAAATGCTACGAGTAGGGGCCAAAAGCTTGTACATGTAGATGTATCAACCCGAAACATTCCCCAAAACATGATACAAAATAAGAAAGGAGTATTTGAAGCAAATCTAACTGTTTGCAAGAGTGTTGGTGTCCCAGTTCTGTAAATCGGCTGTAAAATCGGTTGCATCTCCGCATGCATATTTCACTCGGGACGTTTTCGTCCTATCATTATACACACAAACCCTTTTTGTCAGATTTTCTAACTCATCAACACCAACACGCATATTCATCCGTTCATGCTTGTCAAATAGGCGTGACTGAAAAACTTTGTTTATAACGGGGAAATTGCTCGAAATAGGTGATTGCTTTTTTCTCTTCGGTAAGCTTGAAGTTGTTCTTATGTCACGTAACGTTAGAATGTGCAGTTGTTTTGATAGGCTTTCTTCTGTTCTTGTCTTATGTGGGTGAGATACATCGAGGACATATCTATTCACCCACGACCTTATTCAGGAACTAACATGAAATTTGTAAACTTGGAAAAACGTAGAAGAACACACTTTGTGGTTATTAAAGATTCTTCTTTACTTTATATCCTAGATAGACCCAAAACTATTTAGCAAAAGAAACAATTGTAGGCCACTTAAAGAAGTAATGAATATGGTATATAAGAGTACATGCAGTTGCTTCTTTTATCACATCACTTACTCAATTTGTATCTCGAAACTTACAGTCACCGAGAGCACCATGTTGAAGCTAGTCATATGCCCATGCGGAAAAAAGTTAAATTCAAACATCGAAATAAGAATAAAGACTCAAACCCTGATGACAAGTTAACAAGTATCAATACGCATGCCACAACACATCGCGATCCATCCCGGTGTGGCGGGGTCTCCCTTTGCCATTTTCTCCCCTATTTTGTAAAAACCTCCGAAATTTAATTAAATTTTGCCCCCTCCTTCGTCTATTCAGACTGGGCAGCGGAGCGTACGTTCACACAAAGGCCTGATACTCGGCTTTTGGAGTATCTTGTCAGTTTTGTAAGGAAGTGATGAAAACGAGAACGGCGGTGTCCCATAGCCCGGGTGTAGGGATGCTTTACACTGAAACCCGTATCTAGACCCGCAGCATCACAAAGATGTTCCCTATACATTGCCTTCCCTTAACCCTTTACCAAACACCAAATTCTCGACAGTCCCAATTGAAAGAGTTTGCAAACCACATTTTACAAAAAAGTGATTAAATTGAAACATAACAAATTACACTCCAACACGTGTCTTCTAATCCTTTCCCAATCGCTTAGTTTTCGACAGTCCCAAATTCAAAAGAGTTTGCGGACGACATTTCAAAATATGAAGAAATTGAAAATAATCTTCTGATAGGAGTGAAAACATTGTGACGAGCAATTTCTCCTTTTCTTACAATGTTTTTCAGAGTCGTCTGCAACAATGTGGTCAAATATCGTTATTGTTTGTTAATTGGTTAATCAAGATCGTTCTGTTGTTTATGTCTCACTATACCAATTAGCAAACAATTACAGCATTTGAACACCCTGTTGAAGACGTTTTTGGAAAATATTGTTGGAAAAGGAGAAAATGTTCTAAATGGCAATTTCTCCTTTTCCCACAATGTTTAATGCCTTATTTGTCCTTACTGTCGCTGCCACTTGTTTGGCTCTGCTTGGATCTATCTGCGGCATTCGACAAACGAGTCGAACACAATACTTCTATTGAACCACTATTGTATTTGTTGGTGAATGCTTTAACCACTTCATCTTGAACACTTCTACTGCAGAATACCTAAGAAGCCACATTGACAAAACGATAGTTTGGTCCTAAAGAAGACTTTATCCGTTTGTCACAATAGTTTCTAGCCAATAGCTTTGAACAAGTCCCCATCCCCTCATATGGACTTAACCTATTACCAAACAGTAATTGACATTTGATCATTTGCAGATGACTATAGAAACCATTGCGGGAAAAGGAGAAATTGCTCAAAATAAGCGATTTCTTCTTGTCCCACATTGTGTTCTGCCCTATCAGAAGGTTATTTTTTTATTTCATCAAATTTTGAGATGTCGTCTGCAAACTCTTAATATTTGGGACACTCGAAAAGATGGTGTTTGGTAAAGGGTTAAATGTACCCGGAAAGACATGTGTATGGCATAATTGTATCATTAAAAAGGTGTTCCTAAAATTCCTTAACTCTTATGATGTAATAGTCACACAATATTTTTTCTGATCAGATCGACCGACTTTTGGTATATAACGTGTTTAGAATTTTCACAAACACCCCTCCGTCTTCCGTCTTCTCACCTCCTTGCACTGACATCCTTCGTCATTCTTTTATGATCGACGTGCATTTTCTGTATGTGAACGTTGTTGCAGACATGCAAGGCGTTGTTTGTTTTGCGGGGAGGGGTAAGAAAAGTGTCTCTATATAATCCTATGAAAGGAAATAAACTGGATATAAACCCGTATACAGAAATCAATAAAAGTTGGCGAAACACTTTCTTTATGTTACCTTCATAAAAAGTTAGATATACATACACAAACCGCCTTCTACTGCCCATGAATGCGTGTACAAAGTTTAATGAAAAAACGTTATGAGAAAAGTCAATTGATTATAAGATTTCTTTTTTTGCCTTCCTTATCAAAATGTCTCCTCATTTCAATACAGACATGTACCTTGCCGTTGTGTCTATTTACACTATATAGTTGTCCATAAATTCGCTTCTAATGTTTAACCAATCATATTATGAAGTGAAGGGAGATGTTAAACGTTTAGAATCAATAGAAGAGATACCTTCATGTTGCAAAAGTCCCCTTCATTGGTAGCTCGGATGATCCAAGCTGAAACTGTGTAACATGAAATATCTACGTCTGGATCATTTGGACTATTTCTTTGACAGAAAATACCAGCAGCCATTTGTATAAACGATGGTAAAACATACCCTCGGTTAAAATTAACCGACGGTTAAATTCGCGGTTAGGTAACCACGACGGTTAAGTCGTTTGTATAAACGCGTTTTACTCAACGGTAACCTAACTAGAAATGGTATGTTTTAACCCACGGTTAAAGTTACAGAAAATCCCAAAATGCAACATGATCGTGACGTCATTTTCCCGCAAAGCTGTCAGATGAAAGGTAAATATTGTTTGTTTAGCCTGAATGATCCAGACGTAGACATTTCATTCTTCGCAACACAGTTACACCTTGGATCACACAAGTTAGTGTTCATTATGGTTTGCCTAAATAAATGTCAAAACATGCTCGTCGCCAAATAGTGATTGGGAAAGAGAAGATTGCAACAGAAAACTATAAAGAATTAGTGTGTTAGCTACGTAAGGTACCTAAGCTCCACATCATCACTGTGAAAGCTATCTATCAATTGATGTATAAAGCAATTTGTCTTTCCACGCACGCCACACTTCCCTCAACAAACGATCACATGTACATGTTTATACATGTACAATGTATGTCAAATGATATACTAAGTATAAAATGTGGACTTTAAATGTGACACATTGTCCTTGGTTACAGCATATATTATGTGCTCATGAGACATGGGGGGACCTGTGTAAGTAGATAAAGTGATGGACTTGTTATCCAAGGGTTCTGGGTTCCAGCCCACCACTGGTTTTGTAGGAATATCCTTTTACAAAACACTTCAGAGTCCTAGCCTGGTATAGTTGATATTTTATCAATGAGACAGTTTGAAGAAAAAAATCTCCATATACTTAATCAGTTGTACTTTTTCATTGTTAAATTATTTCTATACCTATTTTACTTTGCTTTGTTCATTTAAATACCATTATTCTTCATAATGCCTTAAATACAACTCTGTTCCCAATTCAACAAAAGGGTAAAACGAATCTTCAGGAAAAAGCCATTTTAACAATGTGATAAATGCTCATCATGATCAATTATTGTTCCTTTATTGTCACATGAAAAGATTGTGGGGGATACCCAAATATGAGAACAAACATACATGTACATGTATTTCTAAAGACATCTTACTATTTCAGTGACTGACAATAGTTTCTATGATGAAATGTTTTTGTGTCTTTGGAAGGTCTCTTTGCTTGGTATCATATGAGACAGTTACATTACAAAGATCATTTCTTAATTGGGCCTGAGCTTCATTAAGTCTAAAGAAATACTGGGAATTCTTCCTTATATATAAGGTCAGTTGGTATTTAACCATGTTGTCTGTATCACTCCCTCTAAACATGTCAAATGTACTCTATTATCTACTTATATTTTTGATTTTGCAGAAAACAGATATTCCAGGACAGCAGAAACTAGAGTAGACATGGAAAACTATTCTAAGAGTGTATTAAAGTGGACAACATTTCCAAGTTATTTCAATATCCATTTATGAAATATTTGAAGACAACATATTTCAATATTATATTTCCTTCCAGACTACATTGTGTGTTAATTAGAGGGAATATAATGCATGCTTCGAGCCTCTGTGGCTTAAGAGTAACAAACTTAAAATTGCATGACGCTTCTCGGCATGGGTTCAAATCCCGGGTGACCGCATTTGGATCTTCATGTGATAATCTTCTGACTGACAAGAAGAATGTGGATGGTTCAATCCTGCTAGTCCAACCCTTATGGGCATTCATGTTTGGGATATTTCTTCCTTTAAGTGTACTGGGCATCACAACATTTCAGAAATAACAATGTAAAGTCCATATAAATAAATAAACCATGCTAAACACAAATCCTTTCTGTAAAATTTATTATAAATCATATTGTACAAGCAAATTTGATAAATGTAGGTCTTTCTTCTGGACACTGTATGTTGTGCTGCATCTGAAAAAAAAAGAAGCATGTTCATTGAAAATTTAGTTTAAAACTTTCAAACATAGTATAAACATTAAAAAAATCATCATGAAAACATGCCATATTTTCAATTGTTAGTTATATTTGGTATAACAAAAGAGAGCAGGAGTCGTGTAGTATAATCTTATGTGAGGTGCTATCATTTAAGAGACTTTTTTTTACCTATTCCTCATGTGATATCATCTGGAATTGGAATTCTGTCAAGTCTGTCATTTAGTTTCATGTATACAGTGGAAAGTTATGTTTTGTATAAAAAGACATATAATAAAAATCATGATCAATACAGCTGATTACTGTTTTTTTTTCTCAATGTTTTAACTGCACAGTATTGTTTTGTGTTTGTTGCTGTGTCAACATTTTTTCAGTTATATTACAGCTTATCTGAATTGCACAAGTACTTATGCCAAATTCATAGAACCAGCCTTACCTGGATTTGAGTATTGAATATGAAGGAATTGTCTGCATGTGTACCAACTACCTCCAGAGATAACACTTTTGTCAGTCTGAAAATAAGAAACCTTTTTCCATCAGTCATGTGATCTATCTTAAACATATGTAACATGTGATGAAACCAAAAATAAAAAACAGGTAAAGACTATGTCTTTGATCTACTATATAAGCTTTGGAGGAAATTGTCTGCCATATAAATTATGAACATCAATTCATAAAAAAGCAAATATATATTTTAATTTCAAAAGTGGAATACTTAAAGTAATTTATGTCAGATATATACTCATATAGGAGTAAACCCTTCCTTTCATTGTTTTACCTTTAAATGCACTTGAAGCAGAAGACAAAAGAAACCATTGTGACCATAAGTGAAATTGTTCAGCATGAGCTGCTTTAATGTTACATGTAATTTCCAATTTCATAGTCCAAAAGGCCATTTCTCATAATTGATGTGTCTGATGTGATCATTTTTGGCAACACTCAAAATCCAAATTGAGGAAGAGGGTTAATACTGTTAACTCATTCCTTCATATAAACAAACTGTAATGTACCTTCAGCAGAAGACCTAATGAACTGCTGGTGAGTAATGGTTAGTGTCATCATGACATGGACTTGAAATTGGACAACTGATTCAACAATCGGTTCAAAACCTGATGTTTGCATATATTTGTGTGGAGTGTCTTTGGGCAAGACTCACTTCCTAGCCTAGAACAGAACTCAGGCAACATGTACAACAGTTTAAAGAATGGTCCAAGTGATAACTCTGCCATACTGGTTCTTTGAAAGCAAAAGGAAACACTGTTATTCAAAGGTCTTTCCTTCAAAACCAATTTCTCCTTTTATCAAAATGGTATGTTACTAAGATCCCTGTCCTCTCTGTCTGGGTTATGATCAATGAAGGCATATGGATTTTCAAACAGATTATTTCTTGACTGACATACTGAATGGAGATGGTTCTTCCTTAAGGGCAGTTAAGATTGTGGTCATTCTCCATCTGTTGATAACCATACATCACAACAACACTCAAATTCTTTGCCACTATGTCAATCTCAAACAAACACAATGTGACTTTTCATAATCTCATAGTTTTGTGTTCTTGGTGTGCTTTGAATTTCGACATTTCTCAAAATCCCATTGGGAAACTGGTATTAATGGTAATAAAAACACTGATAGGTGCTTTTTTCTAAATAAGAACTGATCTACAAATCCCTACCTTCACATGATTGTACATGAACGGCGTTACGAAGAAATGTTTTTGTTTGTTATTGTTTCGTTTTCAGAAGGAAGTCCTCGAAAGGTAGAGGATAATCCCTCCCTATAAAATGTACCGGATTGATAATCGAATAGCTTTTATCAAAAGTGAAAGTAGAGAACTTGAAACTTAAGAGACAACGCAAATAAATTTGTTACTGTTAATGCGGGGTGCTTAATAGTTCCCATTATACAATATCTTTTGTTGATGTCTACATGCTAAACAGTGGTCATGTTCTCGTTAGTTTTTCGACGAACTAATTTCGTTGATTTAAACAATAAACAATGGTCTCACATGTCTCGTAAGCTTCTCGATGAAAAACTGGAGGGTCTCTGTAATTTTGTTTCCTCATAGTTGGTCAGTTGGCAGTCATTTCTTCTATAATTCGTTTGAAGCGGTGCCGAATTTACAAGATGGCGGCCATATTTAAAGCGGTAACTTTTCTGGTTAAACAACTTACCTTGGTCCTAGAGGTTGGTTACTTTTACCTGGGTTAATTCGCGGTTAAAGTTACCTGCGAGTTTTATACAATCGCTTACTGCGTTTTAACCAGGAAATTAACCCATGGTAAGATTTAACCGTGGGTTAAACTGTTTATACAAATGGCTGCAGATGGTATCTTAGATAAGCTGTGGTTATGTTAGGATCAATGTATGGTCTTTAAAGTCGTATCAATAATTTTCCAGTTATGCAACGGCTGGATTCACCAGTACTAGGCTAGGGCTCTGACGTGACGTGCCAAAGGTCAGTGGCACACCCCGAGTTTGAATCCGCCATTTTAACCCATTTGCCACGTAGAAACCCCAGGTTATATTGAGATGAAATGCTATTAGGACAATTTAGGAAACACACACCTAGGTTAGTCATCAAGAATGACTAGTCGTACAGGGATATCATAATCCTAATACATATAGCTGGCAATATCTTAAACAAAACAGGAAATGTCTCCCAGAGAGTGGATAACATGCACAGGAATCGTTCAATAACTTTTCCCACCGAATGCATTGTCCGAAAAGTATCATTAAAAGACAATTGTGTTATGTATGTATATCAAAATAACTTTTGGGGAAGAAACATCTAAAGAAGACAAGTTGCAATTCAAGAGATAGTTCCTTTCTTTTATCAAAATTCCCCATTACATATTATTTTGACGATGCGTAAAGCAAGAAAACGTACAAGGAAAACATAAAACGAAATGGTGTAATACGTTTATCCGTAAAATCGATTTTTAGAATTGTTAAAATTGAAAGAAATCACATAGGACTCTCTTCAACGTATAAACCACATCATTTTTATTGGTTTATGGTTATGGGTTATGAGTCATATTGAAGAAATGAAGCATTCCTATCACAAACAATCGGTACGTTCTGTCAAATAAACGTGACCAAAGACGTACTTTGAAAAGGGACAATTGCTCTAAAAGGGTGATTACTTTTTTTTCTTCGGTAAGCTTATACTTTTCTTGTAAACAGGGTCTTTATGTGTAGTTGCTAGTTTTATCTCAACACTTACTGAATTCGTCTCTCGAAACGTATAGTCACACAGAGCACCATGTTGAAGCTGGTTATATCTTAGTTCGCTAGTACCAATGTCTTATGAAAACCATGCGTACACCTCTCTAATTTTCGTAAGCGAGTTCGTGTACAAAATGGTTTTACACCTAACCCCTTGCTGTGTTCAAACGAGTAAACACATAGGTAAAGACTTCTTTCAATACACCTTTAACCTCGACAAGCAATCCCCTTGACGACGGACATAATGAGAGGCGGGCAAAGGCGCCCATGATTAGCGTGGGCTGATCTTGTTATTTTTGGTCATCAATCAGAAATGTGCTATCCCATGATAAGAAAAGATGTAACCTTTACAAATGAAGATAACTTTTGCGTATGTTTCATTTTATAGATTTACAACATACTTTTTACTAGGTTGTTGAAATGGTTCAGTGTACGTATTTGCGTGTTTGTGGGGTGCTTAAAAATTACAGAGGAAAGCTTAGATATGTCGTAAATCTATCAAAATAAAACAATATCAAAATCCAAACGGACGAGTACTTTACTCGGCATGAGTTATCGTTGAATGTCTATTCAAGGTAGAGCGGAACTTTTACAGTGATGACCCCGAAACACGATTCTAACCAATGTTGTCAAAATCCATTTCTAGCTTGGAGCACAAACTTTTCTCAAAACCACCCCTCTATCATTTAAGTTGAGCGCAAGGCCCGAATCCCAGTCTCAATCATTGGCTTCTCTGAAAGGTTATGAGTACGGTGTCGAAATGAAATCACTATACCATTGAAAGGTGTTATTGTCGTAAGTGATAACTCTGATCGCTCTACGCAGGTCGACAAGAGGCCGACATCGTATGCTATACTGTGCGAAAACAGAAACGCAAGATAGGCTTAGCTTACGGTCTTGGTAAGCGAGAAGCTGGGTCGTTGACGCTTCTGTCTATCCAGGTGTGAACGGGACCCATCGTTTGTTACCCAACACACATGTGCATCCCTTCACATACTACTGTGTTATATACGAAAACATGTCTACAAACTCGTACATAAGATTGTGTCAACGCAGGATGTATGTACTCTATGTGAAGGACAGTGGGCCAAGGGTAGAGCGTCGGCTTCCGGACACGAGGGTCGTGGGTTCGAATAGGGTGAGAAGCGGAATCTGCCTTGCCAACTTTTATTAATTCACACTCGGCACGAGTACTGGTTATGTAACCAGGAAGCAGTTTCGAGAGTGAATATTCTAAGTTGTAAGGACTTGTTTCACAATCGATGTAAGATAAATAGGTTTAAACTATGTATCCACAACAGACGAATGGTAAATGAACGATGGTTGTATTGGACCTATTTGATGTAAACTGCGTTTTAGTTTAGACCAACATTTAGGTAGAAATTTTGAGCTTCTATAAACATTCTGGCGACTCTCATGAAAATCATATTCTAATTTGAACAGGATTCAAACCCACGTGGTTCCAGTACACATGATTGACCGACAACGATGAACAATGGTATACAGAAGCAAAATGTGAGTTTAGGAAATTTGTCGATGAAAAACGGATAAAAATACAGTGCTCGGCAATTCCTCCGTTATATTCTGCACAGTTTACGGGACTACATATTTTCCTTGGACTAGCATAACAGACTAAAACCTATCACGTACTCCAATTGCCTAGAATGGCATGGAGGGAAAACATGGTGGCTTTTTCCGTTTATTCTTCAGTATGGCCGGACCTTTTTCGAATCTGTAACCCCTCTGAAACTCTGCAGGCTACAGTATAGCATAATTTACAGGTCACAAAGAAATACTGAGGCTAGTGTGTTCATATGGTTCCGTTTCCCATATGTCAGAAAAGCTGAACTATCTTGTAATGTTTGTGGTTGTTGCTCTGATTTCAAGACACCACCAAAGATGACAAGTGCGAGGGATATATAATATTTCCTGTAACAGGGGTTATTAGGTTTTCAGTTAAGCAGACATTTTGTAATGCATACCTTCAAAATGCTGATGCATCTGTAGTAAGCGTTTTCATTCAGAATTTTCCTTGTATGGGATACTTTGTTTGGTCAAACTTGAAGCAAACATAATTTTCTAACGATTAGGATAGAGCTGTGGTGTAATAAAATTATAATTACTCGTGGTTGTCTTTTTCCTTAGTTGTTTCGTAATTCGTATGCTGTCCATACATTGAAGGAAAATACATGAATTATTTGGTTATGTCATCTTAAAATCGTCCAACAAAGAAATATCAACAATATAAAGTATGAATTAATCAGTTAATTCATTCATTACATTTTTAGTTCTTTTGAATAGATATGATTCGCAGAACATGACCATGAGTTGGAAAGTCATGGAACAGCCAGCACAATATGACCAGATCTAATTAGCAATGATAATATACCTTACGACTCGGGATAATCTTCTTTTAAGTTGCATGCAGCATGCGCCTAATATGAATAAAGGAGTTAGTTAAATTTAATTCGGTTAGAACAGAACAGAACAGAACATACATTTTGTTTGACGAGTACATTGTACATAGTCATGTTCACATACAAGTATGATCATGATTTTAGGCTGCAACCAATCTCTCCAAGCTCTCACTTCTTCCCTACCACCTCTCTCCCCCTCATTCTCTCTCCCTACTCTCTTTCACACACCAATACAAATCTAGTATGTCTGTATCTCCTCTCATCAGCCCATACCTCAACACAGGAATTTGGGACCAGTCTAAATTGAAAGGAAGAGAAGACGTCAAATGATGGCAGGATTATTGTTGCACATATTCAGAAAAGACCATTTTAACATCCTTATTATTATCATAGCATCCTTTCGTCAAGGTGAGCTAGAAACAGGTCCGCAGCAATGTCAATGCGTGGTATCATGGAATAAAGGGTACAAAATCTTGGGGTAAAAACTATCAACCTTAAGTGGTAATAGAAGGAACGGAAATAGTCATATTTCTTTCCCTATCTAATCATTTTTGTTCATTCATACCTGTACCAGGAAGTCTCTTTTAACGGGCCGAACTGACATTCGAAATACATGATGGAAAAGAATAGATTGCTGTTTTGTCCAACTTAACATTCTAGGCGAAGAAAGAAAATGATTTCCTATTAGATTTTGATATCATTCAAAACTCTCAAACACTTTCATTTTAGTGTTGATAAAACAAAGAATTGGTTTAGGAATAGATTTATGTGCCTCCTATTGGTTGCTATTGGTTTGTTTTAAGCCAAAAAGGTATTATATGTATTTACCATCATTGTACAGAAGGCTAAAGCACACATGAACCATACAGAGTTCTTTCAATGCACTGATAAACACTGGAGTGATTCCGAATCATTTTCAGACATTTCTGCAAACTTCTTTAGCGGTTTTCAGGGGTGGCGATACCAGATCTTAATTTATTTGACCGCAAATGCAAATTCATTTTTACCTGTTCGACATTGATTAGATTATAACTTTCAGTAAAGATCCACTTGTCCGTCAAGGCTTTTGGGCAAGCTTGGCAATAGCAACAACTGATTTGCCACCCCTGGTGTTGTTTCCGAAAGATCGTCGAACATTTTGACTTTCCTTTATATCTCAATATCGTATTCTTATGATTACGGTTGGAAGCAATGGCAAAATACATTACGGGCAAACTGCATAGTCTCATTACTTATCATTTCATGAATGGTTCAGAAAAAAACAAAAAATCAATGGATTTATGAAAATCAATGGATTTATGAATAAAAAGTATTGTCAATTGTTCCTTATCTATTGTGCAACGTAAAGATACCTGTGAATTTTCTGCAAACACAGCAACTCCCTCATTTCGTGAGGAAGCCTAGAGTTTCTTTACTTGCTTCATTCACACAAAAAAAACTACCTAAAGATTGTATATTTCGTTATAGGGATACTTTTACATTGTGTCTAGTCCAGATTTGATTACATGAAAGCGTTACTTAATCTTTTAAGTGCCGGGACCGACTGAATGCTTATGCAAACGGGTTGGATCTAGGCCAGCCGCCAAGTATATTGGCGGCTGGCCTGTGATATTATCGGTTTGGTTCTCTGAGAATCTTTCCTCAGATATTTAATATTTTTGAAAGCAGGCGACACAAACATTTGATTTTTCAGAACAATACTCAGCATTTTAAGGGTTAAACGTGAAACATTGTGTAACCCATTACCAAACAATAATGACATCTAACCAGTTTGATGCAAAAGACTCTGGAAATATTGTGGGGAAAGGAGAAATTACTCTTAACGTAACAATGTTTTTCGCCCTACCAGAAGATTATTTTTTAATTTTATCACATTTTGAAATGTTGTCCGCAAACTCTTTCAATTTGGGACAGTCGTTTATTTGGCGTTTGGTCAAGGGTTAAAGAGAGCTTCGACTCTAATAAAACCGACCTTGGGTGGCAGTGTGCGTGCATGCGTGTGTACTTGCGTAACAGAGACAGGCTGACATAGGTAACATCGGCCACTCGACCTGTCTACCCCTGTGATATGAGCGTCCATCAAGGGGTTATCAAATAACCCAACACACTTATAAACCGTCACCTTGTCGTGTGTCAGGCTGTATGGGACGAATGTCAAGGTCAATTCTGTGGAGGTTCAATGTCAAGGTAAGTGTCCGGTTAACCTTTTACTGTGAAGTTCGTGTAGTTTACGTATGTTTTACAGGAGAATTCGGAAGAAAACCTTTACTAATGGCATAACTGTTGCACTATTTTTAATAAATGATAATTTCGAAGATTTCAAATGATTATTAACTAAAAGAAGAAAGAAAGTAAAGTCAGAATGGAAATACATTAAACGAGAACTGTATCCATTTCCGCATTAAAAGGATATTTTATTGTTTAACCATACATAATTACCTTTCGTTTAATTCAATCGGTGTCTCTTTTTTCATGCAATCTGTACAAATCAAAACACATAAGGTCAAAACGCTTGGCACTTTTGAGACCTTGAATTTTCATTGCCTGCAATGTTCAATTTAGTATTTTTAACTATGCTGGATTAAGAAAAATGATACCTCCCCCTAGCTATATACTGAAACATCACGTTTCTAAACAACTGAGAAAAACTGAATCCCGAACCGTCCCCACTTTCTGCGGAGTCTTGTGTACTTGTACCTTCCAAACAACACAGCACAAGCTGTCAATTCCTACATATGTACGCACATTTGTGTTCATACATCCCAAACAAAAAGTCCTGCAATAGGCAATCAAAACAAACATTTAGAGGAATGCAGGACTGTAATTTATAAGGCAAACACACCAGTGTTCTACCAGGTCATTTCTTTCTAAATGGGACTATTTCTTGGTACGGTGACCTGAAAGATTCCGGTAGGACAAGCGTCGCCATATAGGCGAAAGTTAAACAGCATTTGATAATATTTCGGTCGAAATCACATTTCTACTCGATATGTCATATGTATCATATCTATTGTTAAACAAATCAGACCCTTAAACCAAAGCAACTTGATTCTCTGTGGAAGAAGCAGGCCGGTGTCGTAAAAATCACTATTACGTATTATTCAATGTGTATTATTGGCATATGCAAAAAGAACGCTTAAAAGGGGTTTGCAACCTCCAATAAACCGATTAATGGTGGTGACGACAAATCTAATCCTCGCAGTGCTATAAGAGAAATGACCGCCAAGTTTTTCAAAATAAGGAGACAGTTGAAGTCACTCAAGAAAGTTTAGTCTCGATTGGTTAAAAAAGACGCATCCATCTTCAATGACCATCGGCTGTTCTCTATCTCTTGTTCGCTCCGTTTGTTTCCCTTGTGCCTTTGAGGGGAGGAAAATCAATAAAACCTTTCTGTACGAGGTTCGCCAACGTTCGGTGTTGTTTGGCAACATTCGGCGAAGTTCGGAAACATTCGGAAAAGTTGGGCAATATTTGGCGTTGTTCGATGAATGCCATCGAGATAGCGCACTCTTCTGGGATGTCGTAGGTGCAAAGCCCAAAGATCGTATTTTTGTCTTTAAAATGAAACTTCAAGAACCACCTGCATCAAAAGAATATTTTTCTCTAAAAGAGCAACAATGATTAACAGCGATATCACGATATCACTTGTTAATTCATTAGAGATGAAAATACAGACAATAATTTTTATGCAGTTTAAAGTGCATTAATGAAGTCTAAAGAAATCACTGTGTAAAAATGGAGTAGTTCCTTTATTATCACTAATAAATCCATTTTCTGTACGGTTTTTAATCGATTTCTGAATGACATTTTACACCCCATATTTGACACATACTGTAAGATTGAATTTGAACAAGTCATGATAATGCTATACATGAGTGATTTTTTTTATTATGGTACTTCATTTAAACAGACAGACAGACAAACAGACAAACAGACAGACAGACAGACAGACAGACAGACAAGACAGACAGACAGACAGACAGACAGACAGACAGACAGACAGACAGACAGACAGACAGACAGACAGACAGACAGACAGACAGACAGACAGACAGACAGACAGACAGACACAGACAGACAGACAGACACAGACAGACAGACAGACAGACAGACAGACAGACAGACAGACAGACAGACAGACAGACAGACAGACAGACAGACAGACAGACAGACAGACAGACAGACAGACAGACAGACAGACAGACAGACAGACAGACAGACAGACAGACAGACAGACAGACAGACAGACAGACAGATACAGACAGATACAGACAGACAGACAGACAGACAGACAGACAGACAGACAGACAGACAGACAGACAGACAGACAGACAGACAGATAGACAGATAGACAGATAGACAGATAGACAGATAGACAGATAGACAGATAGATAGATAGATAGATAGATAGATAGATAGATAGATAGATAGACAGACAGACAGACAGACAGACAGACAGACAGACAGACAGACAGACAGACAGACAGACAGACAGACAGACAGACAGACAGACAGACAGACAGACAGACATTGTTCTCTCTCTCTATCTCTCTCTCTCTCTCTCTCTCTCTCTCTGTCTCTCTCTCTCTCTCTCTCTCTCTCTCTCTCTCTCTCTCTCTCTCTCTCTCTCTCTCTCTCTCTACCTCTACCTCTACCTCTTCCTCTACATCTTTCTTTCTTTCTGGGTTTCTTTCTCTCTCGTCTTTAATTTTCAACTCTCTATCGCTATCTTTCTCTGTCTTTCTCTGTATCTCTATCGCGGCCTTGTCTTTGGGCAATATAAGAAATATATCAGATCAGTTAAATAAATCAACGTTGAGTTAATCTTAGTTATTTTTTTCCTTTCTTGTTCAGTCTCGTTTCAAAACAACAAAACCTTCTTAGATGTGCTCCAGCGACCATCGAATTATCTTCACCGTGTGGTTTCTAATGGGATAAGAGAGGCGTTTCACCACCTCGGGGCAGACTAGTTCCCTCTAGACCAGCCCATAGATAAGCCCCGCCTTTCTTCCAGTGAAGCCGCGCCTACCAGACTAGGACCGCCCTACAGGGTTGACAAATAGTTTTACGCTCCGTTTTATGGTTCAAACAAAGTCCATGTTTGAAGAGAGTGTTGGAGGGTGATCCAAACCGATACTCAAAGGCTCAAGTTTCCAAATAAAACCCACTTAATTGGTATTAATTCATTTTCTTTATAAAACCAAAGACATCGTATTGTTTTTATTTCAATCGCAACGACTCGGACAGCGGATATGCCTCGATTTCTTCGAAACAAACAGAGCAATACGGTAATTACTAGCCCATTGTGATATGAATTATGTTCTGATTGTTTCTTTTGGTCGCGTGAAGACGAAATTAAAACAAAGTGTTGGAATAGAAGTGGAATGTTTAGCAACATTAATGTGTATCATATTTGTATTGTTCACAATTTTAGGATAAAAAGAAATGTGCGTATGACTAAGGAATTAATTGAAATTTAGAAATAAATAAATAATAAAAAAAACCTGCATAGACTGCCTTCTTTCGGCTCTTTAATTCTAATAACGATTGTTTTGGAAGCGAATGATTTTTTTACATATATATATGTATATATTGCTTTTTCATTATTGACTGTATACTTTGTACAACCTTATGCCATAGGTTTTATCGTTACTACTCAGGAGGACTTGATGGACGATTGTGTTACATGAAGAAAATGCTTGAGGACGCAATGGCTTCTTCCGAATGTCAAAAATGAAATTTATATTTTCATAGTTTATGTTTGTCCTTTCAGAAGTTTCAATGCGAGGTAATGCGTAAAGAAATGTATAAAGTGTGGCTAAGCTTGGTACTGTTATTTGAATACAAGAAATAACTTGTGTAACATCTATTCGCATCTTCAACATAAATATTATCCTGTATCAAGGTGTCGTAAATACGTAGTACAAGTCGTCAAAAAAGATGTTCGTTAAATACAACAATAGCCAAATTGTATTGTCAACTTCATAATTTTGACAACTTTCACTTACTTATATGTGGCAAAACAAATCGATATATTTCTTTTGTATTAAACATAGAGTATTGTCATAGCGACAGGATCAGACACAGAACACTATCTATTTATAGATACACTATTTGAATAATTATGATAATGGTAACGATAATGAAGAAATCAATAAAATAATAACAATAATGATGGAAACAATTATAGTCATAATTATGATAATAACAACAACAACAACAACGACAACGACGACGACAATAATAATTATAATAATAATAATGATAACAATAATTATCATTATAATAATAATGATAATAATAAGAATAATAATAACGATGATAATAATAATAATAATAATAATAATAATAATAATAATAATAATAATAATAATAATAATAATAATAATAATAATAATAATAATAATAATAATAATAATAATAATAATAATAATAATAATAATAATAATAATAATAATAATAATAATAATAATAATAATAATAATAATAATAATAATAATAATAATAAGATAATAATAATAATAATAATAATAATAATAATAATAATAATAATAATAATAATAATAATAATAATAATAATAATAATAAAAATAAATAATAATAATAATAATAATAATAATAATAATAATAATAATAATAATAATAATAATAATAATAATAATAATAATAATGATAATAATAATAATAACAATAATAACAATAATAATAATAATAATAATAATAATAATAATAATAATAATAATAATAATAATAATAATAATAATAATAATAATAATAATAATAATAAAAATAATAATAATAATAATAATAATAATATTAATAATAATAATAATAATAATAATAATAATGATAATAATAATAATAATAATAGTAATAATAAAAATAATAATAATTATGAAAATACCACCACCAACAACAATAAGTATAATAATAATAACAACAACAACAACAATGATAATAATAATAATAATACTTATGATAGTAGTAATGATAATAATTATAAAATTAGTTATTAATATAAATGATTATAAAAATAGTTATAATAATAATGCTAATAATAATCAAAATAAAAACAGTAATCATAGCAATAATCAAAAATATTTTTTGTGATAATATTAGAAAGATTCATTAGAAAATCATTTTCAGAAAAGGACATTGATAACAATGCTAATGATAATAATAGCAATTGTTGTATTTATTATTAGGATCAATTAATACGTATAATGGGAGATGATGATACAATCATTCTTAACATCTGATCTTAAAAGTAATCTCTGATATTTTCATTAATATTAGTATCATCTTGCAAATATTTCCAATGTTGTGCCCGTTACCGATATCATTCGTGTTTCTTTTCTCCTGAGAAATATCATATACATGTATAACGTCTCAATATTCAAGATTAGATACTATAAAAAAGAAAAAGGATTGGAATTGTCATCAAATTAAGACGTATTGATATTTACATCCTGTTGATTAACATTATTGGCCAACACATCTGACGTAACACCTTTTTTATTTATTTATTTATTTAGTTCCACTTTAACAGTGATTTGAACAACATGAGTATACAATAGTACAATTTGCACATAAATTGATTTTGATATTCAATTATGCAAAAGTTAACGTTTATAACGTTTTTGAAAAACATGAGTATACAATAGTGCAATTTGCACATAATTGATTTTGATATTCAATTATGCAAAAGTTAACGTTTATAACACACACATGTTATTGTGTATAAGGCCTGTTATGAAGTTAATACCAACAACAAAAGAAAAAAAAGTTTTGACGAACTTATATGATAGTAAAACTTGTTTTGCATGTGAAGTCAATAATCAGATTGGATTTCATGTTATGACCAGTTTTTTATCCTTAAGTTTTATTTCCAATGAGTGATTGATAAAAACAAAAATAAGTTGATGGTGTAAAAATAACAATGCCTTACAGATGAATCAGTACCTAAGAGGTATTTTTGTTTGCATCGTCTTTATATCACATCAAAAATTCTAATCTTTAACGATGGCGAGTGTTTTTTCGTTTAAGGAGGGAACATACCAAAACTTAATTGTAAAAGCAGGCTGATAAAATAACTTTGAAAAGAGTGCTTTGGATTCTTTCGAGCTTTTTATAAGAATGTAGAAATTGTTTATAATGAGGAAGTTATCCTCTATCGCATTAAATGTTATTGAACATCATAGAAAACATGTTGTTTAGCTATTTATCACATACAGACACTATTTTTTACTTGAAGCAGACGACTTTCGAAAAGTTGTAACATGTAAAAACCTTTAAGTTCACCTGTTTTGTTATGTGAATAGATTAAAAAAACATTGTGGCAAAAGGAGAAATTGCTTGTAACAAGCAATTTCTCCTTTTGTCGCAATGCCTTTTGAAAGTCGTCTGCTGCAAGACGCAAAAACGTGGCGTTAGGTGGTAATACGTTATGCTCATGTTTGACGTCTAGTATACTGTTGCCCAGCTTTGGGTCCCGGCCTCGAGCACTCGTACAGTTATACATACGGGCCTGGACTAAATTGAATGTTGACTTCTATTTGGGAAAGTCACAGATTCCCACCAATGGAAATGAGTCGATCTGTGCTGAATTAACGACTTGGCCATTGTGAAAATAAATCTAATTAGAATGAGTTATTTATTGACATTCTCGGTGGATAATCTTACAAGGAAGTAAGAATGAAAAAATGCACATTTGAAGCAATGATGTCGTAAGTCGTTCATAACAAAATTAGCAACGCAGGTGTCTGGGACATCTAACTCTGAGTTTTAAAGATTTAAAACAAGCAAGAAACAACAATAATTATAAGATAAGATAAGATAAGAAAATTATTTATTATAGTGACTTGTGCATATACAACATATATAAATGCATGGTTAACGGAAACGGAAAAAAAGCACCCGGCCCAATAGGCCTATAAGTCACCTTAAATGTTTAATACAAAATAACAACGTACACTTAAGTACACCTTTGTGTGGTTACTTTGCAAACAAAGTTGGTCTTGATTGTACACTTTGAAGCAAATGCAGCCCAAAACCAGACATTACATATGAGATATCTGGCTTTGTCCACCATTTGTTTCAGTGATAAGCGATTTATACGTATCTAGATACATAATACATTGATATACGTTAAAAGAAATACTTCCCCAATGAGGAAATGCTATTTTTCCCCAAGAAGGAAGCAATACATCCCTGTTCATAAAATTAATCGTTCTAATAATTTGTAACACAAATATCCCATATATTTACTAGTCAGTTGTTGAGAAGCATACATTTGATTTTGTTATATTTATATCAATATATCTTTGTGGAGATTTTATCTTTAAAAGACATCTCATTTGAAAAGTATGGTAGAATAGCAATCTTTATTTGTACAAGGTTTGAATATAATAGAAATATGTATCTATATAATTATGGTTGGTATTATGGTAATAGAGAGCGACGTGATTTTCACATTCTATTCAGACTACCAACGATATATATATATAAGAAAACTGGCAATTTATGTATCGAAAACCATGGCAAAAATAGATAAAAAAGAATAATCTTGGCGACCATATTACATTTATCATTTTTCTCTTAGTATGATTTGACTACAATAGATATAGGGACTAAACACAACTTAATATATCTGTTTATATGTTATTTTGTATTTTGGGCCGGAGGCGTTTGTTTACAAATAAAATTTCTGTATTCTGTATCCTGTATTCCATAGAACTAAGAAACAACTAGTATGATTACACCCACAACATAACTCTTTGGGTATTGCAATACCATTACGACAAGGGTGTAAGGATTGATTTTGGGAAAGGGTTTGTCGTGGTATAACATATGCTTGTTGGAGCTGTGTCAACGCAACAAAACAAAAAGAACCTAGAGAAATTTGCGCATTAGACACGAATGAAAGATGCCAATATAAAGTTTAACTGTAATATATACAAACCACGCACAGTCTCACTATCACTTTCTTAATGCCATTCTCGAAAAGAAAAACAATGAGTTGCACGTGAACATATCTATGGTGCAAAAGAAGAACAATTAAATTTATCTTATTCAATCAAAATTTCATTAACGCTTGATAAAGGTACTTAACTTTTTTCCTTATTATTCATGAGACTGGTTCTTCTGAGCATCAAAGTAACACAATGCTTCCCACCAAAGAACAGTCCTTCATATTTTGTGTTCGTACAAGGACTTAGTAATAATGTGAAATTTCCAACGAAACTTTTTTAAACCCAAATGTTGTCAAGGATCGAAGAAATTAAATATTTTATCATCCAGATTGACGACTCTTGAATGATGCAATGGTTTTGACGGTAGTCCGCGAACTGTCAATCCTGGATCGATCCGAACGCAAATCTATTTCCTTTTTCAGTAAATCATGTTTTTAATTATAAGAGAACAGGTTAAGATAGTACTGGGTTGTTATTAATGTTTTGGGTTCGACACATTCTGGTATATGATTGTTCTTAGTTGACAAAATGTGTTCGACCATGTTCTATGCCCTGTATTATTATTGCTGTAACGGTATCTAGATTGCTATGAGAAGTTGTCTCCAGACTAACGGAATGCCGATAGTTCTTCGAAGCTTGATCAGTCCTTATGAACAGGCCAGTTTGGGGTTTCCTTCTATCATTAATCCTTTACCAAACGCCAAATTTTTGACTGTCCTAAATTGGAAGAGTTTGCAGACGACATTTCAAAATGTGATGGCTTTGAAAAGCAATCTTCTGATAGGGCAGAAAACATTGTGGGAAAAGGAGAAATTGCTCGTTAAGAGCAATTTGTCCTTTTCCCACAATGTTTTCCAGAGTCGTCTGCATCAAGTTGGTCAAATGTCGTTATTATTTGGTAAAGGGTTAAGAATCGGACATAATATTTCTGCGATGTCAAAACGATTTAAATAGACAAACGAAAAATATATAATCTATTACTGTATTCTCATTTGAAGCTTGACAATCTATACATAACACTGTATTGTATGTATTTGATATTTCATTTCCTCAGATCACAATATGAAATTGCACGTGACTGGACATCAAAACAAATTCAGAATACATAGTAAGAGTGGTTTATGATCCTAAGGAAAGTGAATCTTACTATTAATAATCATACAGTTACATATTTGTATGTAGAACTATCAGAATTAATCCAGGGGAAATGAATCTAAATATTATTTATCATACAGTTACATATTTGTATGTAGAACTAACAGAATCCAGAATCAATCCAGGGGGAAATGAATCTAAATATTAATTTACATACAGTTACATATTTGTATGTAGAACTAACAGAATCCAGAATCAATCCAGGGGGAAATGAATCTAAATATTAATTTACATACAGTTCCATATTTGTATGTAGAACTAACAGAATCCAGAATCAATCCAGGGGGAAATGAATCTAAATATTAATTTACATACAGTTACATATTTGTATGTAGAACTAACAGAATCCAGAATCAATCCAGGGGGAAATGAATCTAAGTATTAATAATCATACAGTTACATATTTGTATGTAGAACTAACAGAATCAATCCAGGGGGAAATGAATCTAAATTTTAATAATCATACAGTTACATATTTGTATGTAGAACTATCAGAATCAATCCAGGGGGAAATGAATCTAAATATTAATTTACATACAGTTACATATTTGTATGTAGAACTAACAGAATCAATCCAGGGAGAGAAGAATCTAAATATTGATAATCATACAGTTACATATTTGTATGTAGAACTTTCAGATTCACGAAGAGAGAAACAATAAAAGAGAACGAGTAAAGTAAGCACACCATGTGAAGCACCGATATATGTTGTATGATTAATTGCTCATCAATTGTCATAGACACGTCTGGTACCACCCCTTTGTGACGGACACTTTACAGACATGTACGCTCAAGTTTAAAACGCAACATGCCAGACGGGAACCATAAATAACCTCATCAGTGACAAGGCCAGGGATAAACGGTGGGAACCGTTCACCTTGGCTGTTACCATGTTACCTGGTACCCCTGTCGTAGCGTGCTGGTAATGGAGGGAACTACTGTTAAAAAGAAATCACAGAATACTTACACATACATATACGCTCGGTAATTTAAATATGAATACGTTTGGGGACTGACGCATTTTTAGTATGTTAAAACTTCAGAATATCTTATCACGCCTTATGTAAAAGTATGATTCGAAAGCTACTCATACATGTGTATCCAAACTTTTTCAGTAACCAATGCATATCTATGGCAGTGGTCCAGGGGTGAGCGTCGGTTTCAGGAAACAAGGCTCGTTGGTTCGAATCCCGTGAGTAGCGGGATTTGCCTTGCGAAATTTTATTAATCAACACTCGGCGCGATTACTAGTTATGAATCCACGAAGAAGAAACGAGAGTGACTTCTCTAACCTACAAGAACTTGTTTCACAATCGATATAAAGTAAATAAGATTAAACTTAAGCATATCTATGCAATGAATAAATACAGCCCAATGTCAGTATCAGCTCAAGCAAGATTAGGTCTAAAAGTCCCGACGTATTCTCGTGTAACACAGGTACAAATAATAAACTAACTGAACTGCATTCAAATGAATGCAAATAATCATTGGCATACAAATATGTATTAACCCATTACCAAACAATAACGACATTTACCACTTTGTTGCAGACTACCCTGGAAAACATTGTGGGAAAAGGAGAAATTGCTCGTGACGTGCAATTTTTCCTTTTTTCACATTATTGTCTACCCTATCAGAAGCTTATTTTCAAATTTCATCACATTTTGAAATGCCGTCTGCAACCTCTTTCAATTTTGGGACAGTCGAAAATTAGGTGTTTGATAAAGGGTTTACAAATTAGGTCTATGAGAACGTGTGACTTGCCCAAGATGATAGATATAGCATGAAAAAGTACATTTTCTTAAAGTAATAACGATTGTGAAAAGCCTAAAACAAAATACCATTTTAACCCTTAAAGCGCTGGAACCAACTCCATGCTTATGCAAACAGGTTATATTGTAAATTGGCGCCTGGCCTGTGATCAAACCTGTTTGCTACTTTGAATAGCTTTCTTCATCAACATTAAGCAGACATTCAATGTTTCTGAAAGCAGACGTTACAAAAATCTGTTGTATTAGACAATTACCCAGCACCCTAAGGGTTAAACAATGTATTATTCTTTCAGATTGGTGTTTAAATACTTCTACAAGATATGCATTGCCGTGAGACATTACGGAGTAAAGAGTAAATGTCATGAAGCCCGCACAATAGATGCTTTAACTCCAAAGCACACAAGTCGCCAATTAGCAAGATTACCAATTGAAATGTCAATTGTACATGTGTGCAAATTAACCATGAACTTATGAATACAAATAGAAGAATATTGGTAAATAATTACACGTCCAAGTCAGCAAAAACATACAATAATGATTATACATGCAGCAATTTCACATTTACGAATATGTCAGCTTCTATACGTAAGGAAGTTGGTAGCAATGATACAATGTATATTGCAAGTGAAGCACTTGTAGACAATCGCCTCTATTAAGAAAGATATGTACTAGTATCCAAGACAATGTAGCTTGTTATGATAAATTTAACATCTGATGTGTTCTTTCGATTGATCATAAGTTCCTTTTAAAACGACATGTTTATGTACATTTGACTACAAAATAAAATTCTATCCTATTCTATTCATTACAGTATTATTGTATATTTCAATAATTCAAAGAGACATAAAGAAACTTCTGGTATAACGGTATCACTTTTAGATTAGCCATGGTTCTTTATACCAGCATGTATTTCCGTGTAGAAAACAGCTCCTTTATGTTATTTCTCGTATGTAGCTTACGTTGAAATGCAGAGATAAATTGAGAATTTCGTAAAACCAATGTTGTGTGTGATAGCAGAGAGATTTGCTTTCTATGGACATAAGATCAAACTTACAGAGATATGCTCCAGATACATGGTTTGAGAAATATTGTTTTGATGAATTTTATCACGATACGAAGTTCTCGGACACAATACTTTAGGCAGCTATCATACTCCACAAATTACAAGAAATGTCGAAAACAAAATATTATAACGAAATTCTGAGACCTTGATGGCTGAAGATATCGCAAATGTGTCGGTTTCTATTTTTTTTCGAGAGACGAAAGTGAACGCTATTTACTGTTTCATTGCCGACCATGATTTACTCAATTAAAGTGTATACAAATGCTCTTCATCGAATGATATTTACATGCAAGTGCTATTTTGGTACTGCCTTCATGAAAACGCATTAATGTACAACTACAAAAGTTTAGAAACCACAATGAAAAATTGTAATCCTGTTGAGCAAGTCACTCTTGTATTAAGGTATTGTTTAATTTATCAATTTCACATAGAATATAATTTTAGCCCATTTTGGAAACAGCCACAAACGTTCGTATTTGGAAATGGGTTTAACGTTCGATTTTATTTCTATGTCCCATCCGATTGTGACTGTCTGTCTAGTTTCTTATATTAAACAGTTGCCTTGCAATGAATCATATTTCGTTAGATGACCATTAAAGAAACACTTCCTTCACTTTATCGCTTTTATCCTGTCACTGGTGTCATTTTGGGACGGATAACTAGGAGCCGTATAACATTTGTGATATCCGGCACTAACCATATAATACATCCACGCGACAAATCATGACGTCATAAGAACGAAATGACGTCATGTTTACATCATTCTCTACATATTTTTTCCTTCTTTCTCGTGTTTTATTTGTATATTATTTGTTTGAAAGAATACATAAAGCTAACAGGATAAATAGAATAGATGGTTGGTGTCTTTGAATGGAAAAAGTTATCGGGCTCGGCATAGGAATATTATTCGGCTCACCGGATAATATTCCTACGCCTTGCCCGATAACATTTCCGATTCACGACACCAACCATCTATTCTCCATAACCATGCTATGTTTATGCCAATTTTTACAAAATGCATAATTAAAGAATAATGAATAAGCAATATATACAAAAGAGACAAAAAAAGTACTGTAAGGCTTTCAACGTCATCCAGTGTAGGATATTTCATCTTACAATTAAATTACGACTCAGAGGTCCGTATTAGAGTGTTAAGAATTTTTTTTTCATAATTGACAAATCTGTTGAACGTTTTTTATATAACCTCCCAAATACTTCGCGAACCTCGACAGCAGGGGAGTCAAACACAAGAAAGGTTTCATATAATTCGCCCTTCATCTCTCATAAAACGGTTTTGTCTAAGCTTTACCGATTGAAAAATGACCAAACAAATTCCATATACAGTCGATCGAAATACAGAATAGCACATAAAAGAAGATAAACCCATTTCGAACGAGAACTCTGAAATTGGAAGCATCCAAAGCCCACATGGAATGTCGAAGGGTCGACTGAATGAAGGAGTGTGGGTGTAACTGGGTTTGAATGAACGTGCATACTTTATAGATGCATTCATAAATGCATCAAATTAGACAAAGCAGGGTGATAAAATTTGTCATCATCTAGTGCAACTCATTAATTTTGAATATATCTTTCTTTAATTGCTTTGGCCTGAAAAGCCTTTCCAACTTCTGGGTCTCATTACTCAAACCACAGCTCGTATAACTGTCCAATGTTTCAACACATATCATTCTTTAAATATATCATTTCCTATTTCAAGTTCTTTTTATCACGAGTTTTAAAGTGTGTTTAACTTCATGTTATTCATTTAAACTTGAACATTTTTGCAACTAGCAAAAGTTTTAACGTAATGGCATTCATGATATGGTAAAGTATGCCCGTTATTTTCGAACAATTTCCGAAAATAATTAATCAACAATAGTAACGTTATTCAATTTTGTTTCTAAACCAGACGCTTATATAAATACCATTTTGAAATGAAATGATATTGCAAAACATCGAGTTAGTAGAAAATGAATATTGGTCTTTCGTACGATCTTTTTCCATAGAATGTGGTTACGTTAAAGAAACATATGTGACCTGTTTTTTAACATGCAAAGAAACCGTCAAGTTATTGTTGTAAACTGGCATGCATGAGTATGTTTACCAAACGTGAGGCGATAACAAGGACAATCGTTTGGTTACTTCCTTAAAGAGAACGTGTCGTACAGCGCAACCAAACTATAGTTGTTGAAAACCTTCATTATAGAGTGCTCTCACACACTAACTGTAAATGGAATAACCACCTTACTTCATTCAAAGCATTTTTTAACGATCAAATTTCAAATTTAAAATAAGTAGGATTATAAACGCTAATGTTGCTACAACTTGAGGCCCAATCCAATTGCATATTTCTTTTGGCTTTTTCATGTCTTTTTTAAATACATGTCTAGCTGTTTGTTGTATATATGTCTTTTAACACATTTAGGAATAATGCAATAAAATATGATTAAATCAAGACTATCTGTACAAAATATACACTTCTATACGTTTACATTTCTATACGTGAATGCCTATTTTCAATTGCGTCAATTATTTCAATTGTTATGTTACCATAAGAATTGTCAAACATTTATATGTTCACATCGATAACAATACAACAAACTAACTGGTCAGTTTTATGTTTTGATTTGAGTTCATATGATGTATACGCTGCTGTTGTATTGGGAGCAGCAACATTGACAACAGTCAGTACAGCATTTATTGCTAAGCTGAACACCACTACAAATCGGAACGCATTCAATTGTATGTTTAACAACAATGCAATTATATGCCTAAGTTCTGACGAAACATCTTTCCTTGCCTGACAAAATATTTCGCCATATGGAGCTCAGATAGACATGTCGATATATATCGTGAGTATCTAACTCCATGGCATCAATATTCGGAAACCTGTCACTAACGATCAATGTCACCATATATTCGGATGCTTCCAATAATTGTACTTGACGACCACAATATGGAACTCTACATTCCAGACATGCAAACATTACATAGACTCTGTTCCAAAACGAAGACATTCTAAAAACAAGTCATTCTTGAAGCGAAATAAACTTTTAAAAAACATTAGAAATACAAAGTGAATATAGAAGTTATTTACGCATTCAAAATCATACTTTTTGCGAATCAAAACGGGATTTTCTTGTCGTAAGGATCTTTAACTTTCTCTGTCAACAATAATTGATTTAATTGTTGACGTTCAAATATGAAACAAATGCCTTATAACGTTAACCTATGCGGGTAAAACATAACGTTTTTGGACAGAAAAGATATTGATGCACTGGATGAAAAACTTCTTCTTCCGCTTTGTTCATCATTCTAACCAAAACATACACAACGGAAAAAAATATATAAGCCCCAGGTTGTGCTGTATAATATCGCATGGTCAAAAAGGTCTAAAACGTTCGACATAGCTGTATAACCAGACATATCCTATCTCCTTTCATCAAAGTGAAGACGATGCGACCTTTTTATGGTTTGGCAGCTATGCAATAGGGAAAAGTAAATATACCAACCCCTTTATCGATAGAACCTCTATTTGAGGAACATCTTGCTGAATTCGTAAGCAACCACTGTGACAAAGGGAAAAAATTGCTCTTCGAGAGCAATTTATCCTTTTGACACAGTGGTTGCTTACGAATTCATAAAGAAAATGTTGAATGTTGATTTATTGTCGTCTGTCGGTCCTATGAATTTGGACAAGTCCATTTTTCACCAATAGGTTGATTGGATTTGTATTGTAGTCTGCCGGTGCTATGAATTTGGACCATTCCACTATTCCCCAATGGGTTGAACGGGTAGGCGGATGTTGTGTGAGGCTACAGACCCCACGACGTTCGGCAGATTAGTGCAGTAAGTGACTTAACCTGCCGTAATTATCCCTCGTTAGGCCCTCATAAAACAATTACCGGAGATATGTAGAGGATTTCTCCGTGGGGAATTGTCCATCGATACATGGGCGGATTTGCTCCAAGGGCTGGGTTTGGGGGGAGGGGTCCTCGAATCCATGATATTGAAGCTTGATATTATTTCAGTTATATCACAAACTCTTTTGGGTCCCAATAAGCACAATCCCTCCCACAGATTGCGGTCTGTGAGTAGCATATCATAAAAGATTTAAGCATGCTTCGTTACAAAATAAACAACATTCTCATTTTTTGTGATATTCTAAAGATGATGAAAACCTGTTAAACCAGATCGTTTTGAAAGCGTGATTTATGGGTAATATGATGAAACACTTTTACACATTTAAGTGTCGTGATGATAGCTTCTCTTGATATCTCACTTGGTTATAGGTTTGTCATAAACTCCACCAATTCCAGATATAAGTCTTATCTAAAGTGACTTTCTATTTGAAGTAAGATGTCTTCTTCGGAGAAACATTGGTCTTTAAGGTTGCATACAGCTAGATTAATGATTTGTCTCTCAACTCTGTTCAAACCCTTTTTGCTAAAGGTAGCATATGTGTCTTATCATTTCATGCTAGAGAAATTTGTCAGGTAGTTATTTGTACACCAAGCTTTTCTATCAATGCACTGAAAGGCACTTGTTATTTTCAAGTATTTTGGCAATTGACTTTGAATTTCTAAGGGGTATGTAATAAAGGTTACATTACAATAGTGCATATTTTTATTAGATAAACCATGTCTTGTTCTTTCTTGTAGGCGGTATTCTGCAGTTCGACCAAAAAATGCACTAGGTGATTCGACAGGTGTTACCAGAGAAAATATCGAAAATGCCCTGTGGTGTTCTATTACTACTGTTAACCGTAAGGCTTGACCAATACATTTTCGCAAATATGTCACAAAGCATTTTGGCGGACGACATAAAAAAGGCTGCCCATTCATACATTGGTATATGGAAACTACAGGTATACATGTAGGTCTATATATCATTAAAACACCAATATCTATACGTGTTTCTGCAGACTCGAACCCCAACACCCCAACGCCATGTTCACCATTATATTTGCGACCATGGTTCCCGTGTTCGCGATACGCCCGTGTAAACGATGGGAACCACAGACGTTTCTAACGACACTGTTTTGCGGCGGGGTCCATGCTCGGTCCCAGGGGAGGTAAATCATGTTAATTTGTTTATAATTTGTGAAATTGTCGCGTGGCACACGTCATTCGATTCCCATTTTCCGGGGGTTTGTCACTTCTAATTATCCCCGAAATAAAAGCTGGGATGGCTGTAATAGCACAGCGCAGAGGACGGTAATTATTGGAACAGCCACGCGATAAAATGTGACGCTTTGAATCGGATGGCGGAAAACGATTTCGGTGAAGATCAGACTGCGTTGACACGCAGTCTGATCTTCACCGAAATCGTTCCCCAAGGTCGCTCATTTGATGTTTATACATATATAATGATACCGCATTCTAAAGACAAATTGTGGCGAATCATTATGGGTATGTTTCGCTGTCATGTTGGAGATAATTTCGTGATATACTGACTTATCTGTTACTTCTCTGTTAATAACTTAATACCACATACAAGGGACCCTGATCTGCACCAAAATTGTTCGCCATTATCACTTATTTCAATGTTTATATAATGATACCGCATTCTAAAGACAAATTGCGACGAATCATTATGCTTTTTTTAAGCCGTCATGTAGGAGAAAATCTTGTTGAATATATGGACCAATCTGTAGCTTCTCATTTGTCTCTTAACCCTTTACCAAACGCCAAATCTTTGACTGTCCCAATTTGAAAGAGTTTGGAGACGACATTTCCAAATGTAATGAAATTGAAACAAAATCTTCTGATAGTACAGAAAACATTATGAGAAAAGAAGAAATTGCTCATTCAGAGTGATTTCTCCTTTTCCGACAATGTATTTCAGAGTCGTCTGCAACACATTGGTAAATGTCTTCATGGTTTGGCTATGGGTTAATACTACACACAAGGGGTCCTCTTTTGTGTGTGGCTCGCTCGCAGAACGGTTTTAAGTCGTATCGCTTAAATATGAAGGCTATTATCGGTCTATTAGGTTTGATTGGGACTATACTTGGTTCGCACGAAATGTTTGTCATGACACCGCATAGAAGACACTGAGTTTGCTTTCGCTTTCCGTAAGAATAAGTTATCTATCTAATAATATACAGAACAGAACAGAACAAAAGTTTGTTTAAACCCAAATATAAACATGTATACAATAAAGTTAATACAACATCAATATGTATAATGTAATGTCGTGATCCGAGAGAGAACGAGAAAAAGAAAGAAAGTGTTTGAGAAAAAGAAAAGAGAGAGAGAGAGAGAGAGAGAGAGAGAGAGAGAGAGAGAGAGAGAGAGAGAGAGAGAGAGAGAGAGAGAGAGAGAGAGAGAGAGAGAGAGAGAGAGAGAGAGAGAGAGAGAGAGAGAGAGAGAGAGAGAGAGAGAGAGAGAGAGAGAGAGAGAGAGAGAGAGAGAGAGAGAGAGGGAGAGAGAGAGAGAGAGAGAGAGAGAGAGAGAGAGAGAGAGAGAGAGAGAGAGAGAGAGAGAGAGAGAGAGAGAGAGAGAGAGAGAGAGACAGACAGACAGACAGACAGACAGACAGACAGACAGACAGACAGAGACAGACAGACAGACAGACAGAGAGAGAGAGAGAGAGAGAGAGAGAGACGAGACAGACAGACAGACAGAGACAGACAGACAGACAGACAGACAGACAGACAGACAGACAGACAGACAGACAGACAGACAGACAGACAGACAGACAGACAGACAGACAGACAGACAGACAGACAGACAGACAGACAGACAGACAGACAGACAGACAGACAGACAGACAGACAGACAGACAGACAGACAGACAGACAGACAGACAGACAGACAGACAGACAGACAGACAGACAGACAGACAGACAGACAGACAGACAGACAGACAGACAGACAGACAGACAGACAGACAGACAGACAGACAGACAGACAGACAGACAGACAGACAGACAGACAGACAGACAGACAGACAGACAGACAGAGAGAGAGAAAGAGAGAGAGAGAACTATGTGCACGTAAATGTATTTCAAAAGAAATGTTGCAAAGTGGTTCTTACTTATTACCTGAACGGTATATACAGAGTGGGATATATCTCTACATCTGATTGCTTTGCCTTCTTCCCTTATTAACCAAAGATAGAAAAAAATACAAACATTTCTTTTCATTGTTGATAAAGAGGTGAACTGAATTGCAATTATTTAGAACAATTACTCCTCTAAATCATGAACTCGAAATAGAACCAATACAAGTATTTCTTTTCATTGACGATGCAAAGATTGATTGATTTTGAAAACACATGTCACCTTATGAGTGTTGTATAGTTGCCACTGTATGGTTTTTTTAGTAAAAGGATCAAAAGGATTGTAGAATGACATAGAGAATATGAAACTTTATAGACAATATACTTTTACCCGCCGTAGATTCCCGTTTCTTGATACAGGAGATATTTAGAAACTAATAAGACAATAAAAAACTACACGTTATAAGGGTGCATGTTTATTGCTTTGTGTCGCCTTTATTAAACAACATCCTAATCATCCATGAAATGAAAGGTGCGTCCGTTTGTTGTAAGTATGTTTTTTATATATACATGTATTACCCCCTTTTACATTTCAATGAAACAGTTACATATCTTGTGTTTTTCCATGTATTCTTATAGTTTGAAAACGCAATCGTAGATATCTTAAGATTATAACCATGCCAATAATACGAATAACATGAATCAATTTATTATAGACAAATTACTAAACATAATTGGCCATCAAGAAGTCTTTACTTCACCAACTCAGCAGTCGATAGTTCGTTTTGAATAACCGAATATTCCACACAATATTTGGATACGCGGTCCCTAGCTATTGCACAGGAGGACTGTATTGTTTCAAACGAACTCAGTACCGTAGGCCCATCATAAGACTCTTAGATGACCTCAGTATATGACGTCTATGACTACGAAGTATTATAAATGACACGTTGTGTGCGACAACATCTCCATTTCTCAGAAATATTCCGTAGGATTTAATGTACAAATATATCAAGCCGGGTTTAACTGGCAGATATAGTTATTTTTTTCAAAATATTGTCTTCAAAATGATACTTTATCGTTAACATAACACCAGCAGGGTCACCCATAGTTGTTACAGTTTTCATACAAAGGTACCACCCGTGTTTATTAACCGTTAACCAAACAAAAACTACATTTAACCACTTTTTTGTGCAGACGACTCTAGAAAACATTGTGGGTAAAGGAAGAATTGCTCGTAACGAACATGTTTTCCTTTTCTCACAATGTTTCTGTCCTATCAGACGACTATTTTTCCAATTTCATCAGATTTTGAAATGTCGTCTGCAAACTCTTTCAATTTGGGACAGTCGAAAAATTGGCGTTTAGTATAGGGTTAAGGTACCGCAAACTTTCGGAAGCAAAATCGCCTATGAAATTATAAAGGTGCCTCAATGTACTTTTGACACTATCACAACTTTCGTGAGGGATCATAACCATAAAATAACTATTATGGTAAAGCAAAGCCCTATCAAAAATGTATTACGTCTATTTGTTAAGTCACTAACTGCTTTAATTGGGTTAACAATTACCCCATCATGGAGTTTAATATTTAATAATCTAAAACGCAATAAATATTAAAATTATACTGCTTAGTCGCCGAATAATAAATTATAAATTGACGTACCCTACTTTTTTCCGTTTAAGTCAATTGCCCATGGCTCGCAACATCGTGTAAAGCGGTAATAGTTATTATCTTTACTGCTTAAATGCGTTTAATGTTTACTAAGAGATTCATTGGACCGTCATTCGATGATAACATGAAACCTTCTGGGCATAACTTGTGTTTTATTCGGCTTTTTTCATATCTATGACAAAAAGGTTACTAGGTCTATCTGTTGTAACATGTAATTTAAGTTTAAACTTTTATATATTACATCGATTGTGACGGAAGCTCTAAGCTTATAACATATAATTCACCAATAAGGTCGTTGTGGGCACTCATTAGAGTCGTGCAGTTGAGGAGATTCAAACAAGTACTCACATACTAATATGATACTTTTTAAAATGGAAAAAAAATGACATATAAATCTAAGGAATACTGTAGGTTTCTTTCGAAATGGGTATTTATTCACAAATGTGGGGAAATTTATGAGGGAAAAATCAATTTCTGTTAATCTGCCCAACAGTATTTTATTCTTTGAAGCGTATATACCGTCAATAAACATGTATTCAATCCAAAAGCTTGACATCGTTTTTAAGGTCCGTTGCATATAATTTGTAATTTGGTTAGATAAACTTACGCTTCCTATATTAATTATACTTTCAGCAGCTTATCATTATTGTATATCAAACAACAATACGACAGCTGTATCGCTTCAACGGCATTTCATTTTGACTTTCAAATGTTCTTTTCTGTAAAAAAGCACCTTTCTATTGCCATCACGAGTTTGCCTGTGCATTCCATATTGGACGACAATCCAAGTACTTTTTTTATTGTTGTTAGTTTTGTTTTCTTGTTGACGATCAATCATCTATGCATGTCGAAAGGCAACACTGTACTGAATGATTTGTTCCTATTGCATCGCCTTGATTGAGAATGTTCTCGGGAAATTGTTCTATAACCAATGTATATTCTCGTTCAACCTTTATTATGTTACTGCTTACATTGATTTTATTTTATATAACCTTTATATGAATGCATGATATAAATTCCTCCTAATTATGTTAACGAGAACTTTGTAAACCACATTACTAAATAAAAAGAATAAAAAAAAAATGTTCTCAAGCAATTTGTGTATTTAGACAGTTTAGGACTTGATTTAGAACATTTAAACCTTAGAATACTGGGTAGGTTTTTCAAAAATAGATTTTTGTTTCGTCTTCTTTCCAAAACCTTAAATATCTTCTTAATTTAGAGGAGGAAAGATACTCAGAGTGACAAAACGGTTAGATTACAGACCAGTCGCCAATTCATTTGGCGGCTGGTCTGGACCCAACCTGTTTGCATGAGTATGAAGTCGGTTCCAGCACTTTAAGGGTTTGATTTGAATGTATACTTATGACTCCAGAAGAGCTTTGAGCGCATGAATCATTGCTCGAAAATCTTGCAGATATCCCCATGACCCAAGGTTTAACCATTTGCCGAACGTCAAATTTCCGTCTGTCATAAATTGGAAGAGTTGGCAGACGACATTTCAAAACGTGATGGAAATGGCAAATAATCTCCTGATAGGGCAGAAAACATAGTGGGAAAAGGAGAAATTGCTCGTTACGAGCAATTTCTCCTTATCCCACAATGCTTTCCAGAGTCGTCTGCAACAAAGTGGTTGAATGTTGTTATTGTTTGGTAATGGATTAAAAAAGGGAGTAGATGACAATTCGTGGGAGTGGCGTTGTATATAACATTGTGTTAAATTCCATTACGCCAGATTTCGTTTTCAAATCTTCGATCTTACTGCCAGGGGGGGGGGACCGTTAACCCATTACTAAACAATAACGACATCTTACAATTTTGTTGCAGACGACTCTGGAAAACATTGTGGGAAAAGGAGAAATTGCTCGGTACGAGTAATTTTTCCTTTCCCCACAATGTTTTCTGCCCTATCAGAAGATCATCTTCCGAATTCATCACATTTTTAAATGTTGTCTGCAAACCCCTTCAATTTGGGACAGTCGAAAATTTGGCGTTTGGTAGTCACCGATCTTACCGCCAGGGGGCAGACCGTTAACCAAGGGAAGTGACTCCAACCAGAAAACTCGCTAATCGGAGACCATCTGTTCCGATCGGGTTGGCGTTGAAGCAGACCAGGCAATTTCCACTATCAGTTCTTTAAATCAACAATCCACTAATGACGTGTAAAATTAAAGGGTTCATTGTCATAAGCTATAACACTTTCCCTTCACACGGTTGAAAACGAGGCTGACTGCTTCAAAGTGTTTCTTAACAAACAAAATCAAAATACTAAAGACTGTTTTGATATTTTAAAAGTATATTTGATGTAAAAGAGTATAGTAATGGTTAGACAATGTTTTTCATAATAAGATGTGTCGGTCTAAGTACATTTGTAATCGATAAGTGTGGTGGGATTCTATATTGCAAAAGAAAGAAAGGCCATAGATGGTGTTATATTGAATGAGACAGACGACTTTATCCTTATGTTAAAAGAAATTGGTGTTCCTATTGATCATAAAAAATAATACAAAGTTAAGAAATATTCTGATGATAATGACGTTTCTTGTATTATTTCAAACAAGACCAACTTGGATAGCTTTCAATATCTGACTAAAGCCAATAAAGTAAAAGTAAACTCGGAATCTCCTTCTTTGTAATGGGAAGGGGTGACAGCCAAATAAATGGCCGACAAATTCACCACTATTGCCATTATCACCACCATCTCGTGCAGGGCTAAATTCATTTTTAATGGTGTCTGAATATATTAGACATTGTCTTAGCCCCTTTACCTCAATATCAGTCATCGAGAGGTACGGTTCAAGCTCACTAACTCCTCCAGATTTTTTCTCGAGATTTTCCTTCACCAATCCACAATCACTTTCATAGTAGAAGTCACATACGAGCAAGCATTGTTTCGTCCCGATTGGGCTTTTTAATGATTTATCAGAATTTCAAATGGAGTAAACTGATAAAAACGACGTTCTTAAACAAATGTTCGTGTTCTTCTGTAATGTATTCTTATTTTTACCGGAAGCTGCCATTGTGGATATGCCGTTATGATGCCATGTTTTAGTGTGTAAAGACAGACTATCATATATCTTGCAATGAGGAATGCCTTTTTGAATATTGACGTATAAAATGTGAATGTTTACCTTCAAAGATAACATAATAAATGTTTTTTTCGTTTTTCTTATATAATTACATTTTGTAACAACCAGTAAATGTCTGTCAAGTTGATATCAATTTGTACTTTACATATGATTTAGATGATGTACTTTATACATACAACTCTAAATAAAATTATGTTCTGTTGTGTTTATATAACCATAAGACAAATCACCGAGCGCGACCAAAGCGCATCGAGTTGTTCTTACTCTACCTAAAGACCAATATGTTTAATAACAGGCCAAATAAAAAGTACAAAGCTGATTACGAAAGCAATAAAAAAAAAGACAATATGCAAGTGCATATTTCAGGACTCATGTAAAAACGTTTCAAAACAAAAGAGTGTACATAATACAACGAAATTAATAGGACTTATTTCTTATTGAAGCAGGATATTTTGGGGTTCTCCTTTTTCAACCCTTATAGTGCTGGAACCGACTTGACTTCATGATTTTGTAAACAAGTAAATTGGCGGCTGGCCTTTGATCTAACCTGTCTGCTACTCTGAGTATCTTTCCTCAACATAATTAAGCAGATATTTATGGTTTTGGAAAGCAGACGACACAAAAAAATCTATTTCTAGAAAATTACACAGCTTTCTAAGTGTATAAAAAAGAATAAACAAAGGAGAAGAGATCATTCACCGCGCTATAATATATGTCTCTGGCCGCGAACAGTGACACTGGGGGTGAAGAACAAAGCGAACATTCTGACTTTTATGTTCGTTTAAGTCAAGTGAATCCCAACACTGAAACGAATGGGCCCCGTCCACGCATGGGGGAACAAACGGAAAACGGCGCGACTGAAGCGGGGTAGAACGTGCTCTCGCACATTAATTGCCAATTGCGGTTCTTCTAATTAATTGTGTAAATCTATTAAGCGGTCTGACCATGGTAGGTCAACAAACCGCCGTACGGGTTAAGTATGACATCACGTAAGATTGCGCACGTTCGATTACATATATACAGGTTTCGTGTCCTGTCAAAATATTCAATTCGATTTCTTTAACATCTTATCATATTGGCTCTGTACCGACATTTATGGAGCAGATCATTTATGTTACACGTGTTACGTTTATGTACATAAAGTAGCAAATGTTACATATATATGAATTTAAAACCTTGCACGTAGGCAACACGAGGTAAATACACGTAACAGATGTTTTGCATATATGTATCCCTTGTCAACACATATTTGCGTTTCGCATATTTGTTACACATTTAACTTGTTACATATATGTTCATATACGTTACATGCGAGTTACATATGAGATCTGTTTCATATACATGTATATGGCGACATGGCATGCTCAATTGACGGAAACATCACTTAGACCGGGAATTACGTGACCAATGATTACGATCTTATGTCCGAACAAGATGGCCGTGCAAAGGTTTTTCCTGCTGTTTTCACCTACTTTCGCCAATGATAGCCACATTGTGTACCCCGCATGAGCTGACCATCAACTTTCCGGTGATTCTGGGGGTATATGATAACCAATGTTTCATAACCGCGTTAAGTCTTAAGTTTGGCAGAGAAATCACAGTCGACGGGCGCGCATTTCCAAAACAGTCGGTATTCGACTGCGATTTCTCTGCCGATTGTTAGACGTAACGCCGTTAAAAACATGGAGACAAATAGAGAAGTTTCTCGTTACAAATGTAATAGGTGACAATGCCCTTGCCAGGCACTGGTAATGTGTTTATATGTAAATGTATCAACGAATTCAACGACGTACGGACATATGACGGTTTCACGATTAAGGTGCTATTGTTCTGTATTATTTCGGTTGTACACTCGCTTGGAATAGTTTAAGATGTCCGCATGCATATAGGACATTTTTCATGGTGTAGTCACGTGGCCAATGTTTACGATCTTATATCCGACCAAGATGGCCGCGCCCATGTATTTTTTGCGTTTTTCACCAACTGATAGCCACAATGTGTATCCTGCATGAGTTGATCACCAAATTATGAGCGACCTATCCGTCCGAAATGTTACGGAACTGTGATACTGGTACTACATCACTTTCTTTTAAAATAACTCTGCGTTAATTGATGAGTATACATGTTTATGACGCAACAGATTAAAAGACGCCCGATAAAAGGAGCAAACTCAGCTTTAATACCTTGGCTTATTTTACAGATGAAGGAAGTCGAGTATATATATATATATATCTATGGTCAAGACAAGATGAGTATTTCCAATGCCGAAAACGTTACTTTTCACAATTGACCTTATTGAGACGGACTGAGCACATATATTGCAGAATTTGCTGGATCATGTAGGCCACTTTATATGGAATCTTTGATACATAAAAGAAGGTATCCAAACACAAGTGAAAATCATAAATAAATTCCGATGTTTCAAATCTCATAAAATATATGGATTGGGTTTGCCTGGACTCTGGAATCAAATCACGTACAAAATACAGATGGAATTTCCCTCGAACTCTCGAATCGAATCAAATTCAAAACACAGATGGGGTTTCCCTCGAACTCTCGAATCGAATCAAATACAAAACACAGATGGGTTTTTTCACAGTCTCGATTCGAATCACATACAAAACACAGATGGAGACTCCTTCGCAGTCTCGAATCAAATCACGTACACAATACAGATGGGGTTTCCCTAGGTCTCTCGAATCAATTCACATACAGAATACAGATGGGTTCTTTTCAGAGTCTCGATTCGAATCACATACAAAACACAGAATGGATTTCCCTCGAAGTCTCGAAGCAAATCACGTAAACAACAAAGGGAATTTCCTCTGAGTCTCGAATCGAATCAAGTACACAACACGGAATGGCTTTCCCATGTACTCACGAATTGAATCCCATACAATAAACAGAGGAGCTTTCTCTCAGAGTCTCGAATCGAATCACATACAAAACATAGATGAGATATCCCTTGGACTCTCAAATTGAACCACATACACAATACAGATGGAGTTTCCCTCGAACTCTCGACGCAAAACACAGAAGGGATTTCCCTTGCAGTCTCAAATCGAATCACGTACAATAGACAGATGGGGTTTCCCTCGGACTCTCAAATCTAGTCACATACACAAAACAGAGATGGGATTTTCCCAAGACTACCAAATCAAAGCACGCACACAACACTGTTTTGATGTTCCTCGGATTTTCGAATCAAATCACATACAAAGCATAGATGGGGTCCTTCGGAGACTCCGGTCGGTTATGGACGGAGAAGACAGGACACTGGCGTATAAATGTACCCAAATTATACGTCAGGTGTGGACATTATGGAGAACACCCAGGCCCAAAAGTATAATGAATCTGGAATTCTAATATAACATGTGCAGATTTCAGGGGGAATAATGAATTATTCTGAATATTCCCTCATCTACATATGATCTTCGCGAGCAATAATTGCGAATCTTGTCGGCCCCGACACAATGAATACGAAATTTAAGCCACCGACTTAATGTATTGTTTTATAAATCAGTGAGGGATACTTGCGATTCAAGCATTTTTTTCTGTTTTGTTTATTTTCTATACGCCGTTGTGGGTCCTATGAATAGAAACTGGACACCAATGCGTATCACATCCCGATATTTATGGACAACGATCCCATGATTGGTTGTCGCTAGAAGATACCTACATTGCTGATTTCTGGGGAGCATCTTTGAAATGTTTATATTGAGTTCTGCGATTGTTGCTAATGTATTTATTTATATTATTCCGTCAATGTTATTGTTATCATTTTCACAACACTTTTATTGGATGGTTGGTTGGTTAGTTGGTTGATTGATTGGTTTGTTGGCTGACTGGCTAACTGATTGGTTGGCTAGTTTGGTGGCTTACATTGGACTTGTTGGTTTCTTTGTGTGTTGGTTTGTTTACATAAGCAGTATTTCATTTCTGTACAAGGGTTGTTACTAATAGATAGAAGGATACCATACCATAGATTGATTGATTTATTTGTCAATTGATTCGTTGATTGATTGATTGATTTGTTTATAGTTGTAAAGACATTTGGCTGGTTTTACAAATGAGTGATTTATTATTCCAGACTACACTTTGACTTATTGTAAGAAAGACCGATTGGTTGTTTGAATGTTTGATAGCATGGACTTTTCAGACGTTGCGAAGTGTAGACTCTCGACGATGGAGGAAAATCAGGAATCCGGAATGACAACCCCTTGGAGTCTTAACCCATTCCAAGTTGGAATCAATGACCAGTCGAAAATTGAAAGCAGCGGAAGAGAACAAAAAAATGCTTGGGCAAGTTAGGTTTTCCCACTTATATCAGGTAAAAACAATTTATGATAAAACGTCAAATTGCTCATATTGATAATGGCCAAGCATGGCTCGGTAAAGATGATTTCAGGTAACCTGGATAATGATGCGTCTTACTTCTTATATGAATGAAACCATGCATCATTTATTCTGTGAAGATTTTTTATCAACACATTAGTTTAGAACATTCCTTTGCAAATTGGGAATTTTAAATATAGACAAGTTCAAGTGTCCTAACATATTTGTATCCGAAAACCTTAACCTATCCGAATAAGCCTCCAGTTTTCTGTCGTAATCCGTCTTATAATCATAAAGAAGATGATGGTCTAATCCAATATTCGGATCAAAACTGTTTGGCAATAGTTTTCTTCATTGCTTTTACACAAAATGGGTTGTGTCTCATGAAATAACCCACAAATGGTGTTGATCTGAAACCCATTTAAACCCGCAATCAATCATTAAATTTCACAGGTGACAAACAGAAACAGCGCATGTGACAAGCGATGTATCATATTGATAAAACTGATACAAGGGGACTATCTATGTAACTACGATTTATTTAACCCTTTACCGAACGCCAGGTTTACGACTGTCCCAAATTGAAAGAGTTTGCACTGCAGACGACATCTCCAAATGTGATGAAATTAAAAAAGAATCTTCTGATGGGACAGAAAACATTATGGGAAAAGGAGAAATTGCTCGATCTACTTTATACAAAAATACATACCATTCCAGAATTAATTTTGCATTCAATAGCTAGTTTTAATAGTACATGTATATCAAACACCAATTTATAAAATGAATTCTTCCACATTTTATTTCGACTATCAAATCGTCTCTTCTGTGAACAAACACCTTTAAGGATGAATTCCATTTTAGACATCATAATTACTTTGTTATAGAAAGGGACGTTATCATTAAAAATGTATTGACTTTATCTTAAGCTTTCCTTTGTATAAATTTAATACATGGAAGGATATACTAAGATCGTACTTGGTGTATCCATACATTTAACCTGAATTGTCCTTCTATCAAAACAATCATTTCATATCTAGGCCAATTGCTTACAGCTGCTCGGGTCTGCCACCAAATGCCTTGATTTATCACCAAAAAGGCTCACATAACGTATGGCATTCCTTGTTTATGCATTCTTTGTTTATGTACCGTCAACAAAGTCTTGGGTGAAACAACCCATCGAAACTTATATAATATCTATAAATTATTCATTGATATCCAATGCCTTTGTGCAGATATTGTTAGCACAGATGATCTTGATATATTGGCATATTGGAGCCTTTGCCACACTTTTTCAGTCAAATGTCGATACAGGGGTGTCATCGCAGTATCAAAATATCGAAATGCAATGGCTTGTTGCTAAATCGTCCAGACCTCCATTGAATTGGTTCGGACAATAAAGTATAAAAAAGTAAACATTGCCTTTATTCCCCGATTCATGGCATGCATGGTGCCTAGTAGTAAGACGGCCTCTTATACCAAGCGTAACACGTTACAAGTCTTTTATTGTACATACAGGCTTCCGGTCCATCATACCACATATATGATATACACTACATTGAATAGGTCTAGAGTTGTGATAATGTTTCGTTTCCTTCGAAAAGGACACAACCCTAACACGTAACAAGTCTTTTATTGTACATAAAGGCCTCCGATCAATCATATCACATATTGTATACAGTACATTATATAGGTCAGGAGTTGTGGCAATTATCGTTAGTTTCCTTCGAAAAAGACACGACCCCCGGCTTGTTACAAGCAAAATGTACGTCTTTTTAGTAGAAACCTGAATAAAATAAAGTTAGTAAATCAAATAAAATAAATAATAAAAGATCTTTCAACATTTAGAAATTTAAGGTAGTCGCACCATGGATCTCTGTGTCGATCCCCGTTAGCTACGAGTTGGAAATGCCGAGACTAGCCCACAAATCGACGTGAGTGATACTCGTGTATGTTTCCAAGAAGCAGTCACACATCTCTTACGCGCATTGACACTGTAGTTCAAAAATAAACTGAATTCTTCTTCATTCGATGGCAACACGGCGAGGTTATCAAAGTTCAACGGCCTTTGGCAAGTAAACATTTCGTTCTATCATCATAAATCGCTTTAATATCATTATTATTTAATTTCTATTTTCGGTATACTTTTCATCAGCAATGCAAATAAGGTGTGAGATATTGACCAAAAAACCTGTTAATCCGGTAATGTAAATATTGAGGGGATTCCTATTTATCGTCAACAACACTTTTACAGCGAAACAATTAATACATAATTTATTTACTCCTTCTAACGTATCTATCATTGAACCGTTTCGAAACAGTTTATGGTAGAATACGAGACTCCTTTATACGCAAAGACTTTTTTTCTTTTTAATTCATCCCCATGATATGTATCTTTTATTATACACCTTGTGCTATATTTGTTTTGCATGCTATGTATGTATGATGATGCACTATGTACAAGTCGTAAAACAAAAACTTGTTCTGATCTGATCTGATCACAATTGTTAAGGCCTAATCTATACCAAATGGTATTTTGTAATTTATACTCTCTAACTACTTTCTAGTGTTGCCTCCATCTTGGAACGGTCTCTCCCATCAATCTAATGAAATAGGTAAACCATGCGCGAATACATAGAGAACAGATGGTTGGTGTCGTGAATCGGAAATGTTATTGGGCAAGGCTTGGGAATAATATCCGGTGCGCCGAAGGCGAAACGGATGATAATCCGAAGCCGATAACTTTTCCCATTCAAAAACACCAACCTTCTATTCCATTTATCCTGTTACCTTTATGTATTCTTTCAAACCAACAGGATTTAAATAAAACACGAGAAAAAAGGAAAAAATAAGTAGAAAATGATGTAAATATGACGTCATGGCGTTCCTATGACGTCATGACTCGTAACGTGAATGTGTTATACGGTTAGTGCCGGATATCACAAATGTTATACGGCACCTAGTTATCGGTCCCAGATGGCACTAGTGACAGGATAGCATACGCTTTTAGACACCGACGACGTATTACTAAAGCAACACATCTCGTTTATCTATTGTGATTCTTTTTTTCAGTTGTATCAATCATATAGCCTGTCATATGCGGACTGATGCCATTGTGGGCGACACAGGTGCAGCGACCTCTTGTACCGATGGTCCCGGGTTCGAATCCCCGTTAGGTGAGGTGAAAATGGCGTGAGCTAACCCACGAATCGGCGCGAGTAGTGTTGTAGTATCCAGGAAGCAGTTATCGAGAGTGAATACAATAAACGTCAAGCTTCCGTCACAATCGATGTAAAATAAATGAGTTTATACTTATAAACCATTTCCTTGTTCTCACTGCTAATTGTGCTATTGCTTCGATCGGTGCTTTCTATTTGTTCAGAATCCTTATCCTGAACGTTTTACGTTCTTTGTTGGTGCAGCACTCAAGTGTTGATCCATTCCATGTGACTATCAAGCGAAACTTTGAATATGGCATATCAGATATTCATTAAATAAAAACGAGTGCTCTTGTTTGATTTGTAACACCAAAGTTTCCGTTTTTGCTTTCGAAATTCAGGCGGAGGAATCACGTGACCATTGTTAATGATCTTATGTCCAAACAAGAGGTCTGTGCCTAGGTATTTTTGCTTTTTTTTCACCGACTTTTGCCAATGGTAGCAATATTTTGGGCATGCGCGTCCGTCGACTGCGATTTCTCTGTCGAGTGTTATACTTAATGCCGTTATGAAGTATGGGTTATCATATACCACTAGAACCGGATACATTTAGTTGATGATCAACTCAGCGAGGTACACATTGAGGCTTTTATTGGCAAAGGTAGGTACAAAGCAAAAATACCTGGACGCGGCCATCTTGTTTTGACATAAGATCGAAAACATTGGTCGCGTGATTCCCCCGCCCGAAATTAGAAAAGGAAATACGATTGAAGCATTGACTGCATCTTAAGGGATTCGTAGCGAAGGGAATCTTCAGTCGTCGTTTTGAGATACATATGTATACATGTATTTTCAACCGAAGTGTCACTTGTAGACGCCGCCATAACCATACAAAAACGTTGTAAATAACTTTCACGATATCATTATTGCCATCAGAGAGTCGATTGACAACTGGTTCTACGGGTTATTTACCAATTCAACATCGTCACATATCTTTATCTATTGTCAATTATGGAAATGTTTTTTTTTTATTTCCAGATAGAAAAAGATATAGATCTATAGATTTTTTTTTTCATTTATAAACAAAAAAAAAGTATATTTTTTGTGATATTTACTGTTTGAAGCCATCGTGACAAAGGAAGAGATTGCGCGTTACGAGTAGTTTTTTCCATTGCCAAGAATACTTCTTATCTTGTCAGCTAGTACATGTAATGAAACGATTGATCTGCTAAAACGTCAATATATCGGAGACGATGGTGTGAGGAAGTTTCTCATTTGATTACGATGATTTTTACTAACTGTCACAATGAGATGTTGTTGCCCATATTCTACACGTATCATCTCTTGTTTCTTTCCATAAGGACATGTCACTTATGACAAATGGGGAAGATGGTAGAACAGAGTATGCTGGCACGAGAAAGAATATCCTGTTTGATCCGGGTTAATATCTAAACACAGCTATAATTAACCTGTACTTCTATCCTAATGACTAAAACGTCTTCTTCGAAAATTGGGGTCTATAGGACAATTGCGATTTGGTGCCGTGGCAACCGTTTGTAATTGAAAATGCTTTGCCGGAACTTCTTGTTATATTGCGGAAGTCCCCAAAAAGAAAGCCACAATCCTTAAGTCAATTCCAACGTCTCTATACCCCATATTGTTGGTACTTATGATACTCGTCTTGTTGAGACTATACTAATGACAACCTCCAAATAAGGACTCATGTTATGTAATATAATGAATAATGAAGGTTAGTAGAATTATTTCTTACCTTCATCATTTATGGTAAAATGTGAACTGTTTGACAATTATGGAGTCATTGTATGGAGACCAATGACAATGTATAGCTTCTCTTGCATACTCTATTAACACCCTTGAAAAAATACCCAAGAAGATTTCAAAACGTGTTTAAGAAAAACATGCAGTCTTACACAATATAAGTTTCATGACAAAGACGGAAAATAGACACCAAGTTCCCTTTTTTCAACGGACAACAACCAGATTAACATAAACCCACATTCCTCAGGGAATACAAAACGAAACAAAAGGCAAACCGAACCCTTAAAAGAAACACGTCGGGGGTTTTGGGGAAGCGTTTTTCTTATTCTTTATTTTTTATTCCAGATAATAAATCTCTCCATTTTCCTCTATGAGACGATCTTTGCTGATAAGCGGACCGCTTGTCTCCAAGGAGCCGAGGACGGAGCACGTAGATAACGGGAACAAGATACCAATCGCACGTCACGTGACTGCGTCAGCGCGGGAAATCGCTGCAGCCTAAGCCTTGACCATGCTCGTGCACTCGAGAAATAATTACTTCGGGATCCCCTCTCTTTATGAATGAGGAGCGGCATGTCGGCAGGAGTTAACCCTTTACCAAACGCCAAATGTTCGACTGTCCCAAATTGGAAGGGCTTGCAGACGACGTTTCAAAATGTGATGAAATTAAAAAATGATCATTCTGACAGAGCTGAAAACATCGTTAACGAGCAATTTCTCATTTTTCAACAATGTTTTCCAAAGTCGTCTGCAACAAATTGGTCTAATGTCGTTATTGTTTGGTAATGGGTAAAGGTATTGCGTAGGTTTGTCGATCCAGATTAGTTTGTGTGTGCCGCACAACCTAATTCGGAGCGACAAACTTACACAAAATTAAATTGCCTATTAGCATAGTCTATTACATAGTATATCTTACATGCAAATGTCACAATTTCGCAAACGATCATATCGGAATAATGCACCTATTGAGTTTAGGATAATTGGGGTGGACTTTGCTGACGAAAACAATGACCCCCTTTTCCCTTGTGAAGCCCCGAAATGTAATTTTCCTTTGATCCGGTCTGTATATTGACGAAAATCCCCCTACTGATGCTGGCCTGTCAAAATTCGTCCTGTTCATCGATCAATCTGGGGTTCCGTAACATCGCGACAATTCATGGGAAGATGGGGCGATGCTCTCTTTCGTATCACATACACTGACAGGGACCTCGATGTTTACTTGTAGGCTTAAAGGCACATGAAAAAATATGAGTACAAATAGATTAATGCCAAAATATATGGAAGTTCTTTTATTATGTTCATAAAAGTCTTGACATTAATTTATGAATGCTGTGATACCCTATTTGTTAAACTCCTTTAACAGAAGTTCTTTTTCTCGAATTCAATCATATTTATCAACAACATTTTGTTTACATATTACGAATAACATATTCTGATTGATCAGTTGAAAATAATGTGTATCAATCAGCGATGAAGAATGCTGCAATCTGAAACATCAAAATGACTTATCTGGGTTAATTCTCCTTGGCTTTCACAGTTAGATGATGCTGATGTGTTTTTATTCTGGTGATAAGTATTTTAATCTGACAGAAAGTTTACAAAATATTATTGTCTGAAATAGCATAAGTCTCCTTTCATAAGCCTTTATATCCTTAATGAACACTCATCCTAATGCTGTCAGTTGTTTAGTAAATATTCTAGATAGTTTGCCCCGATATATTGTATTTTATTATCAATTAGACATTCTAGTCAAATAAAGTTCATGTTTGAATAAGAATAAATCCGAGTGAATTCATTTTTTGTTTAGTGTTACGCCTCATAAATTAAAGACTATCTTGGCTTGGTGGATTAAAAAAGTACGACGTTTTCAAGTTATACATGAGTGGTCGGTGTAGCTATCCATGTTAATCGTAAAGCATGTAACATATGCTATGATACAGATTAAAGCGCATACATGAATCAATTGATCATCATCCATGATTGGCAGGCAATCATTGAACAATGTTTCAACTATAGCTATGTAAAAGACAGCAACATTTAACTTCAAGAAATTGTAAAAACAAAGCTTTACCTTGAAAATGCTGTACATAGTATCGCCATTATAACAATGACATGTATGTTCCGGAATAGCAATATATGTGTACAATTGCTTTTAACCAAATTGAACAAAACTGTATTCATGAATTGATGAAAAATTCTAAATGCCGTCCAACCATCAGACACATATTTACCAGCGATTTATTTATGAATCGTTCAGAGAAAGTGATGTATTCTTTTGCAAATGCCACCCTTCAATGGTTCCTAGAAAGTATGGTATGTGGTTTATAAATGGTGTTAAGGTGACTATTCTTACATTTCGTGTTGGCAAACTTTGATTTCATGTTTTACATCCTTGTACTGTCTTCAATGAATTGCTTGTCCACAATGTATCTAATGTGCTTATAAGCCTAATGGAATTATGTAAACAAACTATCAACCTATTAAAACTTCACATGTCTGGGTTTATCTCTTAAGCAAGACGTCCATCCCTTTAGAATCGGCTGAAACTTTTTCATATGGACTGTCTCTTCGTCCGTAATTACCGGGAGTTGATATAGCAAGCAGAACAAGATCCTTCATCAATACTGGTTTCTTAACGTACAGCCGAATGTAAGAATTAGTTTAGTGACCAAAAAAAGGGTTGACCAAAATACACAGACGACTGGGGTAGGACAATACGTTTTGCACTGTGCAGGTCTTTCCCATCTCCCATTGTCGAAGTGGTAAAGGTGATATACATGTATGACGAAGCATGTTTCACCAAGAGCGATAACTGGTTAATATATTTCTTATTGAATCCATTGAAAAAAATTAAAAGAGAACGAAAACAAATTAAGAGAGAACCACGAGAAAAGGGAAATGGTGCAAGGCGTTCACGAAATATCATAGATAAAAGAGAAACAAGTAAAAACTTGCTGTACATTTACAGCAAAGGAGAAAGTGTTGCACCAAAGGAAAGGCAGCAACTGGTTTGTTAGTGGAGGTCACAGTAAAGAAATATTTTTAAAAAAATCAAAATGTGGCGCAGCACAATGAATCATTTCGAAAACGTTCTGAGTTCTTAAAAAGCCTCAGGCACAAAGATGCCGTCTGCTACCAATGAATGCCGTCTGTATGGAGACAAGAGGATTAACCATTTACCAAACGCCAAATGTTCGACTGTCCCAAATTGAAAGAGTTTGCAGACGACATTTGAAAATGTGGTGAAATTGAAGAATAATCTTTTAATAGGGCAGAATACATTGTGGGAAAAAGAGAAAATGCTCGTTAAGAGCAATTTCTCTTTTTTCCCACCCTGTTTTCCAGAGTTGTCTGCAACAAACTGGTCAAATGCCCTTCTTAAAACCCTTTACTAAAATCCAACGTTTCGACTGTCCAAAATTGAGAGAGTTTGCAGTATGCCGTCTGCTAACAAGAAATGTCGTCTGTATGGAGGCAAGGAGATTAAGTCACGTCTGTTGAGCGAACTCGACGAGTTGTGAGAATTTAACAGAACATCCCTTCCGCTACACAAATTCGGAACGACGGTCGACCCGCGTGGTTGTTAGTGTAGGGGAAATTAAGAACGATCAATTAATGGGACGAAACAACAGATAGTTCGCGCGGTTTGCGGTCGGTGGGGTCTTTTTGATAATTGGAGACAGCTCGGTATTAGCACCATATGTAGATTTTGTTTTGAGTTTATATATGCTTGTTCACCGATATAAGGAGGCTTAAACATAAAACTGTTATTAATATAAAATTGTAGAACATCTGTGCTGTTGTATGAGTCGTTCTTGAGAATAGCCGTTGGGTATAAAATAAGTTCGTATTTAAGTATGAAGAGCCTGTATACACTAAATAGTTTATGTATTCATATCGGAAAGCATTGTAACAGTTTTAACATCTATCACATACAGTTTGTACATAGATTGGTAGATTGACACACTCTGAATCAATTTAGCATTCCAGTAGCTATTTTTCATTAAATATTATGCCGCAATACAAACGTTGCATTGCTTATTTTGACTTGCAAATAATCTCGTGTGCATAGAAGCACCTAAATAAGATTCATTTCTTTTGGTTATATCTTAACAACATGCTTTACATATATATATATATATATATATCTTTTATTTCATGCTTCTTCTAATCAGTATTTTCATTTATTCTACTCAGGACTTGCTGTTCAGTGGTTTTTGCGATCCTCTGTTACGTAGATTACCACGGGAGGAAGCCATAACTACCATTAAAAAGGGTACAGTTTGCGGTAGGGATCGACACTGAAACATTTCACAAACCAGGCAGAGACAATACTTTGCGTAACAGTTGCATATTCGAAACCATAACGCTTTTGCCTTGTTTAAGCGAAATCTGATAGGATTTAAACATTTTTCTGATTGATCAACGATGTGGTCCAATCAGAATCCAGGATATCCAACAGTACACTAATTGACCGAGTGAAATGTCAATCATAGATAAACGAGTTTTTCTAGCACTTCCTCCCATAGCTTCCTATGGTCTATAACTAAGTAATGGACAGGCGTAACATATTGGTGGTCTTATAAATCAGACAATTGCCAATAGTTCTCAATAAACTATGTGTTGATTCTTATTGAAACAATCTCTACTATAAACAGTTTTATTAAAAATCTTATGATTGCAAATCGTAAGCATAAACAGAGCTACAGAATACCATTGATTTACATTTAAATTATTTAAGTCATCGATGATATTGGAGCATAAACATATTTTTGAGTCCCTACTATCCAAGTGTCCAATACGTACATGGCTGGCTTCACTATATTCACCAAATCCTCAATTTAAAGCTCAAACTGATTGATGTGCTTTTTACCATTCCTCTACATTATAACAATAAGCTTTGCATTACACCATTATATCTGACATCTTATATTTTTGCAAAGCTAGACTGCTATTGAGACCGTTGAACCGAAAAGAAAGTGTTTTGCAGGCATTCTTTCTTCTGCAATATATTTAACGATATCCAAACACCGTGTAATGTGTAAATGTCAACCCCGAACTGATGTGAACAATCTGTTCAAATCAAGCCTTTGACATCGCATGATTTTCTTTTTCTCCGTTTGCTTTTAAACCCCAAATTTGTATAAAAAAAATCACATGTAACTTTGAATGGTTGCGAATGCATTTAATTTGGATCAGTCTAAATGTCTAGTAACATACAAAGCGTCGTATCTATGATTACGTCGCTCGTGTCTTTGCATATCTCATAACCGATTCACCTTTATAAGAATGTGTGACAATTGTTAAGTTAAAAATAACAACAGATGGCTAAAGTATCGCAAGCAAAAAGCATTTCTATAATATATAAATATTGTTTAGAGACCAATGTGATAAAATGATACACGGTTCCATATGGACAATCTTTAATTTTTTTCACGTAGACATCTTAACCCTTAAAGTGCTGGAACCGACTTCATGTTTATGCAAACATGTTAGATCACAGGCCAGCCGCCAAATTAATTGGCGGTTGGCCTGTGATCTAACCTGGTTGCTACTCTGAGTATCTTTCCTCATCAAAATTAAGCATTATTCTTTTTAACTTTGAAAGGCAAACGACTCAAAATATATTTTTAGATAATTACCAAGCTGTTTTAGAGTTAAGATTTCTGCTGCGGATGCGCCAAAGGCATGTTATATGGAGTAAGGGGTTGAGATAGTGACGTTATGATGGCATGCGATGTGTTGAACAAAAAGGATCCTTTAAAAAGGAACCCTTACGGTTGGTGAAGTGTATGATAAAATAGTCCGTCTAATATAGAACAACACCTTACCATACACGTCACGTTCATTTTTGAAGTTGGATTTACAGTATCTCTTTGCTAAAAAGCTGTTTTGACTCGAATTTATGTATGAATCGACCAATCAACCAATTTATTAATTGAATGAATCAATGTTCGGGCGAGTGATTTAGATAATATGGTATAGAAGTAATCCGATCCATTCAATTGTGTTACGTACCTTCAAGAGCATTGCAATGAGACAATCGCTAGAAAAAAAAATAATGAGGTATGTTCTAATTATTTTCTAGAGATACGATATTCTTCAGATGTAAAGACACCTTACCTCGTATGATTTTTACTTGATAAAAAGCTTATAGAGACAATACGTATGCATTGAACGCTGAGACAGACATTACTCAGTTTGATTAACTGTACATGTATCGACTGTAGTGAAACACAATCCTCATTCCTAGATAACGCGGTTTCAGGTAGACGTGCCCACCAATACCTGACTAATACGGACCTTTTCAAGTACGTATCAATTCCTGTCTCAAATTTCGCGTTGATTTCCCTCCATTTCCTAGAACGGCCTGCCCGAAGATAGCGATTAGAGGCGTGTGGATCAAAGACCACATTTAACGTATTCCCCCACACGGACGTTTTCTGATTGGTCCAAATAAAAAACATAGTAAAATAGAAAACAAAAGATGAATAAAATTGCATGCTGTATCATATTGATTAAAGCCGTTAACAAAGACATACCATGCTTATATTAATGAATTTGTCTTTTTAAATGCCTTGTTTCGAAATCTTTCAACAGCAGTCTTTCGAAGGAGGGTCATAATGGAGCAAGTGGTAAATGTTCCTGTCGCAGACGAGACTGCTTACAGGCTAATTCATGACGGAACCAGTTGTTTCTTGTTGGTTTCTCCTCCGTTTATTAAATATCTGCTTCATTTATGAACGACAATGTAACGCCTTTAATTGTCGCACCCAAAACATGCGCATTACGTTTGCTCTTGTTAATTTATTTGATGTAGAAATTGTCTTTGTTTTTTATCGGATTTTACGCCATTTTGCAAAACGATTGTGCAAAAGGAAAAAAGAAAGTCAAACGTTTACTTTATACGGAGTTATGCCGAATAAGAACAAGAACAAGAACAAGACGATAAACAACAGCAGCTACAATAACAAGGGGGGTGTAGAGAAACAGGACAAAAACGAACCAGAATAGAAAAAATAAACAAGAATAAGAGAAAGATTACAATAGAAAGGGTAGGCTAGAAGAAGGACATAGGAAATAAAAGACAATCGGACATCTCGGAGAGTCCTCGTCCACGATAAGGTTGAAGGAGATACGGATCTGCGGAGAGCCAAAAAGCGGCATACGTCCACTTCGCGTCATCTCGTTGCCAATCATGCGGAATGAATTGCGCGTTATCGGACATCTAAAGAGATTGGCCCGTCCCTTTAGATACGCGCATGCGTGATGACGACCTAAAATCCCGTACTCCATTTTACCTCACTTTACGAGAGATGTGCCAGAAAGTTCCTTTGACATCACTGCAATACCAAATATGAGCCGAGCAATTAATTAGTTTGTAACAATGGTTTTCGTATCAAAACCACATAATACAAGTTACTTTTTTTTCTTACACATTTACATTTGATCTCTGCTGTTGCTTTCAATTTGGACGATTTCAAAATTTCCATGTGGGGGTAACATGTTAACCCATTACCAAATAATAACGACATTTGCCCTGTTTATTTGCAGACGACTCTGGAAAACATCGTGGGAAAAGGGGAAATTGCTCTTAACGAGCAATTCCTCCTTTCCCACAATGTTTTCTGCCCTCTCAGAAAATCATTTTTCAATTTTATCACACTCTGAAATGTCGTCTGCAAACTCTCTCAATTTTGGACAGACGAAAATTAAAGGGTTAATTAATCTATCATGGACAGGTCCCGTCCGGCAGAGCGTTTTATGGTTATTTGCTTTCGTCCGTCCTCTCCTAGATACGAACATTCTTTATCCTTTTGTTTAGAAGCAGAAATATTCCATCCATTTGTAGTAAAGAAACGGTTTACTGACGACACATGGTCACCGTTCGGGTTTGTTTCTACTTATGAATATGATGATGTTCGATTTTCTTGTGTAAAACAATAGTGTTCTGTAACGGCACTCTAGTTATTTCTGCTATCTTTTTTGATCACACGGAACATTTCAGATCAAAGGAAGGTACATGTATGTACTCGTCTGGATTAAGGAATGCTGCAACTTAGTTATATCGGTTATAGAGGATGTAACTGTGGAATGTAAAAATAAAGTATGTGATATCAAACAACCTTCACTCATCACCTCGTGTTTGTTGGTACTATTTTGATCATTTAAACAATCCCCATATGACGCAACTAGGTAAATAACGCGCATGGCGTTATCTTGTGAATTCTTCAACACGGATGTAGAACGACATGTTATGATTTTTATTTGCGAACAGGATGTCTTCAGTTAATGATTGAACATGAATTATCTTTATCTAACAATAGGTTTCTGCCCATAGTTATACACGTTGTCCTTTTAACAACATGATAAACAAACATCTGCTCATTGTAACAATAGATGTGAAAGCGAAAGCGGATGCAGATCTATTCAGTATTTGATTGCATAATACCTTAAGAATTTGTGTTAATTCAAGGACTCATACTTTAGACCACTGCACCGACTGTGATCAATACATGTTTTAAGAATGTTCAGCAGTAATGGTATCATCGCAATGTTTTACTGTCTGGTATTTAAAGTTTCTGTGCGTCATAGGATTATTTTTTGAAACTTTCGAAAATAAAGGAATAAAGGTTAATTTAACATTTCAGCAGAGAAACCAATAGCATATTAGATGAATTATGACATTCTTAATTTTATAAAAATCCGAGGAAAATCCGACATAATCTAAATATAGCATCAAGCTATGAACAACGGGTAACGTGACGCTCACGTGATATTAAGACTACACGCTGAAAACAAAAACCGGCGATGACGCTAGTATCTTCTAAGTTAGATGTACACCGTCACGTGACAGGCACTTGACAGCCCTCGTGACGTAACTTATTACCATATAGCTGTAGTAACATACAAAAGTCAAGGCCGTGGGGTTTTCCGTCAATATCTTCATTTATACCGCGATTTCGGCGATTTTTTTAATGAATATCTGTTAGATGCATAGCTGAATACCATACGCAAATTCTTCTGTTTACCTATTTACATGGTGTATATTTAGTGTTTGACGTCCAGGATCTTTAAAGGTACTTCTTTACAGATGTCAGGAAATTTAAATGTTGGAAATTGATTTCGTGAAAACTACTTCACTGATAAATGATTTGCACTTAAGAATAGTAATTGGAAATAAAGTTAGATTATTGAGAATTATTTAAAGTTGTATACAGTGGATTAAGATATACTTTAGTCGTTATAAGATCTACTGCATAATAACACTACATACTTTGATAAATTGACTCTTCATGAATTAATTTTGCTTTCAATAGTAACTTTCAATAGCATATCAAACATTAGTCTCAATAATGATCCGTGAACGAAGCTTTTTTCGTCATTTGGACATTTATCGTGCTTCGCTACGTCTCAAGTCCAACGTGATTTTTATGTTACAAAATTTCGAACGACCGACTCAGTGCTTTTAACTTGCGATTTTTCGTTTTCAAAGGGACCAAAAAATAAACGGAAACTTGAAATACATACATAAATCATTTATGAATCGTCTCAGCCCACACAAGTATCCAGTACACCTCTTATATGCGAGTTATCTATCAAGAAACACCGACGATGCTCAAAAATAAACAATCGCCGTCCATGTTGTTTACCACCGGCCGCGAGATTCCCGCAGATATCTTGCGGGTCAAAGGTCATCGCATTATGTATACAGGTTGGGATGAAGTACGCGTCTTCCCCCTAAAGTCGAGTTGTACTAAGTTGAGCTCTCTTCACATACAGATTCGGAGAAGATATGCTTGGATAAGAATTAGATGTCTTTTGCAAACCAGCATTTGAAGCATAGTCCGTTATGGTTCTTCTAAAATAACATCCTTGTTTTTGTTATCTTTTAATTCGCTTATTTTGTTTAAGTAGGCCTATTACGTGATTGTAGTGTTACCAAAATAAAAAAATATATATACTTTTTTTTTCAAAATGAACGGAAATCATTTCATGTTTTGTTTTGAATCAAATCTAACAGGAATAAGGATCATTTAACCCTTTCCCAAACAACAAATTTTCGACTGTTCCAAATTGAAAGAGTTTGCAGACGACATTTCAAAATATGATGAAATTGGAAAATAATCTTCTGATAGGGCAGAAAACATTGTGGGAAAATGACAAACTGCTCGTCACAATCAATTGCTCCTTTTCCCACAATGTTTTGCACAGTATCTGCAACAAACTGGTCAAATGTCGTTATTGTTTGGGAAAGGGTTAAAAGTTCGATTTATAAAATTGTGATTGGAGCGATATTTACGCCTAGCGTAAAACGCCTGACGTCGGACCGATAAAACTTGTAGTTGATTTCCTTGAAACTGTAACAAACTATTTCCTTCACCTGTGTTGGATCGGTGATGTTCAGTCCTATGAACACCAAACATATATACTTACTGCAACTAGTGTTTAAAAAGTTACTCATAAAGTATTACGTTGGGTGTTCATCGGGTACATGCTATCAGCGACCTGCATGTGAAAACCGCGTAACCAGAGCCCATCTATCACGTATTTACACAGTAGATTTAATGCCAAAGGAATAAAACAACACATTTTGACATAATGAATAGTTTACTTAACACCTTCATAACAATATGTCGTTGCACAGTGTTTATAGTGCTTGAAGAAGGGATGGGGATAAATAGTTCAAGCTTATTATCATCAATCCTTTACCAGACAACAAGAAGAATCTGTGGGTTTGTTTTGCAGACGACGTTATATACATGTGTCGTAAACCTCGCCTCGGGAAACGAGTTTTATCGGGTTCGGGCTCTGGATAAAAATTGTCTAACTCGGGTTAAACAATTAGTTAGTTAGGATCACACATTACTAGCTTTTAAATCAAATGACAATTAAGGTAGCTAGAGCCTAACAAGAAAAATAACAAAATCTTAAAAGGAAATAATAAAGATTTTAATCCCTTAAAGTTACAAAGTCAAGTTATTAAACCAAAATGAAACAAAGTGTTTTTCTCACAATGTTTCAAGTTCGGACATAAAGTGTTCAATAAAGTTCAATAAAATTATAAAGGACAAATTCACAAAGTCAAAACGATTAACTCTGTTCAAGCCTATCCATTATCATCAATTCCTCATCAGACACCATGAACAAGGAGGATCTGGGTTTTTTTTGCAGACGACGTTCTACGCATGCAATATTGGTATATTAGGAGCAAGTGGTGCGCTGTGTTTCAAATGATATCAATTCTACAATTCATTCAAATTACGAACCTATAATGTCAACCTATTTACCAAATGTAGGACCTTTATACATGTACTTGAATCAGGCTTCTGTACCGAAATGAAATGTTGCTCATAAGAAGCGAATTTTCGATTAGTTACATTTATTTCAACTCCTTTTTAATTAAGAACTTTAATCTGTTGTTACAACAATTTGTTCCGCCTGTTGATCGCTGAAATTTGGACTTCTAACAGGTGTTCAATGGAAGTATTCTTTTGGAAAAACTGCTCCTTTACAGACCGTTTCCCTGTGAATTCACATAACTTCCTACAAATACTACAACGAGTACACGCAGTGCATTCACAAACGGGACACTCCTTTGCAAAACAATAATTTGAACTCTGTATTTCACACTTGTCCATTCGATTCGTTAGCAATTGACTTAAATCTTTCTCTCCACAAGATCTCTCATATAGTCGTCTGTGATTGATTTCATAAGGGATCTTCCATATGGAAACAGAATTCTGTCCTACACGTCCACTACGCCTAACTTCTTGCCAGTACGAAAGTACACTTTTGGAAGCCCTCAATGAACGATCACTTCAATATCGGGTACGTTGACCCCAATTACCTACAGAACACGAATGGAGGAGGCAGGCGAACAGAATTCCTTTATTATCCATTTTTTGTTTGTTTCTTAGTCCTAGAACTGTGAAACATTTCCACAATCCTTCCCCTTGTGGCCTTAATACTGTCTTTGTATACTTGAATCAACAAACACCTTTCAAAGGAGGTCACACTTACCCAATTTGTCACTCGAGGCAAACCACCTAAACAAAGAAGACCAAAGGTATTTCGATTTGTGTCAGTATGACAATCAAAGACCATCACGTTTGATTATTAAGTAAGAGAGAACAAATTTTGACGAAAATAAGAAAATTAACGTCGAAACAAGTTTCACGGCATAATTGACCAAGTGCCATCGGCGTAATAGAGCAAAATTGACAAAATATTCTGATCAGAGACATATATGTTATGATTGTAATCTATGTCTCTGGTCTGATAAAATATATTATCTCCATTTAAGTTTTTATTGAAATATAACGGAATACTATCATAATATATCAAGGTAACTTACAAAAGATTAATATGAGGGGACAAATGTGCGCCTAAACCCATTACTAAACAATAACCAAATTTACCGGTTTGTTGCAGACGACTCTAGAAAACATTGTGGAACATGGATAAATTGTTCTTAACGAGCAATTTATCCTTTTCCCACAATGTTTTCTACCTAATAGAAAGGTCATTTCCAATAACATCACATTTTGAAATGTCGTCTGCAAACCCTTTCAATTTGGGACGATTGAACATTTAACGTTCGGTAAAGAGTTATACAAAAATGGTGGCAAATGTTCGTGGAGGGGAGCAACTTCCCGTATATCATTTCGCAAGTTTCAGCCAATGCGTTGAACTAAGTCTGCAAGAAGCGCAATTTAACTTTCCATGTATTTGGTTTCAATTAGGAAAAATGACGGCCTCAACTTTATCTGGACTTCTCATTTTTAAAACAAGATAGTTAACACCGTCGAATTCCATAAATGAATCCATTGTTTCAAAAGAAGTAACAAAAACATATATAATCAGATGATGAAAATACTGTGGTAATTATTTTAGTCGAAGTACAGTATCAAGTGCTCACAAATAATGTACTCCCTCTAAACGCGTACAACGTTACTAACAGTGATCGAGTGTAAATCGAGTGTTGACATGTATATCGGACCGTGTAACATAACCCAGAGCGAGACTTAGCATCCGGATGTTTCGGACTTTTACCTCAACGTTTGAAAGCAGGTTTTATGTGTGTGATTTAAATCAAAGTTTTGGATATTTATACAAAAGTGACGCTTTTGAGACTTCACACATCGACAGATAAAAGGTTGATCTCCAAATCGGTATGTTTGATTTCATAATCCATTGCATAGTTATGGAATGATAGGTGGTTAAACATGCGCAGAAAATCTGTGCGCAAAAATCTAACGTAAAAATCACGATTGACTCTGGACTCGAAGGCGTCAGTCAAAATAGCAATAGCCTTCGAGACCAGTTATCTGGACTAATCAAACATCAATACAAAAACTGTATTGTTATAGCAACATTTTCAAATGTTCTCTTCTGTGAACAAGCACCAGCGATATCACGAAACTTTGCTAACAATATGACTACAGCGCCCAACTCACTGCTCATTTCCAATTCTCTTTTACAGCGGACCCAATTAGCCGTTTGCCATTCGCTCCTGTAACTGTATACCCACTCTAGCATACATTTTTAAATCTCTACATGCAATCGCCTCTCTTATCTCTGACAGACCCTAATAGAGAAATATTTAAACAAGCCTTAAGTTCAAGTTGTGTGACAATGACACATACACCCTCTCTTGCACTAACCCATATACACTCAAACAGTTCACACATATACATACGTTCACACCGGCGATCGGAAACACCTACGTTCGCATACTAAACACGTATATTGACATTTACCAAGACAACTACATATATTCATAGGTTTATGATCACAGATATGTTCTTATTAAACATGTTTCTAGAACAAACGAGTTAACAATGGCATAATACAACATGCTTTTTGGCTTGACGCAGCGCTACCTATTTAAAACCGGAATTTCAATTTTACAGTACGTCAGATCTGTACCAAGACATATCTATCTTGGGTAACCAGTACTAAGCTCTTTAATCCGAATTGAAACCGTGTCACTGAAAACCTGGCCGTTTTCCAGCTGAAGACAAATAAGGGCAAAACACACTTGAAATGTCACTTGTGTCAAAGTCTTTGAGAGTTTAATTCCCATATTATATTGTATAGGAGGGAAAGCATTTGTGTTCTTCCTGCGATGCCTTGTAAATGCAATACATACAATGCAATTACTTTGCAGCCAATAATAATATAGATCACAAAAGACACAAGCGAAGAGAAATAAAATTTGTGGATTTAATTCCAAATAGACTAGATATTGTACATTGTTTCAGAATTATTCTGCATTACTTATCAGACTCCCCCATCGACATGAGACGTCGTCCATATCTACGTTTTAGATTAAATAACTGATCGCTTAAATACGCAAGGTACTTTCATATCAGTTGGTTTTATCAGGTCCTATCCAAAGGGATTCCGAATTCTGTATATCATAGATGGCACGGGGTGATTTGTGGAATCGGAAAATAATGGGACTGTAAAAGACATGACTTGTCGCGGGAAAATGGGGCTCAACGTAACTGTTGATTTCATGTGTTTTTTTAATTCCGCTTCAACAGTTTCTTTAAGTAATCTTATATACCAAGCTAATTATTGATGTCCCTAGAACGCAGACCAGTGTTACACATCGTTATGTCATTGATGTTGTTTGTGTGTTGAAATATTGCGTAACGTTAAAACTGCTTGTTTACAAATGTGAGAAAATTTGGAAGGTAAAAAACTTTTTTGTTTTTGGAAGCTTTAACAAATAAACAACTATGCATTTATACCCATAAAGAATGGTAACGATTTTAAGATATTACGCAAATAAATTGTAAACTCATATATGGATATTTCATAAATTAACTTTGTTTTCAAAAACTACAAAACTTGTATTGATTCATTGACATTTTCATTTTGACTTTCAAATGTTCTCTTCTATGAACATGGTCCTTTAAAAGAAACTTATCAACAATTAAAATCGCAAGTCAGAGATAATAGTTCTTCCAGTCCTCTTAGCAAAACCATCGCAGTCAACGAGTATGCTCGTTAATATATGCATAACAAATTAAACAATCCATAAAGCGTTTTAACCCTTAAATGTTGCGAACTTCATTAGCAGATTGAATAATCCCTTTTATCCAAGATTAACATGTCTCCTTGTTGTTTTAACCCATTACCAAAAATTAACGCAATTTGACCAGTGTTTTTGAGACGACTCTGGAAAACATTGTAGAAAAAGGATGAATTGCTCTGAACGAGCAATTTCTCCTTTTCCCACGATCTTTTCTGCCCTATCAGAAAATTATTTTTCAATTGCATCACAGTTTGAAATGTTTTCTGCAAACTGTTTCAATTTGGGACAGTCGAACATTTGCCGTTTGGAAAAGGGTTAAACTGTTTTAATGTTGCGAACTTCATTTGCAGATTAGATAATCCCTTTTACTCCGGATTAACATATCTCCTTGTTGTTTTAATGGACTTTTGAACAGGTCTACTTTTAGTTATGCTAAATCAAAGGCAAACCCGTCCCCAGTAGAGAAATTGCAAATGTAAAAGGTTTTTAAAAAGCAAAGAGCACATTCTAGTGGGATCATCTCGTAATTGTCTCGTTTCTCAAATGCGCATGCAAATTTCGTTGAAAAGTCAATCTGTTTCTTTATGGTAGTCCACCATTGATGGAAAACTTGTATTTGATTTAGTTAAATAATGAATTGAAAAGAGCATTTTCTCCTTTGCCCACAATGTTTTCTACTCTATCAAAAATTTACTTTCAAATTTCATCACATTTGGAAATGTCGTCTGCAAACTTTTTTCAATTTAGGTCAGTCGAGAATTTGGTGTTTAGTAAAGAGTTAAGGTCACAGTGTTGAGTATCACATTTAACTTCCAATCAGAATTTGGTGTTTCTTTTCACAAAGTCTGTACTGCGTTTGCATGTTGGGATATCATTAAGGTCACAGAGTTGAGTAACGGAACTGCCATTTTGTCGGCTTAACATGTTCACACGGATCGTATTTCGACCGTGTTTTAAACGATGGACCTGTTGTCTTCAGAAATCTATTGACATCGAAGCCTTTTCTATGGTTAACTCATGTTGAAAGAAATTGCGATTTGAGACGCATTTAAACAACATGCCAATTGCAAGCATTAACTCATAACATTATCACATTCTACTTTTGTTACAAATATGTATTGATATGAATCAATCAAGAACAGATATACTATCTTTTAATACATTTGTAGTGTGATAGTATATATTCTATATGTCCTCTGAATTTTATTTGAACTTGAAAAAACATTTAATGGAAAATGCGTTATTTGCGCATGCGTGTTGGTGTGAAGGAAGTGTGCTATTAAATTCCCACTTTTAAGTAACCAAAGCAAATACAGTCGTGGCTTTTCGTTGCACTTTGCATTTCTTTTTATTTCAATATTCGCCTCGCTGCAAGTACGCTAATTATGATTCAAATCAGAATTCGTGAGAGATACAAGCGCACGGGTAGAACTTCCGGTGACGCACGCAGCGCCAGTTATAAGCTAATTAGTTAATCTTACCCGACTGTGTTTTTCACGGTCTCACCGCTTCGATGGTCAAAAACAAAATGGTTACCGCAGTTTTCTGAAATTCCTATTCTTTTGTGATTAAATTTTCATCAAAAGCTCCGCTGCTTACAAATTCTTTCATGCGCATTTCGACCATAGTTACCTTTAGAGAAGAATGCATATATGAACAAAACAAAACCTTAAAGTGAAATGTATCGGAAGAAAAAAATCAAAAATGTTAGATGGTGTTAAATCATTTCAACTAGAAAACACTTGTCATTAAATGTTAACTATAATCATTAAATGTTAGGTATATGTAAAACTGATTACTCTTTTTGCCTTACAAAAAACATTGCAAATGATATTTAAATATCAAATATTGAGATTTAAACCGCAAATTTGAGGGAGAAACAAGGGTGTAATTGATCATAATACTTACAGTTCCATTTAAAATGTTGTGATCCTAAGAACTGTGCTGTAAGAGTAGATGGTGAGAAGAGTTATTTCATGTTTTAAACATGGACCTAATTGCTAAGTGAAATAAGACAACTTTCCAAGGCAACCACGTGATCGCGACTCGGATTACAGAGGCAATGGCCACCCAATTAGGTTCGTTGTGTGTTGGTTCCAGCTCAAAACATTGTATTTGCATTTTGTAAAAAGAAAATGGTTCAAACTTGACGTATCCACTCTCATATAACGATTCATATTCGACGACAACATTTACATAGGATGGATGGAGGAGTTTATTTGAAAACCTTCCTAAAGTGCCGATGATTGACTTGAATTTTAAAGTGATCCATCCCTGAAGAAAACTTGTATTTGCTTTGGTTGAAGGATAAATTGAAAATTAAATTTCATGAATGAAAGGTGGCTAATAAAAATTCCTATCCATAAACAATTCTGTTGATATAAAACTTGTTATACGTGTTATTCTGACTTTCCTGAATAATCTCCGTCAGGGTTGGAATACCTTAAAGATGAATAACGATAGATTTTAAACAATATTTCATTGTGCGCCTGTACTCTCGGACAAACATTGTGCCATAATAGTAAAATAACTCGAAAGGCTCTCGGTAATGAAACACACACTCGTCTCGTACGGACTGCCAACATCAAGTCAGTGTTTGATATGACATTGGAATCAACTCGATGAGTATGTGAAATGCAACCCAAGGGTATCACGGGAAGACGACTCAGTGGCAAGGATGACAACAAGGACCTTATGTTCGACTCGGTATGGTTAAGGCACCACAAGAAAATCATACTAAATCAATTAATGCTCAATTATATTACTCATTACAGATGCACTCACTGGATTGATCGTTTGATTCAGGGACCAATATCAATAACAATACAGAATGACATTGAACTGGCCATTTATTTCATATACATGACGATGAAACATTGAACTAGCTATCATCCTTTTCATCAAGTTTCATATATAGCGAAGTCACTAGACACTGAACCAAAATCAAAGATAATATATACATGTCAAGCATCGAATATGAATACATATAGGTATAACATTTAGGCGTAAATACTAGTTCTTATCAGGAATTACTTTCAAATCGCCACATGCTGGATGTTGTGAACGGTCCGAATTGCAAAAAGGAAAACAGCCAACAATTAAAACAAATCTACAGGAAAATCAAAACTCTATTTTGGGTCATTGTACACCATTGTAACAAAAGGAGGAATTGCTCGTAACGAGAAAAAATACTTTTGTAACAATTGTTTCTGACACGTTATGTTCAATGTATATAAATGATGGAAAGTCGACAGTAGAAAGCCAAGTGTCATTCATACTGTTAACCCTTTACCAAACGCCAAATTTAAGACTGTCCCAAATTGAAAGAGTTTGCAGACGACATTTCAAAATGTGATGAAATTTGAAAAGAATCTTCTGATAGGGCAGAAAACGTTGTGGGAAAAGGTTAAATTGCTCGTTACACCTTTCCCCATAATGTTTGCCAGACTCGCCTGCAACAAATTGGTTAAATATCGTCATTGTTTGGTAAAGTTTTAAAACGCATGGATCTATACCCGGGGAGAAATGGCTATACATCGGGAAAATGGACAGAAAACACACAAGGGAAAAAGGCAATGTAAACACGCCTGCTTTTTTATGTCCTAAATCGATTATTTCCGGACAAGTCCATAAAACTGACCAGCTGACCCCTGGTCAAAACACATGAAAAGAGCTGTGATAATTGAAAATGGGATTAGAAAAAAGCTCTGATTTCAAACTTCAATAAGTCACGGGCGATAGTGTAGGGGACACAGGGCGTGAAGCGCTCGTTACAACTGTATCTGATTTCTTACAAGATTTGTACTGTTCCCCAACATCCAAGTCAGACTCCCTCTCCCTATTCAGGGCGTGGCACGGAAAGAACATACCCCTTTAGGAAGCCAGCGAACAGTGTAGTTACAGATCAGCTTGTCTTCGACTCAAATGCTGATTTGAGACTGCACTCTACCATTAATCGTTCAAACAATCAGTGGGTATTTGTCCCATGACGTAATTTCCAACATATAAATCTAGCGTTTCTTTCTGATCATATTGTCTACAGTACCCATACTGTTCCAACACTGAATCTTACGTGGATGTCTAATTACAAGCACACCTTTTTCGCCCGACCCCCTCACCCTCACCTAGGGGTTGGACGAGTCGGATTTGTGTTTAGTGGTTACCATTAATTCGCTGATTGTTCCCCGAGATATGACATCCTTATGACGTCCCAGTGCTTTTATACCCGACCAGCAATAACATTGACAAAGGCCGGGCACAGGAAAACGCATCGTATGATATCCCAGTCGCTAATAAAGATCACCCAAGATCAGCCAAAGGCCCTTAGATAATCGAAAAGTAGACATAAAAGCAGCGTACATCGTTGAATAAGTAGTAATGTTTCTTAATATCTTATTGTTTGCGACAAGAAGACTCATGGTTAACTATATGGAATGATATAATGATGTTTGTTTTATCCATCTTGAAAAGTCCTTTTGGACTATTGAGTTAGCCTCCCTCTATAATAAACTTGATAATCGAACAGATAATTGTTGACACGATGTAAAACCTCAATAAAACGAAAAAAGTAAATATTGTTTCACCATCGTGCTTTCAAACCAAGTGTGAAGATGTTAAAATATTGTTTTGGATTTTGACCGATCTGTCCGTCCAAACGCAGTGTGACTGCTGAATTGTATCGTTTGTGCTTGTAAAGAAGAGATGCTTTTAGAATGTACCGGCCTACATTACGACTAAACAAATGATATATAGCAGGGGTCCTATTCATAAAGACTTTATGATTAACTTGAAAAGAATAGCGATAAAAAAATAATTTAATAGAATATTATTTCTCTCTTCACCAACATTTCGCACCTGTGGGTTAAAAGAATACGACCCACAAACAAAACTCGCCACAAAAAGAAAATAACAAAAAGAGAAACGTTTTGGTTTTCAAAAAAACGTCAACGCTGTGATGGGATGGCGTTTCTATGCCAGCATTTCAACCACATGTAAATACATTAAACTCGTTGTTTCCAATTTCAAAGACAGATTAAATCGATATGAGTCCGTGGTCGCTTCAGGTTTCAAATATAAATTTTGATGTTGCCAAAAATGATTTCGAAAATTTTGCGATTATATTTGATGCGATAATAAGTGTCAGATGCTGAGCCAATAACTTAAAGCAAAACCGGTTAGTGACTTGCACAATTCTATATCTTCCTCTGTATCGGGCTTTCCAAATCAGAAGGTTTCCAAATGAGCATTATACTCTAGAAAGAAAATATAATCGGGGGCCAGTAATTTGCGTTGAAATGTTTGGCCCGGTGACCCAGAAAATATTATTCAACCCGTTACCAAACAATTGCGCCAATTTACCACTATGTTGCAGACGACTCTGGAAACCATTGTGGGGAATGGAGCAATGCTCGTAAGGAGCAATTTCTCCTTTTCCCACAATGTTTTCTTCTCTATCAGAGGATTACTTTCCAATTTCATACGTTTTTTTTTAATTTCGTCTGCAAAATCTTTCAATTTTGGACAGTCGAAAATTTGACGTTTGGAAAAGGGTTAAAAAGCAAAGTTGTCTTGTTGTAAACTTGTCGTGAACCAACAGATCGTATCGGGGGGATAAACGCAAAATTGTTATTAACCACTCACGTACGAAAGTGCTTACTTTATTATTTATATACATGTATATGGGTTTTACCTCACATCAACATTATTTCAGTTATGTAGCGATGCCCGACTATTAATGATGGAGGAAGACCCCATTCTCAACTGCCCATAAGGGCTGGTCAAGGCGGGTAAAACCATCGGCATTCCGCAAGTCAGTCGGGAGACTGTCTCTCATGATACTTCATTATTACGCTGGACCTTATAACCTAATTACGTTGGTTCAATGGTTGATTTAGAGCAAAAACAGCTGTTCTGTATTACAGGAACCTCTCCGCTATACAAGTGTTTTCCATAAAAAAAAGCAAGTACCAATTAACTCCAACACTATGGGTATTTCCCGAAAGTAAAATATTTTTAAACAAGACATTGGTCCTTATCAGGCAATATAAAATCGGCATCCCAGATCGAAAAGATTGAATATATGAACGATTTTGTAAGTAAGTCGTCTGCTAGCATAGCTAGCGTAATTTGGTATAACTGAATACTTGCATAGGATCCAAAAGACTATAACGGGTTTGGAAAAATATCTTTGTTGAAACTGAACAAGACCAATTTTCATCATACCACAAAATCAAAAGAAATGAAAGTGGTAATATATTATATAAATGCATTAGAATAGATAAAAGAATACAAAAATAAAGGAAAGAAAAATGGATAAATATACAAATCGAGAGATAGCGATATAAAGCATTTATAAAACCGAAATTAGAAAAGGAGAAATAAAGCTGAAATTAAGCTGATTAGAACTGAAATCGTACTAGTATCTTACCTTATACTTCATTTGGGTAAATTTCCTTTTCTTACAATTTTTTTCTAAACCCTTTGAAAAAGTTGTTTCCGTTAATTGTACAGCTATTTTATGTGTTGTTTAGCCTCACAAGTAATGCTAATGGAAATAACATATAAAGTGTTAAACAAGGTTTTGCACCATCAAAGGTAATCAACAAACAAACTAACACGTACTTTGTGTGGTTTATAAAAAAATTGCAGCGGTTCACATTTCTTTAAATACGGGAGGAACAGGCTTACCCAGAGAGTACTTTATTCCGATGTTAAAGGCACATAAAAGGAGATGAGTACAAATTAATTACCAAAAAGAATATATGGAGTTCTTTTATAATGTTCGTAAAAGTCATAAGAATTAATTTACGAATGCATTGAGTTCCTATTAAAAAGATTCCTTTAACCTAAGTTATTTTGTGCTTGAAATATAGTAGTCTCCAATTCAAACATGTAAATCAATAACCTGTTTGTTTACATATTCAAAATAACGAATTCTGATTGGTCGGTTCAAACATTTGTGTATCAACTGTCAAGGTCAGGGGTGAAAAATCACACAATTATATTTATTTGTTTCTCACCATCGAACAATACTGTTTGTAAGAGAAACCAATCAGGGCCTTGACAGAAAGGTATGCCGTACGTACTTGTTAGGATGCGGAGGAACATGGATTGCCGTGATAAGACTGGTTTATTGCTGAAAACGCTATGAGACTCCAGACACTTTTTTTGTTCGGAACTCCAAGGTAGCATAATCGTAATTATTTTAATAAAACATCAGCGAAATGTTGTAGCACATTTTCGTAAAGTTGTCTTCTTTCTGAAACGCTCTCGTGAATTCGACATGTAAACTATTTCGGATTTAAAGTCAAAGGGAAATAACTCAGACGCACTCAGAAATAATATTCGCTTTTTCACCATCTATATCATGAAGGGGAAAACACGTCCTACACGTGGATAGATTTGAAACAAATAATAAAACATAAAACATTTTAAACTTGGATAGATCTATAAACGCAGATGAGCATATGAAAACCATTTGTGAACAAGTGTGATGGTAAGTTTAATAGTTTAAATGGTCTTAATGCGAACTATGTTTTCGACAAATGATTATCAATTCGTTACATTTATGTTTTTTATGTTTATATGGGTTTTACATCACATCAACATTAACTCAGTTATGTAGCGATGCCCGAATCTTAATGATGGAGGAAGACCCCATACTCAACTGCCCATAGGGGCTGGTCAAGGCGGGTAGAACCATCGGCATTCCGTAAGTCAGTCGGGAGACTGCCTCTCATGAAAATCCATATTCCTCTCAGGATTTGAACCAATGCGGATAGGGGCCATCTGATTTTAAGTTCTGTAATCTAACCACTAGGCCACGGAGGCCCCTCCTTACATTTCTACTAATTCCGACTCATATGCGACAGGGCCCATTAGAAGCAATTGTGACTAACGCAGATTTTGCTCATGCTTCTTGTATCTCAATAACTCGAAACATCATCTTAGTTTCGAATCTTTATGCTTTCAATGCGTATGCTAATAAAGAAGAATTCCCCGCCTGGTAGACTGAGTGTAGTAGTTTCAATGAAATTAAACCGAGGACGAAATTCATTAAAATCGTTTAGAAGAAACTTAAGTCGGCAATATGCTAAATAATCTCGTTCTGTTTCAACTCTTGTCAAACTAGCGAAAAAATGATAATAGGACATCTCTGTCTATTGTCGTGTGTACAAATTTATATTCATTTATTTACTAGTTTTTGTTTAACAAATCCTTCAAAGAAAACTATGTTTAATATGTCAAAGTACAAACTATTATGCTTTTACACCTGTAAATGAAGGAAGAAAAAACTCTTCTGTAAATCCATGTGCTGTTTTTTTTTATTGCTGTATAACATATTATGTTTATTAAACATTATGTATGTAGTATGTGTTATGAATGCGTATATGGATAGTGGACAGTGTTTAGTCTGTTTCCGAATAAATGAATGAAGGTGATGATTCAAATCGGGTGAGGGTAACGATATCTAAGCTAAGAAAGCATCAGTTCGATCCTGTTACCATGTAATGTCCTTCGCGACATGAAAGTTATTCAAAGAACAATTTTTTTTTATTTTACGCATATCTCTCCTTTCTAATGTTATTAAATGGAATGATGTCTTGTTAGACGGTACACCTCTCAATTACGGCGGAATATTCAAAATGCGCGAAAAAACTCTCCTTTATTTTACCAAAAACATCAATGTACTCTTTCAACTTATACGATTGGTAATCTTTATTCTGAGATGTACTTATTGCAGCCAATATGTTTATAATAAAACAGAACTTCAGATATTTGAATCCTGGTAGCCATAACAATTGTGTCCTCCCCTCATTCTAGAGATGACTTTCACGAATCAATCACTTAATAGGTTGATGAAGAATTGAAGTATTACATATTCGCCTACCAAGAACTTGTACGTGGGTAGACTTCTTATGCGAGCACATAGGGACTTTGGAAATTATCCTAAAAGGGTATGGCACTCTAACTGAATTTCGAAACCACAAATACCAATAATTAAAGTGATTTTGTTTGTTAAAAGGTATTTCCCGATCTGAACTTAAACTGGATGTACACTTATAACTGTGGTTAAGCCGAATATTCGGGCTATAGAAAATTGAAAAACGAATCAGGTTAGTTTAAACAGTTTAGGAACAACACATAGTCATTTCCCCAGGTGGAAATATTGTGACTGATCCAAATTGAAAGGGACAGTAGACCTAAAAAGGAAGAAATAAATACATATGATATTTACAATTGTTCCTCATCTTTTTGTTACAGTGGTTCCTTCAACAAAAGAAGAAACGCTACTGTATCATAGAGTGTCGAGCTAAGGGGACAAGAAGATTAATAAAACGCTTTTATAAATCAGACAGAATGCTCGCTCCTTGCGGAAAGTGACTTGTTGATTCGTTCTCGATATTCTACAGGATTGAGCGGGTGTCAAAACAATTCGCCATAAAACAAACACTAACTAATTAATGGGCGCCTCTTTCTGTGAAATTAAGGATGTGTTTTCCGGTATCGGCCATTACCGCCTTCCCGGCACTGGTAACTACCTACCGCATCACACCGAAAGGAAACCCCGAAACAGAGGACTTTACCGCATCGCACCGAAACGGTACTTCGGTTTGGAACTCTTTTACCAGAACACACCGATAACGGTTTTGGGCTTAACTCAACATTCCTGTGAAATGCGCTAAAACAAAACGACAAGTACCACTGAAGGGACTTCAAAGGTATTTTGCCACTCACTGTAAATGTGTGTGGAAGGTTATACAACAGAAGTTTATTTCAAGACTTAATACTTAGCTCCATCACCATTACAACATAATGAAACATATACATGAAAAATGGAACATATATGAACATATAATACGTACGAGTACGTACAAACACATTAAGTGACGCAAAAATAATGTGATTAATATGTCAATATAAGAATTAAAAATTTATAATACATAGGGCAAAAGCCAAACTTACATACTTTAAATATCTAGTTGGCTTATTATCGTCTCATTGGCTTTTTTTTGTAATATATTCCGATGTCATTGAACGAGTTATTGTTTGAACAATGTAATTAATACGCTCGACAGTCTGTGGAATTATCACACGGAATCTGGACTTATAAAACAAACGTAACAGGCAAAGTGTTTCGGGTTTCTGCCGACTTAAACATCAAGATCTTCATTAATTGAAATCATCGTAAAAATGAAGCAGTGTTTTAGAAGATGACATTGTATCAGAAGTTTTATAATAAATTTGGATGGATCCTATATACCTTGCAATCTGAACAAATATCCGTGAGAACGGGGACGTTTTATTTCAGTAAATGCTTGTGAATGGCGATTGTTGTGACACGGCTACGAATCACCGGTTCATATGACAATGTGTATTATTTACCAAAAAGGTCAGGAACCCTACCAAACAAATCAAGACTCTCAAATACTTTGAGCCAACCATTTGTATGTAACTTTTTTTGCATTATTTCTACAAGTTTGATTTAAGTTGAGACTCTTCATTGTACTTCGAACATACTTCAAACGTGAATATTATGTTTCGGATTGGTATGCGCATGTGTCTGCGCACATGCGCAGTCCAATCCAAACCTTAAATTTTCACGCTCATCTTTGGTACCCTGGTTTCGCGCGCATTGGCGCGGGACTCGAAATAATCCGGGGGAGTCATAAATCTTGATGCGTTTTACGCGATTGCACAGCGGCCATTTGTTTTCGGGAATATTTAAATTTTCTGACGTACACGTCACCGCATTTCACAATTAATTTGCACGGCGTTAGTGCGTCTCTGTCAGTTAGGGATGGTCGCAGCGTTCGAGTGGAAACAGTCGGGTCAGGGGTTCCGGTCTTTCCGCGAATTTCCCGCGTTTTGACTGACTTATGCCCTCTCTGATTGCCTCCAAAGACGCCGCTCGTCTGTTTTCGGGGGAACTTTACACCGGCAATTACCCATAACGGCCTATCCATATTGCGGGTTTTGTTTATAAGCGGCCCCAGTCAAATCAATTAGATGTCACAGAAAGCGTCCAGATGATCGCGCTTATTGATTGGGCGGCGGTTTTTTACATTTTAACGGAATATTTAGTGAACTATTTTCTTGTTTTATGACGGGTTATTGCGCTCTGGAAGTAGTCCCTGATATTCCGTCGTGGTTCGTTATGACCACGAGAAGGCCGTATAATGTCATAAATCTGTGTGAACTTCATTCCTTGGCACGTAGGAAACGGATACCTTTTCACGCCGGTTTTGGATGAAAGAACTTCAGTTGTTGAGCCATACGATTTCTTGGATAAGATGTTCAAGTTGTATTAAGTTCAAAATGTATAGGCCAACGTGACCCTTAAACCATTAACCACATCTTGTAATGATTTGTTATGTACGAGAAAGTTAGAGAAAGTTGGTCGGTTTTCTTTCTGTATAACATCGTCCGCTAATTAGATCTTTCATAATCTTGCACAGTTCAACGTCGTATTTACTGTATAAACATACTATGTTTGACCAAACATGGAATCGGTCTGCCTTTGATGGCTGTATGCTTGTTCTGGTGACGGCACACAAGGATTGTGGCTATCGAAAGATATCTTGATTCGAATCTCTTAGTTTGTGAACTGAAACACATATAGTTTAAGGACTGATTGATATCTCTGACATGTTTATCCATGAAACTGGGTACTAACCAAAACTAAACGAAAGAGGTTTGTTTCGATTATTACTTTTTCATAAATGGTATTAAGCCTTAGCTTCGGACATATATCTATGAGAACAGGTATTTTCTGTTAATCAACCTTGATCAATAAATATGATGTAAACCGTTTTATTTGTGACGCATTTTTTTTTTTTATTTATAAAAGGTCACATTTCAAACAGTGGCTGTATTACATTGACATTTCAACACATGTAGCATCACATTGTAGTATCCGTGTAATCATTCTGCACCATCACGGATATATATCATCTCACGGCACTTGCAGAGTTGTCCGAATAGAATTAGGACGCCTTTGCAAACTTCTTGAGCGAAGTTGTGTCCGAAATGTTGATGAATTATTTTATCGAATCTACCCTTTGTTAATTTTAGTCCTTTTTCAGGGATGCCATACAAAAGCGAAGAGACAGATCTTGTCAGTTAAATAACGGTCGCCGTATGGAATCAATGGGTTTACAAGAACTGGGTAGCGTTTTGTTAAACGATTTAGAAAGATATTTATTTTCTACAGATTCCTCAGCACATATACGTTGCGCATTGGTAGGGCGCCGGCCTCTTGTGCCGAAGGTCTCGGGTTCCAATCCCCGTTAGGCGATGGAAACATTTCCGGTACTAACCCACAAATCGGCGCGAGGAGTACTGGTTAAGTATCCAGGAAGCAGCCATTGAGAGTTAATTTGATAAGCTTTAAGCAAGCGATGTAAGATAAATAAGTTTAAACCTACGCATATTAGTGAAGGTTCACTCATATATGGTTTTTTTTATAATGCATATTTTTGTTTACTTCTTCTTCTGCGTTGTGTTTAGTCAAATTAGTCAAAGTAACTTTGACTCAAAGTGGTCATTTGGTACTAATATCAAATATTGCTTTAATGTACCGAACTGAATTAAAGTTGAAGAGTAACGGAGCTTTTTAAATATTATCTGTGTTTCAGTCGGTTCTTTAAAGCATAGTTAATCGTAGAAATGGAAGAAACGAAAAAAGGCATTCTTACAATATTTGATTATATATTAGTAAAGCTATGAATAAATCCAGGCCTGCAAATACATCATCCATTTATGTACAAATAGAAATGTAAACAATCGAATATCTTTTCAAATTGATTAAAGCGATATCAGTTCCAACCCAACATTAGAGAAGTTAGTTTTCTTACTATATATTAAGTAGCGTAAGGCTCAAACAATATGTTAAATAGATAGCAAAAGTAGGTTAAAATGAAAGAACAGGTTTGTATTCATGGCGATCACGGACGGCCGTAATTGAAAAGTGAAATGTTATAAAGAATCTAACAAACAGGTAACAGAATCTTTATTCTTTTTTTTAAAAAACTGAATACCCAAATTTCTTTTTTCAAAGCATACGATGCTCGTCTCCAAAATTCCTTGATAAAGCTCCTTTTTAGGTATTTTCTGCGTCTAACTCTCATTTCCATTTAAATAGTCCAAGGGGGGCAACTAGTGAAGGTATTTTCCGTGTTAGATTTAATGTCCTTTGGTATGTACCACATACTGACAGACAACCATGCTGTCATTGGAGAGTCGCTTGTATAATGTGTGGACACCTCATCGCAGAGTGGTCGTGGGGCCTACTTTGTCTAACCAAATTACGGTCGAAGGCAGCACATGGTCATTCTGACATTCTGACATTTGCTAATGTTAAGGTACACAAAGAACTTTATCATGAATAATTTCGTAGGCATTCCATAGGATCTACAAGGATCACAAAAGGACTTCAAAACAAGACACGAATATACTGCATATGGAACAACACACTGTGACGAGAGGATGTGTAGTTTAAGTTAACAAAGAATTCTTGATCTTCATCTTGAACTTGTATTCTAAGTATCCACAATTGGTCATTACCTACTACTTTTCAATTATCACAAATGATCAAATTTAGCTTTTCTGAAAAATCTTAATCCACTTTATTTTTTTAAGTTGAAATAAATGTGTAAACACTTAAATGCCATAATGAAAGACTCAGTTGGTTGACGTTTTTCTATTTACTAAGGTATTGGTTAAGTCAGAGACATAGATAACATTATCTATGTCTCTGGTTTAGTGGTAAAGCAGTGAATGTGGTGAGGTAGAACTGAACTAATAGGGGAAAAGCAGGCAAATGAGACTAAGCGGCCATTATCATCGCCTGAGCTGATCGATAGCTTACCAGAGTAACGACAACACAACATTAAGAGAAACTCGAACACAGTCGAAACAGCAAGTATGAACGTAAATAGAACGGTAAACCCAACATAAACATACATACATAACAGTTATTGCATTATAAACATAACATGTTATATAGCAATTTTAACATATATTTAAACAAAGGCATGGATTTACAGAAGAGCTTTTCGTTCATTTAAAGGTGTTATTCAATTCGATTTTGTTGAGCATAATATATATACTTTGACAGATTAAAGATAATTCTCTTAGAAACAACGGTAGCCCGTCGTGGTATTGGTTCAACTAACTACTTCCTTGAACGATTTACCAATTAACTGTCTTTTGTTTATGTCGACATCGTTTCCTGGACCGGGTAATACCAGAGAATAATACACTTACTTGGGCTCGGCTAACCACCATGGCAGTGTGGCAAAGCGGACACCATCTAAGCTATTTTTTAACTTATTTATTTAACATCGTTTATGAAACAAGTTCTTACAACTTAGATTAATCACTCTCGATTCTGATTCCTGTATACATAATCAGTACTCGCGCTGAAAGTGAATGAATAAAAGTTCGCAAGGCAGATCCCGCTACTCACAGGATTCGAACCAACGACCTCGTTTCCAGAAGCTGACACTCTACCCCTGGACCACTGTCCTCGAATAATTCGAATTATTCAGACTAGTTAAACATATTGACATCTTCGTCTAAATCATTCGAATAAGATGCAAGTGAACTTGTTTTGGATGTGGTTAAACGATCAAAATGGTAGTACATTGTATTATTTTCAACATGTTGGATGCAGGGTAAACGGTTGAATAACATATAAATAGCTGACACCTTCCTTCAATAATAGTAAAGCACTTGGGTATGGGACACTGTTCCTGAGGATCTGGTTCTCCTTTCGATGATAATGTACATTGTTGATTCAGGAAACCAGAATATGTCCTCTTAACTCTTTACTACCTGTAGACGACATTCTTTTACTTGAAGAAGACATTAGAAAAACGTTGTAAACATGTGAAAAACCTTATAGTTCTGCTGTTGTTTTATGTTAAAAGATTGAAAAAGCATGGTGGCAAAAGGAGAAATTGCTTGTGACAAGCAATTTCTCCTTATGCCATGATGCCTTTTGAAAGTCGTTTGCTGCAAGATGCAAACTTTCGGTGAAAGGTGGTAATGTGTTAATCACGCTAATTGAACGGATAAGCCATCCGGACACAATCGTATAATATCCTTCCCGATTAGATTGTCTACTTCCGAGGGGATATCAATATACACTTTAATACATAAGAGACTAGGTTTAATATGTGAACAAGGCGTGAATCGCCAAAGAAATCATTGTGACAAAAGAAGAAATAGCTCGAAACGAGCAATGTCTTCCTGTTTCCACATTGATTTTTACTCAATTTCGATTCTAATTTTGATTTTGATATTTTGCTCTCGTAGATATGAGTTTGAATAATTTTATTGAATAGTAATATTACTTCTGTTTTAATTTCCAATCTATACAAATTACGAAAAGGGTAATCGCTAATAAGGATACAAGTGATAAAGTCGATTGTTAAAGGGAATAGTTATGCGTATGTTTATGTAATTTGAACGATTTCTCATTCAGAATATATATTATCCGTCTCTTACAAAATCTTGATCAACAATCGATTCAAGGGAAATGACAGTCTTTTCATGTTCGTTTGATGGATTATTACTTGATGTTTGAATCAAAATTTACAGTGACCTGTTTCCTTCTCGACGCATTAAAACCGTCTTGCATCACTCACAGAAGCATTTTCTTTTTGTGACATTTATTTGATTTCTATCAAATTAAAAAGAAATTGCATTTGTCCTTGTATTTTAATGCCCTATTCTATTCATTTCAGTTTGGACATCCGACGTATCTAAATACAGGAAAATTATTAAAACGCTATCAATAGTTTCGAATTCGTTTCCTTAGATGGGGGATACATTTACTCGGAAATTACTTCTCACAAATATCTGGCATATTTTCTTCCATCAAGATATATCGAGACCTAAAACTTCACTGCCCATAACGACCAGTTATAACAAGTAGAACCATCGGTATTCCGTTCGTTCATCGGACGACTACTACCTCTCTTATAAATTCAATTTTATCGTTACCGTAATTTGACCAAACACAGTAGGGCGGGGGAATTTGTGATATCAGGTCCAGTCTGTACTCCTGTAACGTTCATGGAATGTCTATTCTAAATCCGGGGTTGTATCACACTGTTGTAGATAATCAAATGTTGTAGCATAACGCGTTACTATAGCGAAGATACAGGTATTTTTATGGAAATATATGGGCAGCATAATTGGTTTGTGATATCAAGTCCAGTATGTACTTATGAAACGTTCTTGGCATATCTATTCTAAATTTTGGATTGCAACGCATTGTTGTAGAGAATAAATAGAGGATAATCAACTCCTTTCGATTGATATCAAGAATATGTCACGAGATTGGTTGTTATCAAGTTGAAAAAACGAGTTCGAAGAACGAGTTTTTTCTACATGATAACAACCCATTCAAGTGACATATTTTTTATATCAATCAAAAGGAGTTGATAATTCTATTTATTTGATTCCACTTTAGTAAATATATTTGCCAAAACACCTCCATAAACGCCAAATGGAATATAAAATTGGAGGAGCAAAGTAGTTAACAACGCCCATGACGTCGTTTTGCGTCCTATGACGTCATTCACGCGCATGGTTGCATTTTAGAATACAAACATTTTAGAGCCGTGTGCAAAAGTACAGTCATGGTTTAATGTAAAGGAATGGTAAAATAAAGAAGTACCGTCAAAACTGATATCATCACTAGTGATGATATGACTTTTTGATATCATCACTAGTGAAGATATTCACTGTTACGAAATTGAAAAGTAATACACTGAGAAATCGCAATACTTCACTGATAGGAATATGATAAAAAATTGGAGCATAACGCATTACTATTTAGAACATAGAGGTATCTTTTATGGAGATGTAAAGGCAGCATATTTGATCAGTGGACACCAGCATTTAAACTGATCGGATTTTTTTGTGTCATACAGAGGTTTCTTTGCTGAGTTTGGTGCACTTAAACCATTGGGCCCCAATGTAAATGACACCAAATGTCAACACAAATTAGAAGTCATCAATGATTCCAAATGACTCTATATTTGTTTTGTTTAGCCCTTTACCAAACGCCAAATTTTACGCTGTCCCAAATTGAAAGAGTTTGCAGATGACATTACAAAGTGTGATGGAATTGAATATAATCTTCAGATAGAGCAGAAAACATTGTGGGAAAAGGAGAAATTGCTCAATACGAACAATTTCTTCTTTTCCCATAATGTTTTCCAATGTTGTCTGCAACAATCTGGTGAAATGTTGTTATTGTTTGGTAGACGATTAAGCATCCATTTCTAGGAAGCGGTGCAGGGCAAGGTAAAAGCGACTAAAAAGATAAAGAATAACGAACTTTCGTGTCACGGTTGAAACTTTTTTATATAATTATGAAATATTCACATACATAACTCATACATCTTTCAAACGGTAAATATTATGCAATAGACTTATTGGAGTCTTCTCTGTTAGTAAAGGTCAATAATTTACTCATATCATTACACGGTCAGCTATGAAGAAATACTATATTGACAAATAATCACTCATGTGTATTTATATGAAGACAATTATGATCAAATGTGAATTGATATTATCAATTTTTAATACATACTTTGGGCACGAGTTTCAAACCTCTATTTCATACTTTAATAACGAGTTTTACATGAGTGACTGAAATGAACATATCTCCTGATTAAAGTGACAGTAACAATTGTACTGTGTTATGTAATTGTTGAGACTTCAGTGTAATTCACAGGCAAAATAGCAAGAAAAACAAGGACTATCTCACGGCGGAACAACTGACTGCACCCAATGAAGTGTATTGATATATTCAACAGTACACATTTGTACTAAGGAACAAATTATGATACAATGGCTATAGAAGCCGTTCCCAATCAGCATTTGTTGTCATTCTATAGGTTTTAGAACGGAAAGCCTCAATTGAATAATATAATCGTATATACATTTAGAATCAATGTTCTATCAAATGCAAAGGAAAATGATATTTGGGACAACAAGATGCTTAAAAGTGGGAATTCATCAGTCAGATAGAAATCTCCATGCATACAAGCATCCTGTATCATGATTCATCTTAATTGTAACCATTCATTCACTGCAATGGGTTGTCGCTAAACACAATTTTGACGTTCAACAATAGAAGCCTTGTCTATATAGAGCTATATGCAGATCTCCTCTGTTGTCGAACACAAAAGAAGATTATGGCCCCGATTATGATAAGGACTATGACACCACACAGTACTCCAATGGCAATGAGCCACCTTCGTTTGTGATGCTTTTTCGGGCTCGGCTTTGCAGTGGGTTTAGGCTTGAGCGTTGTTTTAGCCGACGTCTGGGTCGAAGCGGAGCTTGTAACCGTGGTTACCGTGCTATTGGTCCCGGATGTCGTTCCATTTATCGTTGTCGGTGTCACTGTGACTGTTGTCGGGGCGGAGCTTGTTACCTTGGTTACTGTGCTATTGGTCCCGGATGTCGTTCCATTTATCGTTGTCGGTGTCACTGTGACTGTTGTCGGGGCGGTGCTTGTTACCTTGGTTACTGTGCTATTGGTCGCAGATGTTGTTGCATTTATCGTTGTCGGTTTCACTGTGACTGTTGTCCGGGCGGAACTTGTTACCTTGGTTACTGTGCTATTGGTAGCGGATGTCGTTCCATTTGTCCTTGTCGGTGTCACTGTGGCTGTTGTCGGGGCAGAGCTTGTTACCTTGGTTACTGTGCTATTGGTAGCGGATGTCGTTCCATTTTGCGTTATCGGTGTCACTGTGACTGTTGTCGGGGCGAAGCTTGTTACCTTGGTTACCGTGCTTTTGGTCACGGTTGTCGTTCCATTTGATTGCAATGTTGTTAATCGGGTCGTCGATGCTGTCAACAATCCGACACATAACAACCCTGTAAAACAAAATATGTTGATGTCAAGTTTTACAATTATCTGATTCTTGACTAAGTTAAAACGAACTACTTCCAAGAGCCAAACAGGCCAACAGTTGAAGTGACAGTTTTGATTTGAGAAAACCCGTTGTCAATCAAACTTTTGGTGAAATATCATAGGAATGAATAAAGTTTGATACAGTATTCTATAGGGAAAATGCAATATGACACTAACAATTGAAGATTATTTTCCAATTTCATCACATTTTGAAATGTCGTCTGAAAACTCTTTCAATTTGGGACAGTCGAACATTTGCTGTTCGGGAAAGGGTTATGAAAGAAATGACTTGCTTTAGATTAAGTCCTCACACTTAAGATATTAAAACAGGTAAATTTAATGAGGTTGATAGAAGTGAGCGAATATGTTGACTTTCCTATTTAAACCAGATTGAATCTGAATTACATTTTTATTGTGCAGTCCGGCTTATGTAAACATTCGTAAGAAATATTTTGGACATTTACCATGGCCCAACACTAATACAGTTGATAATATTTGATCTTCAACGCCTCACCTGCGTTCTGACCAAAACCGCTGATTATCTTAAAGAGAGCTTTAAATATCGAAATGGAATTATTTATTGTATTTACCTTATATTACCTATTACTCTCATTATTTATCCACTTTTTTGAATTCGTATGTGTTAGATCAACTAAATTTGCGTATTGTATGTTTTTGGGATTTTATAATCTTTGTCAAATTTTGTATAGTTAACATGCTTTAGTATATAATGTACATGTCTGGTCTATATCTGTAAATGTTGTCTTGGCCAAAGGCATTTATAAACTGGTTTTTGCCAAATAAAGAAATGAATTGAATATAATTGGTATATAATACTATACATGTATCTAGAAAATTGTGCAGTTAATTGATTTTTTGTTCATTTAACACTCAATCGTAGATACTTAAAATAATGTAGCAACTGCCCACAAAATGACTAATTACCGTGAAGTTTTTAAGTAATTGTGTGTAACCCATTGCCTCTACCTCCAAAAGAAACGATATGATACAAGGAACCAAGAGAAATAAGCAAGGTAATAGAATATCAAAGATGAAATGTAAGAGTTTTGTAAATCGAAAAATGAAATTGTTCGTATATAGGCAGCTCTTACAACTTATTGTGATATACCTATATACAGGCTATAAAAAACTGACAAGAAATTTTATGTTTTGCTCTACAATTTAGATGAGAGAAAACCTATCGCCTTACGGAACAAACGGTCAACTGGCAAAGTGACGTTTAAAAAGTGAATGGTTAACACAATTAAAGACACACACGAAGACACAGGCACATTCAAACACAGTTAAGTAAAACAATAAAACGTAAACGTATATTTTACCGTATAACATATTTGCAAGTAACCAGACAGCCATAGTTTGTGTAGTTGTAAGTTGGCATCTACTTCCGAAATGATCAAACAATCGATCCTCACGATGACTATTCGAGTTATTACAATGCCTCACGTGAGACCCGGATGTTATCATAAGGAAACGCTCTCTAGATTAATCCGGCTTTAACCCTTTCCCAAAAAACACATTTTTGACTGTCCCAAAAGAGTTTGAGAGTTTGAAAGAGTTTGCAGACGACATTTCAAAATGTGATAAAATTTGACAATAATCTTCTGATGGGGCAAAAAACATTGTGGGAAAAGGAAAAAATTGCTCGTCACGAGCAATTTCTCCTTTTCCCACAATGATTTCTCAAGTCGTCTGCAACACAGTGGTCGAATGTCGTTATTGTTTGGGAAAGGTTAATACTTCCTCGTACAGTGCGACCGCGGATAAGTCCATTCAGTCAACAATGGCCCTTAGAATGCAGGGAAATCCGGACAAAAAAAGTAGTTGTGTTAAGGGAAAATCTAGTTGTTGACTTGCAGAAGGCTTATGCACCTACTTTGTTAACCCTTAGAATGCTGATAATTCTCTAAAACTAATTTTGTTGTCCTTTGCTTTCCAAAACCTTAAATATCTGCTTAGTTTTGTTTAGAAAAGATACTCAGAGTAGCAGACAGGTTAGATCACCGGCCAGTCGCCAAGTAAGTAAATTCTGACCTGTTTGCATGAGCATAAATCGATTCCAGCACTATAAGCGCTAGTCGCTTTTACACCCTTTGCCTATTTCCTCGTGTGAGATAAGAGAGGTGGTATCTAACTAATACCATTTGGTCAAGGCGACTTCCTCTCGTTATGAACACAGGTTAAACATCTGTGTGGAATATTCAGCAGTATTCCTTTGTTACTTTCCCTAAAGACAAGCTGATGGATTAATTACGTAAGGGGTAACCGCGAATAAGAAATATTTCATCCATTAGATTATTATCTGAACAATTGCTGATACAGATTTTATGTTATGCTTCTCTTACCAATTTCTCATCAATAACAAATGCATCTGAAATAACAATTAGTTTCATATTAATGTTTGACTTAGAATGAATCAAGTGCTAACGGTAAAGTTTAATTCATCTTCAAAACAGAACCAATTTTAACTCTGAGAATATTCTTTCTGGCTTTACGAAGCGCTGTTTTTGCACATAAGAACATAGAAAAAAATAAAACATGTAATTACATAAGGTCGGTCTGGTCATTTATTATTTCAAACAAATGACGATAATAATTCATACCTAAACACATACTGCTATACATGATAAAAGTTGGGATCAGATGCACACTAGAATGAAATGGCTTGGTCAGTTTCGAAATCCATTGACTATTTATTTTCACCTACTCAATGTATTTGAATTATCTCGGATCAATTTCGTTGGCAATTAATTGTTTTGCTCGATTCTGTATGCTCAATATAAACACAAAAGTGTATGTTTCCTTGTTATTGTTTGTCGTCTATAGTTGTTTTCAATTTGGACTTGCCAAACATTTCTATATAGGGGTTCGGGTTAGCCTACATTGATATTTGAGTTTCTATCATTTTAAGAAGTAACACGTACTCGAAATGACTGTTGCTGCTGGTATCAATACCTGTACTTCTCTATTGTATGCTAATAAAATTTATTTCTGGAACACTCTGTACATGCTGCTGTTTTAACCTTTACCAAACGCCAAATGTTTGTCTGTCCCAAATTGATAGAGTTTGCAAATGATATTTCAAAATGTTATGAAAATGGAAAGTGATCTTTTGATAGAGTAGAAAACATTGTGGGAAAAGGAAAAATTGCTCGTTGCTCGCCATCATAGAGCTTCTGATCATTCTTAAAATAATACAAAACTACATTTTAAAGATGCAAAAGCATAACATATTGAAAAATCAAATTAAAATGCTGCATCAGTTTTAAAATGGCGGCGGTTTTTACAGGTTTTTATTAAGTAACCTTAAGTGATAGCCAGGTCGCTTTTGTTAAATGTTTTATATTCCATAGTATTATTCATTTCAAGTTCTGTATATCAAAGTTTAAGAATCTTTTTAAGAATATTGACTTTATCTAAAAGGCTTACATGTAATTTCATGAGTGAACGTCTAAGTGCAAGCAGGGCATTCTGGCGACATCATTGCTGTGAAATTCAGCAACGGATTCATTGCCAGCTTTACTTTGAAATCTTATAAATAGAAATGGAGCGTTTTATAATTTATGCTAGTCTATGTTGCCTCTGCTTCGAGAGTTTGCTCAGTCGGTGGCAACCACGTTAAGCACTTAATAAATAAGTTCTCGGACAATGTCGCATACCTCAACCTTGGACAAATTCCTGTCATAGCAGCGGACCAACCAATCTATGCTCTAGCGAAATATATTAAAAGAGAAAAGCCATTTCAGTAAAGAGAGGACACACTAAGCATTATGTTTGGATGTCTTCATATAGAAATGGCCTCTCACTTGGAAACTTGCTCCGGTCAAGTGGATTGACATCTGCTCAAGTCGTGGTAGACATTACTTCCCCGGGAACGGCAGAATCCTTCCTCTCAGCATCGAGTGTAACTCGAACACGCCATACACAGCAGATTACAACATGATCTTTGTTTAACCTCCTCCATAGTGCGTTTGTCTGTTACCATATAGACTCAAATGATATGAGCGAGACGTTTACACAGTGGTGTGATACGCGTAAAGCAGTAAGTCCTCAATTCAGGTACTGGTACTTGGTTCCCACCATGGAGCTGACTATTCTATCCCTTGTTAGGGCATTCAGGGAGGCAAATTTGAGTTTTTTTGTAAAGCGGTGAGATCATTGATTCTCCTCTTCTTTGCCAATAACAACATCAACTATGCTTGATGGCTGCAAATTGACCTGAGGGATATACTGGCGCTAGAAAAATCACACCCTGCCCTTTTCAGAGATCTTGAAGCTGGTCTGTTGTCTTCAAGTCGAAAAGACCATTCTCTGCTTTTGTAAAATATAAAGCCCACGAACAAACCAATGCAACCATCGAGGGCGATGAATGTGCAATAGTAAACACAGAAGACTCTTCACCTGTGAGACGATGCCGGTCCTGAAGTCAGCAGACGGTGTTTTGGGTATGATGAAGAATCGGTTGCTAAAGATGTCGATGTTAGTGCAAGTCATCATGAGCAGGAAAAGAGAATTGATTGAGAAAGTGACAAGGTTAGTTTAAACATATTTTATTCAATGAAAAAAACACCATTGTATACATTACAAACAATTTTGTGAAACGGATTGGAACGAAAGCTAAAAGCTTATAAGGTTCCTCTCCTAAATGGCGACACGCAGGTCGTTTACAATATAATAATGTTAATTATTATTTGCGTATTGATGTAATACAGTGAGGAAATAAAGCAGTATAATGGTAATGATAATCAAAACAACAAATAAACATTTGGAGTGACGAGAAATTGTTGGAACCAATACATGGGGCTGTTGATAGATACTGCAATAGTATCTAACAAAAAAACTAATGCAATATCTTGGCTTGCTGTTTAGTATCTTTAAACATACTCTAAAGGATTATGCCAATGATAGTTCAAACGTATTCATCAGAATCTTTTACTATCACGAATATAAATATGAACAGCACTAAAAATGGTTTCGTTTTCTGTTACAGAGAGATCTGGATTACCGAAAAGTATAGAGTTAAGGTTGAACAAAGTAAGGTTGGTTATAGTTCTCCGTAACTCAGCCCGTATGTCGACATAGTGAACACACTCAAGAAAGTAGTGCTGAGTTGACTCTATTGAACCACATCGACAAAAGGGGAGAGATTACGATATTTTTCCCAAACAAATGCTGGTTTAATGCACTACATCTATTTCTCAATCTAGTATGTAAGACTTGGAATTTTCTGTCTCCAAAGAAGAATAACTTGTTAGGGGTAGGTTTATCATGATTGATTAATGATTTAAACATACCCACTGATTCCGAATCTTTCGTACTTTGAGGTAATGTGTTCCAATCTTTTACAACTGAGGGTAGGAATGAATTCTCATAAAGTGATGTCTTACAATTTACATTTCTTAGATTATTAGAGTTACGAAGATTTCGAGATGACATACGACCAACTGTGGGTGGAACAAGAGTGCTTAAATAATTGGGAACAAGACCATTTACCATCTTAAAGAATAAAGTAAGTTTATGCTTTTTTCTACGTTCGCCTAGAGATTCCCAACCTGACTCTGTTTGCAGATCTGATATTGATACTAGCTTTGTACATCCTGTGACAATTCTGGCCGCCTCATTTTGAATCTTATCGAGTTCTTCTTTTTGATATTGGTGTATGTTTCCCCATATAACATCCCCATATTCAAGAATAGGTCTGATAAACGTATTATAAACTATCTGTAAAAGTATACGGTTAAGGCGGAATTTAAGTCGTCGCATAACCCCAACTCGTTTCCAGGCCTTAGTGATTATGTCATTTAGATGATCATCCCAATGCCCATTATTTGAAAGATGGATACCTAGGTGTTTATGCGTTTGAACAGATGGAATTTCAATGGATGACATAAAAAGATTAGGATGGTTTGGTTTGTTGCGTTTACGTGATATAATTAAATTTTCTGATTTGGATGGATTAAATTTCACGAGCCATGTGTCAGCCCATCTTGATATTTTGTCAATATCTGACTGCAAAACTCTTCCAGTTTCATTTGGATTACCAACTATCAAAGAAAAACTGGTATCATCGGCAAATAGATTTATATTTGATTCAATATTGTTGACGATGTCATTTATAAAGATCAGAAATAAGAGAGGCCCTAATATAGATCCCTGAGGAACTCCCGCATTTATAGAACACTGATCAGAGGATCCCCCTGGAAAAACAACTTTTTGAGCTCTTAAATATAGATAATTTTCAAACCAAGATAAAAGATTACCTCTTATTCCTGCAGATTCTAATTTTAATAATAGGCCTTTATGCCAAACCTTATCAAAGGCTTTACTTATGTCAAAGAAAACCATGCGTATTTCTAACCCATTGTCTAGAGCTTTACAAATATTATCATACAACATTGTAACTTGATTAACAGTCGAGTCCCCTGGTAAAAAGCCTGATTGAAAAGGTGTGAAAAATTGAATATTTATTAAATGATTAAAAACGTGTTTATATATTACCCGTTCTAGTACCTTTTCTAGTGTATTTAATAAGGACACAGGCCTGTAATTAGAAGGTAAGGATGGATCACCTTTTTTAAAAATAGGACAAACATTTGATATTTTCCACGACAATGGCACTATACCGCTAATTATAGAAATATTGAAGAGACGACATAGAGGGGATGCAAGTTCATTGGCACACTCCTTCAATATTCTGTTATTAATTCCATCTGGACCTGAGGCCTTTCCTAAACGAAGAGACTTTAGTACATCAACAACTTCAGAATAAGAGACATCTATAGAGTTTAATGGGTTTCCCTCAAAACGGGGATAATTTAGTGGTAAGTTACAAGAAGAATCATTGACTGTTGATTGACTTACAAAAAAATTGTTTAAGACATTCGCCTTGTCTATTTCGTTGACGACAATTGAATCTGTAGAAGGATCTAATAAGGGTGGTAAAGAAGATATAGATGATGGTTCTATAAAAGACTTGAGGGTTTTCCACCAGTCCTTAGGGGAAAGAGAGTCTGATCTCAATTTTGTAGATAGCTTGTCTAGATAATCGTCTTTCGTCTGTCGAATTAAAGTTATACAATCATTTCTTATTCTCTTGAATTTTGACCAATGGCTAGGATTGTTAGTTCTTTTTGCCTTATGATATTGACGTTTTCGTTGACGTATTTTATATTTAACTAGACCATTCATCCAAGGAGGCTCGTGGGGATTAACAAAAACGAATTTATTAGGTATTGCCTGTAGAGCCTTATTAGATATGATATTAGTGATATTTTGCGTGTGTCTATTTATATCATCGTCATATATATCATTCCAATTTAACCTCTTGAAAACTTCGTTTTAATTTGTCATAGTCACCATCATCATATTTCCAAACAATCCGTTTAAAAGATTTAAATTTAGGTTTGAGGAAGTTAAACACACCAAATACGGGACAATGATAACGGATAGGCAAATCCAGACATGGTTCCCCAACCCCTGATATAAGCAATGATTCATTATTAGTTATAAAGAGTAAGTCGATTACAGACGATGACGTTTCAGTGAAATGGGTTGGTTCTACTATACATTGACATAAATTGAATTGATTACACATTCCTTCAATTTTCCTGCGATGAATTGTGTTTAAAACATTTAGATTGAAGTCCCCTGTAACTATGATATCTGAAATACCAGAATCAACTGCAAGAGCTAAAGTTGTTTCCATGAGAGAGTCGTGAATGGATTCAGAGCAGGGTGGCCTATAATATACACCATATAGTACGTTCCTATGATTAGGTAACTTAATCTGTATCCATATGCATTCAACTCTGTTATTTTCTAAATCATATCTACGCGTGTAAGCTAGAGTGTTTTTGGCATATAAAATAACCCCACCATACCGATCACCTACTCGATCCTTACGTTCAGGAGGATGAAATGCAGGAAACAATAAATTTTCAGTCAACACTTTTTCATTTAACCAAGTTTCACTAAAAGATACAACGTCGAAATAAGAGAATTCTGAGATAAGGGTATCAATCTTTTTAGCAATACTTTGAACATCGTAATGGACCGTCGACAAATGGTTAGGGAGATTCAAAAAACTATATAAATCATGAGAGCATATGGATTGATTTGGTGAATGGTCTGAAAAGGGGCCAGGATTAGGATGTACATCGCCTGACATGATTAGTATGTATGTTATGGTACAGATCATAAATGAAAAATTACACCACATAAAAAGTCACACTTTTACAAAATAGCTCTTTGTTTTCAATTTGTATTATGCTTGTTAAAAGTTTCCTCTTTTCGTGATACTTTATTGTACCAGACAAAGATGAAGACATTTTTGAATTACTGTGCAGTTCATAAACATATGGTGGCTTAGACACTACTGCAAGAAAAAAATAAACAGTTACTGTGAGCCTAAACGGAAAAGTCGGACGAAATGTTGGCTTCCCAGCAATATTTTCATTCGCGTGATGAACCATCAGGTTATACTAAATGATAGAAACAGAAAAAGCTGAAAGCACAACATTCGTCCAAAGCAGTCCATATCAGTAAATATAGTTTCTTGAAAATCACATACATATATAAAGTCATTCAACAATAAACGACACTCCAAATGAAAACATGTTGTATGAAACAAGAGGTTATGAAAATGACAAAATTGAAAAGCAATATATATGAGTCCCAATAACATATCTAGTAAATAAATAAGCATTAAGAAAGCAAATTCCTAGCGTCGAATTGCTTTTTCAAATAATAAGATTTAACAATGTTTAAATGTTTGATTAAAGAAAATGATTGATTATAAAATAAGTTCAAAAATCAGTCTGCATTTCAAGTATTTCGAATGAATCCATCAAGAACAAGAAATGGTTAATATAATACGATCTCAGAAAGTACACGACCCACTTCTTTCGGATAATTATAAAGATTACGTTTTCTTAAAATTACATACGTAAATCATTCCCTCCTTCATGGTTTCGTGAGTGGTTTAATTGGAAAGCATCAACAGGCGACAGACATAGGGGATTGATAAATGAACGTTGATTGAGATAGTTTGAAGAAGTCATTTCGATAAAAGCAGAACTCGCTAATCATAGCAAATCTCCACCTTTACCAAGCTGTTTTCCCAACTCGTCTGCTGACAGATTATCACAAGCTACTGTTTTTATTTTATCAATATGAAAACAGACAGTCTTATATACAGGGTGCCCACATGATATTTAGGTGTATTTGAGTACTTTTGTCCGTTTATGGTGTGCTGAGTAGCCATAAGAACAAATTCTTTTTTAAGATCTACCAGCCATATATAGAGATCTACCTGCACCCATACAGGCAAATCTACAATCAAACATATATTTCCACCCTCACTTAATTATACCAGCAATATATATACAGGCAAATAAACAAACAAACATTCATGTGAACCCTTAATTGAGCGTACAAGCAATATCAAAGATCTACATGCCTTCATACAGGCAAATCTTCAAACATGAATATGAACCCTTATTTGAGTATACCAGCAATATATAGAGGTCTACTGTATTTCATACAGGCAAATCTACAAACAGAAATAAAGTCGCTCAACGGTTGAGATGTAGAGAGTGAAATCTCAAGACCACGTACTAGAATAAGACACTATTTGGCCTTTAGCAGACGACAATTGGCGTATAAAATCTAAAGAACTATTCTCGAGTTGAGTATTATAAAACCTCAAGATAATGAACTAAAATAAGACACTATTTCGTCTTTAGCAGACGACAAGTTGAATCCAAAATTCAAATAACTATTCTCGAGATCAGTATTATAAAATCTCAAGACCATGTACTAGGAAAAACACAATTCGGCCTTTAGCAGACGACAATTTGGGCCTAGAATTTTGATAACTATTCTCGAGTTGAGTATTATAATATCTCATGACCAAGCATTATAATAACACACACTTTGGCCTTTAGCAGATAACTTTACTCGAGATGAGTATTATAAAATATCAGGCTATGTACTAGAATAACACACAATTTGGCAGACGACAATTTGCGTTTGTTATCTAAATAACTATTCTCGAGTTGTGTCTTATGAAATACCAAGACCATGTACTAGAATAAACACAATTTGACCCTAGCAGACGACAATCTGTGCTTAAATTCTCAAGTTTAAATTTAAATTTAAATTACTTTACTCAAGTTGAGTCTATAAAAGATCAAGACCACTTACTAGAATAAGCACAATTTGACCCTTACCAGACGACAATTTGTGTTTACGATTTAAGTAACTTGACCCGAACTAAGTATTGTAAAACCTCAAGACTACATACTAAAATAACACACAATTTGGCCTTTAGTAGACGTCAATCTGTACTTAATCTTTAAATAATTATTCTCGAACTGAGTGTTAAAATATCTCAAGATCATGTACTAGAATGAACACAACTTGGCCATCAACAGACGACAATTCGTGTTTAAAATTCAAATAACTTTACTCGAGCTCAAGACCATGTTCTAGAATAAGTCACAACTTGGCCATTATTAGACTAATTCGTATCTAAAGTATAAATAACTATTATTGTGTTGAGTCGAACTAAATCTCAAGACTATGTACTGGATTTTGACTTAACCTTAGCAGACGACAATTCGCTCTTAAAGAATTAAAAATAAAAACTATTCTCGAATTTTGGATTCATCAAACTTTAAGATCATGAACTTGATTAAGTCTATGTTGGACCATTAGCAGACGACATTTCGCATTTAAAGTAAAAATTGATTTATCTTGCGTTGACCATAACTAGATCGCAAGAGAAGGTACGACTATTCAATGATAATTGTCCCCTAGAAATAACAAATTTCAGTGAGAACTAATTAAATCTTAAAAGATCGTCTGATTTTAGGATTCTATGAATCCTGTCATCTCGGCCCTTCACGAGGATCACACCATCAGCGGTCCAGGCACCTGCGATGATGGTTCGCTTTACCAGTTGTCTCGCATCATACAAAAGTTTATTTCTGGTTTTGGTCAGGTCCTCGTTAATGTAAACTCGCGAATTCCCTGATGTTTTAAGCTTGGATCTTGCTTTGAAGAGGATTTGTCGCGACCTATATGATGTGAACTTCACGATGATCTGCCGTGGTTTGGACCTGTTTGGCGCTCCTACCCTGTGCGACCTATCTATATCACACTCACGAAGAGAAACCCCTACATCCTTGCACAGCTTCAGGACGACCTTGTCTGTATCATTGTTTTCGGCAGACTCGTCAACTCCGCTTATACGAAGACAATTTTTTCGGCTGTACTGCTCAAGGCTATCAACACCAAGCTCTAACTCGGCCACTTTCCCATTGAGTTCCTTGTTTTCTGCAGTAAGTCTCGTGTTATCCTTGACAAGCTCTGAATTCTGCTTTTCTAGAGACGTTACCCTAGCATTTAAGCCAGACAAAAAAAACACCATCAACGATTGCCTGAATGGACGACGTCATTGCGGACTTAACCATCTCCTCCAGGACACCATGGAAGGATGACTTGAGGACCGTGGCGATGGCACTGATGTCATCTGTCCCTAGGGATATCGGACGGACCGGGTCATCTGTCAGGGTTGGCGAACTTGACGAACTCGACATTGCTATTGGCTCAGTCAGGCTCTTCTTTGTTTCAGAATCATCAAATGGTGATGAAAGCGGACGTTTCTTTGAAAGTGCACTGACTGGGGTGGTTTCAGAATCTAACTCGCTCATGATGGATTCTAATCGATCGCTGACTGATTGGACAACTTATTATATGTTTCCTCTACCTTTTTAGATGACGCGGCTCTCAAATATTAGTGAGCGTTACAATTTCACAGATCGTAAGATATACCCTGAAGATAGGATACACGTGAATTTCCGTGAAAAAAGCGTTAACACTCTACACACTTTACACACAGTTAAACAAAGGGTAATCAAATCAAATAGACGGGTGGGGTATTTCACAAAAGAGTCGTTTACGAAATGAGCCTGTTTTTACTAAGGTTCAAATTTCATATATCATCATTTCATTTCTTCATTACCTCTGCAACTCATGTATCTGTTTCATGTATTACTTGACGCTTAGGAGGAGATTTATCTACTACATCACACTATTTTCTTGAGCGGTGTTTTGTAAACAACCTGACGCCATTGACCGGAAGTTCAAAAAGTCAAGGTTGACCGCCACAATTATTGAGATGGACAATCCTTTCGAAGAAGACACGGCAGAACTTCTCACACTTGACACAAAGGTCGTATCATCTTCAGCATTTATCAAACTTCTCACTTGTCATTACGAGATTGGGTGTTCTAAATTTGGAGAGTTTATTAAACGATTAGGTATTGAAGACACTCATCAGTTTTACGAACCAATTAAGAAATCCAAATTTGACTAAAAGATGACTTTCGTCTATTCTTGAAACTGTTCATATCATGCCAATCTCGAGACTGTGATCTGCTTAATTTCTTAAGCCAAGAGATGGAAAAAATAGTCATGGTTGACAGAAATTTCAACTATTAGCCATTTTACAAACAGGTGTTGATATTCCTGAGCACGCTCCAGATGTATCTGTAGTTCTCATAGGGTCATCTTTCATTAATGCAAAACCACCTAAAACATCATAATCTTGCGAGTATGTCATGCTTGAAGTTTCACCAAAGGTTCAAAGTACAGGCTTGACACACAAACGAACATAAATGGTTTTTCATGTTTAAAGTGATTGTAGTCTCAAATCTGAGACAAGAAAAAGACTTGGACAACGTTAAAGACATTGTGTGGTAGGTAACGATAAGATACCACCGAACAGGAGAAACTTTCTTAGAGATAATGACAATAAAACAGACCTCTTCAAATCCCTTGTAGAGCGAATTACAGAGAGTTGCACAGAGAACAATGTGTTAGTAACCATGTCGTCTCTAACAAAGACATGCAGTTGGTAGATCTCATGCCTGTAACCACTAGGAAGCAGATATTAGATTGTTCTTCCATGTAAGGCAAATTGTTGCCTATGATCACAAGCGTCTGATGATCAAAGCTACTGACACTGATGCTTTTGTCATTGCAATGCACGTTTTTGACTCAATAAAACGGATTTGGCGAGAAAAAATGTGGCTAGGTTTTGACCAAAGTGCAAATCTACGATTTCTGGATACCAGTGCATAACTTGACAGAAGAACTTGGTTGTTTACAGTGTCCGTGTCTTCTTATTTCCATGCCTTTACTGGATGTGTTATGTTATCTCAGTTTTCCATATGTAAAAAGCCTAGCAAACATGGGACCTCTTCCCAGAGGTATCTTCATCTTTTTCCAAACTGCGCAGATATCCATTGTCAGTTTTTGAGGTTGACCTGAAACTTCTGGAAAGATTTCATATCTTGAAGTAGCATATGGCTCTTCTACAGATATAGGCAGTGAATGTCTTGATTTGTTTTCTACATCTATACTTGTTTTCGAGAAAACAGAGATCATACGACGCTATACCACCACACGAACGACGTATCAAGCATGGTGCATATGGGGACAAGCTACTGTGCACGAAATAATTATTGTGAGTCCTGCCGAATGGGGTTGGACAAAATGTGATGGCCAATGGCGAATCGAATGGCGAGATTTGCCTGCAGTTGCTGACACTGCAAAGAGCTCACAAAGTGCGGATGCAAGACTGATTGCAGTGGAACATGTAAATGTTTTTGATTTGATCTCATCAGCACTGATCTATAATGGTGCCATTGCATCAACTGAGAATGTACGCAAGGAGAAACAATTTAGACCTCCATTTTTGTAGGAGTGTTATAGAAAGTATGAGTATTACTATTTGTCTATGTTACTGTGTTATTTTATTCATTGGGCGCGGTTTGACTTAAAGCGTTAACCTTAAATTCACTTTTAATAATTTCAAATCAGTGTCAAATACGTAATTGCCCAGTGTCAAAATTCATTGACGAAATATTTTGTGCAATTGTGAAAAAATCGTGAGTTTCACTATTTGTCTAAGAATTATTGTGTTATTTTATCTACTTGGCGCCGTTTGATTTATTACGTTGGCCTTAAATTTAATGTTAATAATTTCAAATCAGTGTGAAATATGTGATTAACCAGTGTCAAAATAATTCAACATTTATCCAGTTCCTCATAACCATGCCAAATAGCATATGGTAATGTGTCTGTAATGTTTCCGATTTTTTGTGAACATAATTCTCTAAAAAAATCAATTTTCTGTGATAAATCATTGTAAATATAATCAGATTGGCTACCCTTGTATGACTATTGACCTCATTGTGATCAAGGGGTGAACACTACGCACGTTAAATAGTGGCCTTCAGGCAGTCTTCTGGTTATAAATTCTATTATTGAAACGATTATTAATGTTCAAGATGAGATGATTTAAAAAATCCACATATTGAAAATATTTAAAAGTGTTTTGTGAGATATGATGATTTTAAACGTAAAAATATGGCGGCCATCTTGAAAATTGGCAACCATAATTAACATTATTTTATAAAAAAAATTCTGTTACACGAAATATATGTTAATTCAGTTTAAAGGCACATCAAAGGAGAGGAGTACAAATAAAATAACTGAAAAAATATATGGAGTTTTTTTATTATTGTTCATAAAAGTCATGAGAATTAGTTTAGAAATGCATTGAGACCCTATTAAAAAGACTCATCTAAAATGATTTATTTTGTGCTTGAAAATAGTTGTCTCCAATTCAATCATGTTTATCAACAACCTGTTTGTTTACATATTCAAAATAACGAATTTTGATTGGTCAGTTCAAAAATGTGTGTATCAACTATCAAGGTCAGAGGTGAAGAATCAGGAAAACTGAATTATAAAACTTGCTAATCTGGGTTATTTCTGGTTTACTTTCATATTTAAGTTGTGCTGATGGTGTTTTCTGGTGATTACTATTTGAATCTGTCAAAAAGTTTCCCAAATAATATAGTTTGATATAGCATTAATCTCTTTTTATGGGCCTTTAAGACAAATATACATATGCAATTCTTGTAAATATTGATGCCATCAGGTTAATATCATATATTTGGAGGCTATTTTGAAAAATGGCGGCCATTTTGAAACTCACACCGGATGGCCGATGGCTAACGACTTTTGTCGTTAGATAATAGTCTTATTAATATATATGCCAACTGGTTTGCTTGCATCATTAAGTGAAATGTTTTTCTACTCAATCCCCGGGCTAGTAATGGGTTAAAGTAAATAGCTGACACACTTTTTCATCAAGATGGATGGAGCAAATCCACAAACCTCAGTGCCCATTTGGGTCAATAATAACAAATAGAACCATCGGCACTCCATAAATGCATCGGGGGACTACCTATCTTGTAAGTTCTAACCCGTTTCTACCCAATCGGAACTACTCGGGTATTTCCGTGAGCTGAGAAATACAACTCGGATATAAGTGTAAGGTTACAATATTTCGGGTAAATCGTCCCCGGCATATAACACATTTTCTCTGAACGTCCCCGTTAAGTAGTTCGATTTATATTGAAGTGATGGGCATCCTTTTAAATAGCTTTTTATCGGTAACTCATACAAAATGATACGTGTTCTTAATGAAAATAAATGGATATTTATATTTCAAATTTGATAACGATATTTGGAAACAAAAGTACAATTACACATGTACGTCGGTCTCGCGAGAAACAAAATGGTGGCATCCCTATTATTTGAGAGGCGTTTCCATTGGATAAACCTAATGTGTTCAGATTGATTTCTATCGTAATTTGAACATACAAAGAAGTGGCTTTGCGATATTAAGTCCAGTACTCTTGAGCCGTTCTCGGCATATTAATTGAAATATGGTCGATATAAATCAGGAATCAACAGTGCTGCTTCCTAATTAGTCTGTGTTTTGCTATTTCAATTACCCACTATTTTAACCAACCATCTCTACAAATAATTTCCTTTTCTTGTCCGTGTGTTTTGTCTGGTGCAGTAATAGAGCGTATAACAGAACATAACATAACATATGATAACATAACATAACATAATTTTATTAAGACATTAAGCACACAAGCTCATAGTCAATACATATATAACATAGATAGGGAACGACGGACTATTTTGTCTTGATTGAACAGTCTTTTTCTAATTATAAAGTATATCTATAAGTAATTCATAGCTCTTTTCAACGATACATAATATTATGCGATGAATTGTATCGAGTCCTATGTATCGATATAGGCCAGTAACTCACCTTTGTCACGTATGAATTAGTACCATCTTAACCAATCATTAATCATATGTATCTATATGGAGATAATTGTGATCTGATAAAAATTCAAGTTTTGATTCATAATTCAGGAGTTTCAAACCTCTGTTTCACCTATGATAATGACATTCTTCCCTAGGGTTTTTGTCAGGCGCCGGGGTGCTTGGTTCTTGGGGATGGATGTTCGCAGAGCGGGTACGCCCTTCTCCTGTCAATTTCTTTTTTAATATGCATCACAATGTAGTTAGTTTATAGGTAATTTTTTGATAGAAAGACGAAAACCGTCGTTTTCAAACCAAATCAAATGTATCGCAGTAGACTGTGTGAAGGGCAAATTCATAGCATTGTGGACAAATTTAAAGTGCTGTAGACAAATAAAAGGTGCCGCGGTATTGCTGATTTTATAATTTAGGAACTGGGGCGCCACAGTGCTAAAAAGGCCTGGGGAAGAACATGGTTTATCAATTTTGTTATTTGGGTATTACATGGATGATTCGAATCAATACTGTTCATGCTTAAGGTGTCATTCACTGACATTTTTGTGTTATGTCAATGTTAAGCCATTAGTGTTATAACCAGACAAAATATAAAAAACAAACGAGGAATGGTTTATTGTAGAATGAGTTTGACTCTTTAATGCATCCAAGGACATTGATAAGCTAAACTCTACAAATTTGGGCTCATGAACAAGTTGTGGATCACTTGCTAAATTAGCCGGTCTTGGGCAGCCTTTGTGGTCACGATAAGTTTGTCCGGAACGGAAAGCCTCGGTCGAAAACAGTGAACGAAAATAAAGGTAAAAACAAGCTTGTATCAAACGGTAAAATAAATTACACATTACCAAACAATCACGACATTTGACCAGTTTGTTACAGACGACTCTCGAAAACATTGTGGGAAAAGGAGAAATTGCTCGTAAGAGCAATTTCTCCTTTTCTTAAAATGTTTTCTGCCCCATCAGAAGATTATTTTCCACTTTCATGACATTTTGAAATGGTGTCTGCAAACTCTATCAATTTGGGACAGTTGAAACATTGACGCTTGGTAAAAGGGTTAAGACGACCACATGCTTAATAAACAATATCCAATTACGAGATGCAGTTATGAAGCTCCCTGTGTTTGTGCATCCTGTGTCAATATTCAATTGGACGATGACGTAGTTCTGGTAATGGACGCATCATAAAGTAAAGATGTTTTCCAAAATTACCGGAACATTAATAAATCAATAATTCAACTAATACATTGTACATGTTTAATTACAATATGTTAATACCTGCCAGGGGGATGGCCGAATCTAAGTTGGTAGAACTTGTGACCAAACCCTTTTGCCTTATTTCTCGTTTGCTTGATTGAATGTACATGTATCTTTTGTAAATAGGTATGGCAATAAACTATGTTTAATATAAGTAATATTCATCAAGATTCTAACCATTCATGCCTCCTCCTGGTACATCATCCTGAAACAGTCAATTAGACCTCGAATACGATGAACACATAAATGCAGTATCCGATTATGATAAGAACAGTGACACCAACGACAACAGCGTACACAATTCCAACCGAGATCCCAATGGTAATCAGCCAATTACCAATGCCGTTCTTTTTCGGGCTCAGCTCTGCAGTGGGCTTCGGCTTGAACGTTGTTTTTGTCAATGTCTTGCCTGTCGTCTGGGTCGGGGAGGAGCTTGTTGCCATGGTAACCGTGCCATTGGTCCCAGATGTCGTTCCATTTATCGTTGTCGGTGCCACAGTGAATGTTGTCGAGGCGGAGCTTGTTACTATGGTAACCGTGCTATTCTTCAGGAGTGTCGTTCCATTTATCGATGTGGGCCTTGTCACTGTGACTGTTGTCGAAGCTGAGCTTGTTGCCGTGGTAATCGTGCTATTCTTAAGAAATGTCGTTCCATTTATCAATTTGGGCCTTGTCACTGTGAATGTTGTCGGAGCGGAGCTTGTTGCCATGGTAACCGTGCTATTCTTAAGAAATGTCGTTCCATTTATCGATGTGGGCCTTGTCACTGTGAATGTTGTCGGAGTGGAGCTTGTCGCAATAGTAACCGTGCTATTCTTCGGTAATGTCGTTCCATTTATCGATGTGGGCCTTGTCACTGTGAATGTTGTCGGAGCGGAGCTTGTCGCCATGGTAACCGTGCTATTCTTCAGTAATGTCGTTCCATTTATCGATGTGGGCCTTGTCACTGTGAATGTTGTTGGAGCGGAACTTCTTGACATGGTAACCGTGCTATTCTTCGGTAATGTTGTTCCATTTATCGGTGTGGGCCTTGTCACTGTGAATGTTGTCGGAGCGGAGCTTGTTGCCGTGGTAACCGTGCTATTCTTCGGTAATGTCCTTCCATTTATCGATGTGGGCCTTGTCACTGTGAATGTTGTCGGAGAGGAGCTTGTTGCCGTGGTTACCGTGCTATTCTTCGGTAATGTCGTTCCATTTATCGATGTGGGCCTTGTCACTGTGAATGTTGTTGAAATGGAGCTTGTCGCCATGGTAACCGTGCTATTCTTCGGTAATGTCGTTCCATTTATCGATGTGGGCCTTGTCACTGTGAATGTTTTTGGAGTGAAGCTTGTCGCCATAGTAACCGTGCTATTCTTCAGTAGTGTCGTTCCATTTATCGATGTGGGCCTTGTCACTGTGAATGTTTTTGGAGTGGAGCTTGTCGCCATGGTAACCGTGCTATTCTTCGATAATGTCGTTCCATTTATCGATGTGGGCCTTGTCACTGTGACTGTTGTCGGAGCGGAGCTTGTTGCCTTGGTAACCGCACTTTGCGTCAGGAATGTTGTTCCATTTATTGTTGTCGGTGTCACTGTGACTGTTGTCACGTGGGAAGTGGTGTCGTTGAGAGTTGTCGACGTCTGATTGGTGGACGAAGTCACGTGGCTTGTAGTTTCTGTCGCGGGACTTGTCTTTGTTGCGGCTGCCTCAGTGCTTGATGCCATTACTGACGTTAAAGTTGGTGGTATCGTATTATTTGACGTGACGACTGTTGAAGTGAGAGACGATGCTCTTAACGAGCTCAACCTTGTGGTTAACACAGTGGACGCAGTTGCTGTTGGTATAGGCGTCGATTCTGCCAACAATCCGAAACATAACAACGCTGTAAATCAAAATATGTCAATATCAATATTTAAAATGTTCTAACTATTTACTTTGCAAACCCTTTCCCAAACAATAACGACATTTGACCACTTTGTTGCAGACGACTCTGGAAAACATTGTGGGAAAAGGTTTCTGTCCTACCAGAAGATTATTTTTCAATTTCATCACATTTTGAAATGTTGCCTGCAAACTCCTTCAATTTGGGACAGTCGAAAATTTGGCGTTTGGTAAAGGATTAAAGACAATTTCCTGGTGAGGTCAAACAGGTCAAAAATGTATAAACAACAATGATAAATATGTGCGGTGATGATTTTACTCATAAAAACAACTTGTCAATTGAGGCTTATGATGAAAAATGAAAAGAAAGAATGACCGTATTGCAGTATTGTTTAAAAGAGGTGATCCATATTTACTTTTCACCAACAGTTTCACATTACATTATCTCAAAATCCATTAAGTGGTTAGAATGAATAGATATGTCTCATATGGTCAACAAACACCAGAAAGCGTGAATCTTGCTATCGAACCCGTTTACTTCTTTGGTGAAAAGTAGCATAGTCATTGAAAAAGCAAATGTCGTTTCGCCTTTATTGTTATCACTCAAAACTTGTTAAAAGAAAAGCTACATTTTTGCTTTAAAGGTGCTTGTTTACAAATAAGAAAGTGTGTACGTCAAAACAAAATGTGGTTAAGGACATTTTCTACAGTTTTATAAGAAAATAATCCTTTCATAGAATTTTCTCAATTTTTGTTATGTTATTTAAAATCTTATTGTGAATTCAGAAATGAAAAGAAAAATGTAGGTCGACGAGTTGGTTTTCTTGTAAAATGTCAGTTTCCATAGAAACCGTTTTGGGCAAAAATGTCAAAATGACCATACCATCTTCAAAGATAATAAAATAATTTCTGGAAGGTTTATCAACACAAAAAACATAAATTCATTCATTCAATACTTTTATAATTCTATGTTATTTCGAATTGTTACCATCTGAACAATTTTTGTAATCCAAATCAGTTTTTCAAATTTTTGTATTGGACAAGAAACAATGAAAATTGATAAGTATATATTACAAATAAATGAAGATATCTAAAATTTCCTTTCATAAAATGTTCTTATTTTTCAGTATGTGACGTATAATAAAATCTTGAAATACAAAATGAAAAAAAAGTTATATGTTGAAGAGTCAGTTTTTCTGAAAAAAGGACAGTTTCCATGGCAACCGTATTTGAAAAACATTTATAAAAACGACTGAATAACTTTAAACTTGAAAAATAGAAGCTTAGTATGCATGAGAAATATGTAATACTGTTGATAATCTTTTATAGTTTTATGGATAATATTCTTTGAAAAAAATTGCATACAGTAAATTTCGTCCGAATAAAAACGTTATTCCGACTACTATACAAGTACCTCTTCGCTAACAGATTATTATCTCCCTTTGATGCGCAGATGAAGTGCGCAGGAAAAACTACCGCGAACGTCCTTAAAGCAATACACTCAAAAGTGATTGAGAGTGTGTACAAATATCTTAATATGCTCGGACATTATAAGGTGGATTTCAAAGCTGTTGCAACGGTTTTGGATCTGAACACATATTTATGCATTGTATACTTCGAACAAAAACTTGTCCTACTAATGGCTATCCGCCAGTACAGCTTTTACAACAGCGTATCTGCTTTACAGTTTTAAAAAAAGCGTATGTTTAAAAACACGCACATCTGTGAAAACGCATTTTTGAAGCGATGACTTTGTTCGATACCCGAAAGAGGCCGAGAATAATGCTTAAAAATGGCGGTTTTTTTCATTGATTACTTCATCTTCAAACCTTATACCTTAGATACTCATTACAATTAAATGACTGTCCGCAAACTAATCAATTAACCGTGTAAGGTCTTAGATATATTCGTTTAAACCCTTGTCTAAATTGTCTTCTCTTAATACGTGAAGTGCTGAAACCGACTTCATGCTTATGCAAACAGATTAGATCCAAGTAAATGGGCAGCTGGTCTGTGATCTAATCTGTTTGATTCTCTAAGTACCTTTTGTCAGCCAAATTAAGCAGATATTTAATTTTTTTTTGGGTGCAGGCGACACAAACATCTATTTTAATCAAAATTACCGGGTATTCTAAGGGTTAAAATTAAAGAGAGCGATATGAGACATGGAGAGAAGTAAAGCAAGCCATTGTGTAGAACATCAACAATGAAATGTTAGAGTTTGATGAAATGTAGCTTGATAATCATATTCAAGAAAAAGAAGTGTCCGTAGACCTATATGGACAGCTCTTACTACCTAGTGCTCTGCATGGATTGCTCCTAACGACCAATTTCTCCATTTCCCACAATGTTTTCTGTCCTATCAAAATACTGTATTTCAATTTCATCACATTTTTTAAATGTCGTCTGCAAACACTTTCAATATGGGACTGTCGAACATTTGGCGTTGGGTAAAAGGTTAAGAAGAAATCTTATGGTGTAGTTTATGCTTTTAAGAGCTATAACAAATCGATCGCTTTATGAGAAAGAACAGTCCACTGGGAAATGTCGATTTAAAAGGCTAGTAAACACAATTCCAGACATACGAAGACGCATACACAACCAGACCAATTCAAATAAAAAGTAAAACAGAAAACGTATATTTTACCGTATAACAAATTTGCAAGTAACCAGACAGCCATAGTTTGTGTAGTTGTAAGTTGACATCTACTTCCGAACTGATCAAACACTCGATCCCCACTATGACTGTTTGAGTTGTTGCAATGCTTCTTGCGGGACCCGGTTGTTATCATAGGAGGACGCCATCCTAGGTAATCCGGCGTTAATACTTCCTAGTAAAGTTCAACCCTGCATCAGTCCGTTCGGTCAACTTTAACGATTATCAAACAATAACGACATTTTATCATTTGTTGCAGATGACTCTGGAAAACATTGCGGGATAAGGAGAAATTGCTCTTAACGAGCAATTTCTCCTTTCCCCACAATGTTTTCTGTCTTATCAGAAGATTATTTTGCGATTTCATCACAGTTTGAAATATCGCCTGCAAACTCTTTCAATTTGGGACCGTCGAGAATTTGGCGTTTGGTCAAGGGTTAAGACATCACTTTACCTTTATTCATTCCCCCATGACAGATTATAGGACTAGTTTAAACTAATAGCTCCAGCAGGCGACAAGAAGAGTATGATTCTTTTTTGGGGGAAAGGAATGCATCGAAAAAATAGGATAAAATTATTTTAGATCAAAAGGATAAATTGCTAATTATGAGTTCTAAGGTTTGATACAAATGATTTATTGAAAGAAAAATGTGGTAGAGTGTAGTTAACGGTCAGGCAAAAGGATATCAGATGTTTGTTCTAGGTGCAAAACACTTTCAAATGTATCGAAAAAATCATTCTGTCATATTCGACCAACCATAAAACAAGTTCTGTCAACTTAATAAAGGGACTAATCCACAAATCGGCGTGAGTACTGATTTAGTATCCAGGAAGCAGTCGTCGAGGTCGGCTTTGAACAAGCTTAACACTTCCTTCAAAATCGATGTAAAACAAATATGGTAACTTAACAATGAATTGGTCACAAGTAAAAAATTGCTGCTGGAAGCAGCAAAGTTGGAAGCACTGCGAAAAAGAAAACGGTTTGTTGGAAGGATATAAGTAATGAAATGTCATGCAGCGGTATTTTGGGTTTATGGTAGATGGATATTGAAATAAAAGACAAATTTAAATATAACAAGGATATTTTTATTGAAGAAATGTTACTTTATAAAATAAAGAATAAAGAAAAAATGAAGATTTGGAATTATAACTTGGCAAGCTCGCAATTATAAGAAATTTTTAGTTAGATATGCACCAACTAATTATAATGGAGTCTATTAAACCATCTGAAAATAAGTTTGACTTAAAAAAATAAAAAAAGATATTAAAACATTAAAGAAAGATATTAAAATGGAACTTGCAAGAATTTCTACCAGCGAACTGTATGCACAAGTGCAATTGATGAACTTTGACCTCAATAACTTGCAAAAGTCCCACATGCCAGAATCTAAATAATGAAGTAGTTCTAAACAAAAACAACAACAATAATGAAATAGTATGTTCATGTGAAACATATGAAAAAAGAAATTGTGGAGACTTGATGTGAAGAAACCTTTGATGTAAGCCGAAAGAGATTACAGTGTACAAGCACATTTTTGGACAACATGATGGGAAAGTGTTCTTATACTTAGTTGTTCATGTAATACATCACATATGATATTGAATGAAGAAATTCAGGTGAACGTACATGTGGATTTAAAGGCACGAAGTACAATATAAAATAAGAGCCAGCTGTGAGGAACACCATGGGAAAGATGTTTTACATGATTGCTGTATACACAGTTGTTCAAGCTATATGTTACACATGATGTTGAGTAATGAAATTCAGCTGTATAAATGCAAAAAAGCTTTAAGATCACACCATTTAACTTGAATAAGGCATTACATGAAATGGGTCTATAATGATATGGGAACACAACCTATAAAAATTAAGTGTTAATACAGCTGTGAGGAACACCATGTGAAAGATATGTTTTACATGATTGCTGTATACACAGTTGTATATGCTATATGTTACACATGATGTTGAGTAATGAAATTCATCAGTATAAATGCAAAAAGGCTTCAAGATTACACCATTTAACTTGAATAGGGCATTACATGAATTAATGAATTGGGTTTATAATGATATGGCAACAAAACTTATGAAAATTAAGTGTTTATACAGCTGTGAGGAACACCATGGGAAAGATATGTTTTACATGATTGCTGTATACACAGTTGTTCATGCTATATGTTACACACGATGTTGCGTAATGAAATTCAGCTGTTTAAATGCAATGGAACTATTATGGCTGAGGTAACATTGTAAATAATGAAATGGTTTTAATAAAAAACAACAACAAAAATGAAAAAGTATGTACATGTAAAACATATGAAAAAAAATTGTAGCAACTTGATGTGAAGAAACCTTTGATGTTAGCCGAAATAACTAGAGTGTACAAACACAGTTGTGGACAACATGATGGGAAAGTGTATTTTCACATGAATGTTGTATACTTAGTTGTTCATGTAGAACATCATATATGATGTTGAATGAAGAAATTCAGGTGAATGTACATGTGGTTTTAAAGGCATGAAAATCACAAGATTACACATAAAAGGTTGATGAAAGGTTTGAAACATAAAATGTTGAAATAGGACCAGGCTGACAAAAACCGAAAGACAATTGGTATGTACATGTATACAATATAAAATAAGAGCATTACGAAGCAGAACAATAGGATCCAAAAGCTATTTGCAGTCACAAGCTTTATACCCAATGTGGATCTCTGTGTGCTGCTTTCGGTTTTGAGTAATGTAGAACACACACTGTACCGCTTACAACATGTACAAAAGAAATGCTGTGCGTAAATTGGCCCTGTTGAAATCTCACGGATTATCGGAAATGAAATGCACCTACTAATAAGAATATTAAATATGGCATGATGCATAAGATACACATAACAAGTACAAAAAACTACCTGTTTTTCCCTATAAAATGAAAACATGCGTTGTTGCTCTGCTCAAAAGTGTTTTAAAGGTGGGATCCGAATATCCTTTTTAGCTTCAAAAAACAAAAAGCAGATCCATATTTAAACCACAATAAATCATTGATTTAACAGTAAATTATGAGAACTGTTACTCAAAACGTGATAAACAATACGTTTTTTATTCACTGACAGTAATAATACAATGTTTACAACAAAATGTAAAATTATCAAAAAACTTACAGGCCGCTTACAACATTATCAATCTGTTTTCTTGATCACCAGTTACCCTTTACAAACCTAATACAAAAAGCACCGCGTTGGCACGCAGTGCAATAAGATAAAATATCTTCAATGCATCAATGTCATCCAAAACACAGCAACTATAGCCGACGGTAAGGGCGTATTACAAGAGCCACTAGACAGTAAAATAGCGTTTACGTTTCCGGAAGAAACGACGATAATCCTGTGTAATATAAACAGCAAACAGTCATAGAGATGGGCTGGAAGGGGTGAGACGGGCTGGAAGGGGTGAGACGGGCTGGAAGGGGTGAGAGGGGTGAGACAGGCTGGAAGGGGTGTTCGAAGGACTACTTTGGATATTGTGTTCAAGGATGTTATGCAATGACCATTATCTGTATCAATTTTCATCATTGTAGTTAAAAAACAACGTTCTTAAACTTGCATTTTGGTTATGTCTTATATATCATTCCTTCACATGAAAGTACTTTCATAAATCTTTTTAAACAAAGGTTAATTGATGTTTCGAAACAAGAGTGGCGTGAACTAATTGCCGAGTCGAGTAAAGAACACCAACACTACCATTATGTCGGAACTATGCACGGTAAAGTACTTCTCTTTTGGGATTCTTAAGAAATTCAGAATAGCACTGACTGAATTAAGATGTTTAGATCACAACATTTTTGTAAGGACTGGAAGGCACTCTAAAAGATCACATGCATAGAGATTATGTAAATTTTGGAAAGATTGAAGATGAATTCCATTTTTTCATTGAGTGTCCTTTTTATGGTGGTTTAAGAATACTTTGTTTTCCTATTGATAGAAATATATGTACAAAAAATAATCAACAGAATCGTTATACAATATCTTAAATATTGGGCGTGTCAACAATACACACCTGGCTTAATTCAATTACTTTGCCACAAAGTTGAGGAATGACCATTTCAAAGTCCTAGCATTAACATCACTAATTTGTCTCTAAACATTACAGAAACCCATCTATATGGTCAAATGTATTATGTCGTTGTTCTCTGTACTCGAGAAATCACCACTAGAAGAACTGTATTTAATGGATGTATGTATTGTACAAAACCATTGTAAATGAGTGTAACGTGGGTCTGAGGCCTCACTCATCTACTAACCTATTATCATTGTTATTTCCCCGAGAGAGTGTCGCGAAAATGGCAAAGATGATCATACAATGAGTGTTAAACAATAACCAAAAGTATACAATAAATGACGCAAACAACGACTCGTGATTTATTCAAACAATAGTATTGATACACGCATATACAAATTTGTTTAACAGAGAAAAGAATAAAGGTTTAGTTTAAAAAATACAGACTTGATTAGTGCTGTGCAAAAGAAAAATGTGTGGATAATATGGGCATTTCTATAAACCCATATCAGCATAACGAGGGTTCAGTGCAAAACTGTGGTAAGTGCTGCATGTTTGTGAAGGACTTACTATAGTTTTGAACTGAACCCTTGATATGATCTTAGCCATAATTGAATGACTCAATGAATCGCTATTATAGATTCAAGAGATTTAATCGTCAAATAGGATGAAAGCAGAGAGAAGATATCAAAACTGCTCACTGACAAAAAGGCCCATTAACAAGACGGCACACGTTCAAAACAGCCCTGAAATCGGTCAAAATGTCCCTGGAATGGTCAGAACGGCCAAGTTATTGATTTTTAATCATTCAAAACGGCCATAATATCGTTTTATGCTGTTTAGACATTGGTCATTTGCTTTTTATGGAAACTCTTTCAATGGTAATATTATTGACTGTATAAAAATCCGAAGGAGATAGAATTATTTTCTAGCTATTCGGATGGCTTTCCCTTTTATGTCGGTGTTTGTTTTATTTGTTTATTTTACATCAATCGTGAATGAGGCTTAGTTTATGCCGGTTTGTGGGCTAGTCCCGGCAATTATCACCTCGCCTAACGGGGATTCTAACCCGGGACCCTCGGTACAAGAGGCCGACGCTTTACCACTGTTCCACTGCAAAATAGAACTTCTCATTCTAACAGGTTTCGTTTTGCATAGCTTAAAGTGACAAGGAGGGTAACTCGAAATCGATAATTCGTCTCAGTGTATTTGCAGCTACTTCCCTTTATCAGATAATCTTTTATTTATAATCCATCACTTATGGGGGACCTCGTTAATCATGCGAGCTGTAGTATACCAAAACGAATTTAACCAGGAATGAATTCATCTTCTTTTTTTTATAATATCCCAATAATTGTTACGTTAAGTTTGTAGAGATGTTCGAATTCATTTCGGACACCTCTGTAATCTTAGAGAGCAATTGCCTAAACCTTAGCAATCGACAATGAAAAAAATGAAGATATTCTATAGTTATAAAACTATTGAAATGGCACAGCTAGTATTTGTTTGATGTTCCAAACTATCCATCAGTAGAGAAGCATTATATATGAACACATTTGAAGTTGATGTGTGCGTTTAACTTTTTCAATAGGGCTATGAGAAGATATCACGAGTGTCAGTTATAAGAAGGGACGATTCTATTCTGTTGTCCACATTTTCCGATGATATTTATTCTTTTTGAATTAAGGCGATTAACTATCAACACGCCTTGATAATACATTCTTTTGTGTAAAAGAATAGTTATTTTCATTTAATTTACACGACAAACTTAACCCTTAAATTGCTGGGTAATTTCTTAAGAATATGTTTTCGTGTCGTCTGCTTTTCTAAACCTTAGATATCTGATTAATTTTTATGGAGAAAGATACTCAGAGTTGCAAACAGGTTAGATCACAGGCCAGCCGCGATTTAACTTGGCGGCTTGCCTAGTTCCAACCTGTTTGCATAAGCAAGAAGTCGATTTCAACACGATAAGAGCTAGCTTGCGTATCATTTGACCGTTTCAAAAGCTAAACGAATCTTCATCGGGAAATTATGTCAGATTAATTAATGGTAATTTGTCCTCTTGTAACAAAATTCTTTTCCACCATCTATTGTTCTATTCTTCATACTTTGATAGTACAGTCCATCGCGCCTCAGTACTATAATTTGGTCGCCCAAACAATAAGCCTAGAGCCAACCATGCATGATGTTTTAGCGTTTAACTTCACGTACAGTGTGTAACCCTTATAGTGCTGGAACCGACTTCATGCTTATGCAAACAGGTTGGATCTAGGCCAGCCATCAAACAAATCGGCGCTGGCATTTGATCTAACCTGTTTGCTATCTTGGTTTTTTTTTATCAAAATTAATCAGAAATTTAGGGTTTTGGGGAGGACGACACACAAATCTATTTTAGAAAACTATCCAGCATTCTAAGGGTTAAATTATCCTGTAAGCATACCTGGGGTGTTTTATTGTTTTATCCCCTAAATCGTTGACTAGTGATGGATGACAATTTAGAGGAGATAAAACAACGTTTTGTAGGGAAATGGAAGGTCGACCGAGATGGAGCGTTTTGAGAACTTTCTTGCCGAATTAGGTAGGATATCATTTGTTTATTAACCTTATTCAATTCGTATACTTTACACCGTCATCTTATAGATGTTTTAGTGTTATAGTGAATATCTATAAGTGAATCCTTTTTTGTTATTTAGTGTTCTATTAATCAAAGACGTTATTGTGTTTGTCGAATTAACACATCAAAGACGTTTATGTGTTTCTTAGAATAATATATGACACTTTTTTCACAAACTTTATTTAAACACATTGACAATATACTCGTTCATGGCAACATATCCGTACTAACAAATACATGAATTGATTTAGAAATGTTCATCCGGGCTTAGTATGTTTGCCTCATTACCGAGATCGTCAAGGTACGAAACCATCAGCTCGATTGACTTTGGTCTCTAGTTCAGCCAAGCCCCTTCTCGAACCAACAAACTTAAACACAACACTAAACTAAAGTTATTTCTGGGGTCTTTGCATTTTTAGACGTGTGTATAAACCAAAAGAAAAAGAAAAAGACCTTACAACAACTTAGAATTTCTTCTAAATTGACCACCAAACAGTAAACAAATATAGCGAATTTTGAGATATTATATTAACTTGTTTTGATTTAAATTGAAAATATTCTAAAGAATATACCTGAAAGGAACATTTGATATAAGGAGTATCTAGTTCTATCGTAAAGGGTTAAGACGGTTTGCTGCATGTGCAATTATATCACCGGGTTGAAATGTAGCACCATACAATGAAAACCCTTAACAAACGTCCCCTTGAAGTTAGGTTAGTGTACAAACGAATTCGAAATCATTGATTAGTTAGACTACCCATTTGAACCTTTTTTTCCTTTACAAACAACGAGTTTTATAGTTTCAGTCCAGAAAAGTTGTGATTCGAACTGGTTACTACTATAGATAAAGAAAGATACAACAAATGGCGTTCATTAAGTGTTAAGACTACCTTAACAGTATTTTTTATTCGACGGTGCAGTGTAACATGATATATATATATGATAGCAAACGGTAACGTTACCAAGCTGTATTCATTTCTTCATGTTAACCCTTGTACTGCTGGAGCCGATTTCATGCTTATGCAAACAGGTTAGATCCAGGCCAGTCGCCAACTAAATTGGCGGCTGGCCTGTGATCTGACCTGTTTATTACTCTAAGTATCTTTCCACATCAAAATAAAGCAGATACTTAAGGTTTAGGAAAGCAGACGACACAAAAATCTATTCTTTAATAAAAGATATCCATCCTTCTAAGGGTTAACTCGCTTTAACACTACTTATGACTGTCGATTCGCGAATACCGTTGAAACGATACAAGCTATCGTACCAAAAAAAACTTTTCTCATTATTGACAATTTCTCTTTTTCGTCATGTGTTGTAATTACAATCGCTATAGAGTAATGAAAAGGATATTTCAATTTGTTTTGATTGATCATTTCGTGTACTGCTGCTTTAAAATCATTTGAGGCATATACTACCGTATATAGAGAGAAAAGTACATGTGTAGTTAGTTTGTCTGTCTCAAATGAGAGCACTAAGCCCTTTTTCTGTCAGTCTGCCACTTTGGGTATGACATCTGCTGAAATAACCATTCTTCTGAAGACGGCAGATTTGGCACATACTTTATTACTTTTCTCTTGTATAAACTATATTTCTTGCTAATAAATTGTACATCATGTTTTAAGACTCCATTTGAGCATGCCTTTCACTAATGACCGCCATACCTTTTACGCAGGCGTAAACTTCTTCGTCCGGAAGATTGCCAGTACCGTGAAGCCCACCTCAGAAATCATGGTGGACAGCGAGAATATAACCATCACCTTCCAAGCGGGGTTCATGAAGGTTCGAGACACTTTTATATTGAACGAGGAGTTCGACAGCACAGTGTTTGGTGTCAAGCGAAAGGTAAGATGTGCAACACGATGATGTTCTGCATACACAGATGAGTTCGTTGCCAGGGGTAACCTGTAGAAGTCACATGACGTATGACGTAATACTCACGCGCGTATGATGCGAGCCGGCAAGCTAGGCTGGGTCCGAAAGAGAGTCTTGATTTACCTGTCGAGCTAGACGGTCGTGTTTTCACCATTGTAGAAGCTAAGTATGATAACATGTAGAGGAAAACCACTATACGAGCTTAAGTTTACCTGTGATGATGTTACAGATGACCCCCTTATCCAATAAGATCTTCGAGATGATTTCATTGTGTAACCCTTTCCCAAACAATAACGGCATTTGACCGCTTTGTTACAGAAGACTTTAAAAAACATTGTAACGAGCAATTTTTCCTTTTCCCACAAAGTTTTCTGCTCTATCTGAAGAATATTTTTCAATTTCATCACATGTTGAAAAGTCGTCTGCAAACTCTTACAATTTGGGACAGACGAAAATTTGTTGTTTGGGAAAGGGTTAAGCCATTTCATTCACATCTCTGTGCACCATATCCGCTATATTGGAGTACTAAGTAACGTGACGCGGGTGTTCTTAATTGAAAGCAGCTATTGACATCTTTTACGAAATATGAAAATAGCATCATACAGTTTTGATATTTGGTTAAAGCTATTAAGACAAAGTAGAATTTGCTCTGCGTGAAGAGAGTTACATTTTGTCACATGTGTTTTAAGAAAAGAAAAAAAAGAAAGATCTACTTCAGGTCTGATAAGAGGAGAGCCAAGAAGCAGTGGGTAATTGAAGTTAGTAACGTTATTTAACTTGGTGGCATATGGGGGGTCCACTTAGACCCTAGTTATACGTCAATAAGAATTTATAAAACAAATAAAACAAACTTTTAACCACGTTTCCTCAAGCACGCGCGTTTTTCAGAAGGAACATGTTAGAAAACACTACAACAGAGAAATTATGCGTCATTTGAAAGTCCTTTTTCAGATTGATTTACTGACAATTACTCTTCAGATGCTATTCTTGTTGCAGTCTAGCATATCTCTAAAATCATGGATTGCACCATTCGTTCGTCCATGAATGTCAACATTATGTGTGTTTTTGGTAGCTACCATGAGAACTCGTTCTATTTGATAGGTAACTCCAACCTACAGCGATGGTCAGTTAGCCTGGGACATGATTCCTTACGATAGCAAGGATAAAGCTATGAAGCAGCTAAGGGAGATTGTAGACGGTGACCTTGTGTTGGTGGGTATATGATGGATTGTCCTGTGTCTTTTCATTAACTTATCCATTCTTTCGTTCATTTGTCAACCCTTTACCAAACGCCAAATTTTCAACTGTCCTAAATTGAAAGAGTTTGCAGACGACATATCAAAATGTGACGAAATCTAAAAATAAAGTTCTGATAGGCAGAAAACATTGTTGGAAAAGGAGAAACGGCTCGATAAGAGCCATTTCTTGTTTTCACAACATGTTTTCGAGAGTCGTTTGCAACAAAGTGTTTAAATGTCTTTATTGTTTGGTAATGGATTAATGAACGTCTTCATTCACACGACTATTCAACCAAACCGTCAATCCTTCACCTATCATAATTATAGTCTCAAAATGTTCGAAGACATTTTGATTATTTATTTCATAACGTACAGCACGTTTTGTATTACGATTACTCATTGAAATAAGTTCGACGATATTTTTCCAAGAAATGCCATTTAAAGTTGGTTTCGAGAATCGGTTAAAAGTAATAACAGAGAAATTCCCTTTGTGAAGTTCCTACCATATTCAACACTGCTCTATCGATACCTGTTAGGTTAGTTTTCTTTATTGGTAAATATCGATGTAATATAAATATAGGTGATTAACGATCGTCGATACAAAATCAACATTTTGACGACCCTAGACAAGACTCTTTCCAAATGTACGCGAATATGGTTAAACAAGATGAACTCCTATCTCACCAAAGATCAATTATAAATAGATAGGTATATCGTATTATATTACAAAAGCATCATGCCCATATGTACAGGCATATATCATTTCAAATTACAAAATCAAGTCAATAGCAAGGTAATATAACATACAGTTAAGCCTTTAATTGTTAAGAAAGTACCAACTATACTGTTAGTTGTCTTTGTGGGAGGAAAGTAATGTATATGATGCATAAGTGATTATATGCAGACATGGACAGAATAACTTGCAGTACTGCTGATAGATTACAAAACGAATGGACAGGTGTACTGATCTTAGCAATCTAATAAAGGAATACATGCATATTTTCAATCTGAACACATCGGGTTTATCCAATAGAAAACACCTCTGAAATAATAGGGATGACGCCATATTGTTTCCCGCGAGAATGACGTCACTTTCTTTCGTTTCTAAAAATAGATCTTGAATGGAAAATCCAAAAAGTCGTTAAATTTGATTGAGGAAACAAGTATACATGTCACAACAACAAGTTCGCCATTTGGTATGAGTTACTAATCAAAAGTGATTAAAAAGGATGTCTAACACTTCCATACACATTGAACTACTTAACATGCACGCTTAGAAAAGGTGTTCATCGGCGGATGCCGATTTACCCGAAAAATTGTAACCCTACACTTATATCCGAGGTATTTCACAGCTCACGGAAATACCCGAGTAGTTCCGATTGGCATATTTTATCCACATTCGGAACACCTCGGCCATTTCTTAAAATAACCTCGGAGGTAATGGGGAGCCATTTTTGAAAGTAGGTCAGCAACGAAGGGCCAATCGTATCAACTCGGCAATCCCCGTCACAAGCCGGGGATTGCCGGAAAGAGCTGATTGACAAAATATGAAACAAAGATGTGTTCATATGATCATCTTTAATGAAAAGGGTAAAAATACCATTCAATTGTGATATATAACCAATTTGCGTGTATCTAAATACATATTTAGTGCCTGTGTGCATTTTGCGTTATCCGCCGGAAATAAGGCGAATTACCCCAGGATTTCTGGTGTATTCATGTACTGCCTACGAGGTATATCTACCGACTTGTTACGGGGATTGCCGAGTAGATACGATTGATTTTATCCACTGAATTTGATTTTATCGCAATTTCTCTTTCAGACTCTGACCGTTGGACAAGTTAGCTGTAAGAGATATTTCAAACGATTACATTAGCTCGTTGTTCAACCGCACAAAGCAATGCAGTAAAACACTGTTGGGTGTTTTAAATCACAAAGCCACAAGCAGTAGCGGCAGATATGAACCTCCAGGAAACTGTTCTACTAATCGACTTATAGCTATACTTGCTCTTATTTACACTCAAATTGTGAAAGTTCTAGCATAATTGAAAACTAACTTGGAAGTACTTTAAATTCCCTTTTAAATAGAAATTGAGACTGTTACAGGTTCACATGACGCCTATAAAAAAGTAAACACTATAAGGTTTGTTTACAATAAGCGATAAAACAAGGTCAGCGAGAAACGTTGGGAACCAATAAAACCGAAGAACTTCTGCATTTTGAATGTTCCCGTTGTTAAAATTGGATAAATCACGGTATTTTCATGCGATTCACGTGATTTTTCTAACCAGGTGATCGTCGCTCATTAATCCGGCCGCCCCTTGCTATTCTATATGTTACTCAAATGTAAACAATGAAGTTAAATTTGTGGGCACCAAATTTGTGAAAAAAGCACTTTTAAACATACACGATAAAAAGTGCAGACATTATATTTTCATGATCCTGTGGTGTTTCACTGTGTTTCAACATATTCTATCATAATTTATAACTCATACTACCCAGTTTTGCAGTTTTTCTGAGCTCTTGTATGCTTTTAACCCTTTATTTAACGTGCAATTTTCGACTGTCCAAAATTGAAAGACATTTCAAGTCAACATTTCAAATGTCAGAATTCAGAAATAGTCTTCTGATAGGGCAGAAAACATTGTGGGGAAATGAGTAATTGCTCATTAAGAGCAATTTCCCATTTTCCCACTATTTCCAGAGTCGTCTGCAACAAAGCGGTCAAACGTCGTTATTGTTCGATAATGGGTTAAGGAAAAGGTTTACGTAAGTCGGAACTGATATACATGGAAAGTATCTTGAATAAAAGTCCAAAACGTGTGTTGTCATGTTACACGTCATTAGGAGCCTCTCTGAAGGATGAATTAAATGGTGTTTGCTACTTTGCAAACTTGCTTAATTCAATGCCCAAATACGATGAAATGTTGTTTCAAACTTACGCAATTTTTATCAGAAGATGTTTTGCTAGTCGCTATCCAGGCTGACGAACATGGTAGCATTGTTTCTATCGGTCTTGATCGATCCTCGCCGGCAGTTAAAGGGTGGTACCAGGTCAAATAATGATAAGCAGGACATCTCAATATAACTGAAGAAATAGTAACACGGTATGAAATACACAACAACAAAAAATCACACACGATGGGTTGTACTCCCATATACAGAGACTATTGCGAAGGCGAATATCTATGTATAATCCTGCTTCGTGCCTGTAAGGTTTCGTGTTCGAGACCGAATGTGTACAAATTATGTTTAACGTGACAATGTAGACTACTATGTTCTTGTTTAACATTGTGTACTGTGTTGTTGTATAGTAAACTGTGTTCTGTTTTGTTTGTGTACGACACCACACCCGGTCATACCAAAGACCAAACAACATCGGTGTCATGACCGTCATCCGTGGTACTCTGGGTAACAGGGAAAACTTAGAGATTGGGAAAGCAGCCCAGGTCTTAAAAGGATAATACATATTTTGCCGGATGAAAAATGCTTCTATTGTCAAAACGGTTTCTTCTCAATACCGCATCACAGATAAAGTTGTGTCTTTTTTATGTACTCCTATATTTATTTATACTTTGTGCAATCACTCATTCGCTGTTCAGGCATTTCTGCAAAACAGTTTAAGAATAATCGTAGTGCTTTGACCACTCGACAAGTGAATATCCCACAACTCCAAAATCGTCATACCGGAAGTGAACAATATTTCGGTAATAAAGGGAAATGAATAACATACAGAGTGCATGATGTTTCTATGAATTAATGGAACGTAATAAACATCTACGTCTGGTTCACCCGGACATCGAACAAAAGTCTGCAAACCGGGTTCAAGTTTGTTATAGTCAAATAATATTTCAGCGTTTCGGATGTACATGTATAATCGTCCTCGAATTTTGCAGAGGTTTCCGAAACACATCCGGACTCCTCTGTAAACTTCGTGATCGATTAATTGACCGAAATGTTATGTAACCAATACATAGGTACCATCTGGGTACCGGGTAGCATCTCAAGCTTAATTGAGATGTCCCGATAAATAGATAAATATTGATAGAGCGACAGGAAAAAAACAGTCAAAGATATGACTACATCCATCGACCTTCCGAACAAATCCGTTCACGTGCCGATCTGAACATGAAAAACCATCAATCTATTTATTTCTATTAACCAATTGACCAATACGTTCCAGATTGAGAGCATCAGCAGACGCGAAATAAGAAGGATATGTTTAGTTTGTCATTTGCGAGGGAAAATATATGAAAAGGTGCAATCACTTATTGTTTTGACAGAGTTGTTTCTAAATAAATATCCAGCAGATGCTTCAACGTAATGTATGTGTTGAGAAATAAGGGATACATAGAAACTTGGTACTGCATCGTATGAAAGCATTTTAAAGGTAAATGAAATCGACCGAAATGTAATGTCGGAGCAATAATTGCAGCGTGTCTCCAAACACCTTTTAATTTTTATTCGGGAGTTGGATATATAACCAATGGTCTCGGCTCATGCGTATCGATACCCAGTTCTATGCCTAGTGTGTGCATTAGCGTAGCTTTCTTTAGGCATGTGCCTATACATGTACTTTTATTTCAAGGAGCAAAAAAGATCAAATGCATGCCAGAACGCACCTGGGCGGTTTTAGACTGCATTTATTCCAGGGGGGCATGCCCCCACACCCCTAGAATGACGTGCCTACACATTCATGTCTGTCAAGCTACGCCCCTTTGCGGGCTAGACGTATGGGCCGGGGGCCCGGAGCTTCTGAATAAACTGCATGGATCAAGAGGCTAGATCGCAGTTTTCTTTAATGATAAGCTCTACATCAGTTTGTCTTTACTACCAATGACAAAATCCCGTTTGAAACCAGTCATAAAGATGCTTGGCGGTGTAATCTAGAATTTATTGCGTTTCGCGGGTAATGAAACGAAATGTCAACGCCATAATTTGAGAAGGCGCGCCATAATGTATTAAGGATATTCAAGACCGCATTACGCCGATGGTTGTTTCAGACGACTCTGTAAAACAGTGTGTGAAAAGGAGAAATACTCTTAACGAGCAATTTTCTCTTAACGAGCAATTTTCCTTTTCTCACAAAGTTTTCTTCCCTATCAGAATATTATTATCCAATTTCATCACAATTTGAAATGTCGTCTACAAACTCTTTCACTTTGGGACAGTCGAAAATCTGGCGTTTGTTAAAGGGTTAAATCAAATTCAGTTAATTTTGTGTTATGTCTCTTGTACCATTTCCGATTGGTACTCTTCTTTGGGTTACAACGTATGCTTTGAGGACTAAAAGCGGGACCCAGCAAAACTAACTATAAAATCGATATGATCCAGGCGCTTTGATAATTCAATCGAATACAACTTGTTCATTTTTCAAGCGTCTATTGAAGAGATGTTCTTGCAAGTTTGAATTCGACTGGCGGTCCAAAACAACAAGAAAAAACACCATTTTCTCCCTTTGGTTTGCACAAAATACAAACTATGAAGTAAGATAATGTTTCCTCATTAAACAATTGAAATATTTCTTTGTAAAGACGTTGCTATCTGATCAGATTAAGAACGTATTTGACTTGTTATGGACGCTCTAACAACACAAAGATTCATTGAGAAGATGCTTTTCCCAACTTTTGGTGATAAACTTGCCTAGTTAATTTCAATTCAATGTTTATTGCATATAAAGGCCTACGGCCCATTACACAGGTTACATACAAATACAAAAGCATGTTAACAATACTCGTGAAGTGTCGATGGCATTTTAAGATAAACATAAAGGAGGCTTCCTGTAGAGCGATGATATCACTGGCGCCGGATCCCATAATAATAACCTATATTTATAAATAACACATGGTACGCAACGGCCAAAACACCTGCCCCCGCATCGGCAAGAATTTCTGTAAAAATATAAAGTTTTGCACAGTGTTTGCGACGAAATTCGATTGAATATCCATTTAACTCAATGTTCATTATAAAATCATCCCGGGAAATTTGTAATTCGTGCTGAAAAGGGGCTTTTACCCCTGGAAATGATCGTGTTTACCATTTATTCTTGTGTACCATTCGAGTCGGACTTCTGGTGACCTCGAATTACCTTTTTGGAATGTTACGAGCAATCTGATTGGTTAAATATCGGCAGAAGTGCATAGCATTTATCCTAATTTCCCTTGGTTTGTAGGCGTCGTGTATGCTTCTTGTATGTGAAATGTCTTTCCTGACCTATCCTAAACACATTGTGACCCTTTGTTATAAAATTTACAGCTTTGTTTTGGGTTGTTGTAAACATCTCTGAAAGCATTCATCTGTCGAATACCGTTCGACAGATCACGGGAAACATCGCGCGAAAACATTCTTTTCTTAGTCCAATGAAATCGTCCATTTCAAGAGAGCCTCGTTATGGTCGATAAAAACCGGAAGTTGCAAACTTATCGCAGTCAACGCTGAAAATATCGCTCGTAAAACATCGATTTTCGTTGACATTTTTGCGGTTTTATTAGGAGTATGTATAATAAATAGCAAGGTAAACATATATTCAATCGAACTATGTCGCCAAAACAGTGCAAAAGTGATTATTAGTTGAGAATTTTACGCCGACGCGGGGCAGGTGTTTTCGCCGTTGCGTACCATGTGTTATTTATAGATATAGGTTATTATCATGGGATCCGGCGCCAGTGGATGATATACATACCTTAAATGAATAAAATGATAATTAAATTTCTATAATTGTTAGAATCACTATGCAACGAGGCACCATATATCTTAGTTAAAACCATTGCTGTTTCATTACATTGCTTTCAATGGTAAAGCAAAACTATGACATTTTCTTAAAGGTGTAAAACTTATACAGACATTATGTAGACATATATTGCTTATGATATTTTAAATTATTAAGTTATGTCACCAGTGTGTATAATTTTATACCAAGTAACACGTGATTACCGAGAGATAATTGTGACGAAGATTGCATGGATTGAGGATAGTCAACATAATTCGATGTGAAGATTGCTTTTTATTTTTTTATGGGGCAATCGAACGTCAAAAACTCAATGGATCAGTCCCAAAGAAGTGTCTTACTTTTTTAATTCCAGTTTCAGATTTAAAGCACAAAATGGCCATTCAAAGTCAATTGATAAGACAATATATGTTAAATAAACCTAATTTCCACCAAATAATGGCATCAATTGTCGTTAAACAATTTAAAACGGCTAAATTAGGTTTTTCTCACTCCAGTGGGCATGTGCAAAGAAAGTTTATCAGGAACAGAACATCGTCACATAGTGTCAATGAAACGGTTTTAGAAATTAGATATGAAAAAGATAGACATTTCATGTATATGGATCGATTAAAAAGGTATTAAATTACTACTTTGAGAAATGTCATTTGATATTTTACTGGGTTTCTAGTCAACTCGTACCCTTGTCATCTCGTCCCCTTGTTAACTCGTACCCTATTTGGTCAACTCATACCCCTGGTCAACTCGTACTGTAGTCAACTCGTACCCCATATATAATGTATCATACTTTTATCAATTTGTTTCACCAATTTCTTACTAAATCTATTACTATTAATACTAAATATATGTGTAGTAAGTCGTCCGATTATATGGAACCAAATAAAACTAAGGACCGATGCAGAAAGGTGTACTCGAGATACGTTAATCCCAATAGCTGTGATCAGCTTATCAAATGTCACGTGTAACGCTAATTAGCTATTCACACTATGATGTCATAAAGTTAACATGCCGGCTTATTTGCACTACTCAATATCCGTATCAAAAGGATTTACTTTTTGATGTTTTAATTAATAAAAGTCGGCTAAGTAATCAATTAATCGCAAAAAAAAAACCTGCCATTAAGATTACATGGTATTACCTTAATGACAATGATCAATGTGATACCATTAATTGCCGATTTTGTTTGATTACGTGCCTTTAATTATACGATGATTATACTAATAAAGGGCGATCGCTATCATTGAAGTTTTCACGCTTACATCATTTTTTTCTCTCCTCACAAACAGTTGACAAGTTGGATTGAAAATGGACAATAAAAGCAAAGCAATCTATTAACGTTTAATGCTATGCCATTTACATACCATTTGAGGAAATTATTACGTATCTATGAAACATTCTTCAGTTGTCCTTGTGTATTGAATCACATATGTAAATATAAGGTAGGTACAAGTTGACCTAGAAAATACAAGTTAACCAAAGATTTGGGTACGAAGTAACCAAAAATGGTACGAGTTAACAAGGGTACGAGTTGACAAGGGTACGAGTTGACCAGTAACCTTTTACTGTAATAATGGAAATATCGGTGTTCAAACGTTGCGACAAAGATTTCGTTGCACCATCCTCCATTAAATGAATGGTTCGAAAGTTTGACATGACTGGAGATATTGCCTGATGCAAAATATTCCCAATATTTCTCCATAGCCGCTTTAGCATCAAATTAATTTGACTATTGGAATGCCCTATCAGGATTGTTGTAGGGTGTACTTGGCCTTGGGTTAACTTGCTCAAATCAACTCATTCTCCTATTGAAAATAGAATCATCACAGTACTCTGGGCACTTAGGCTAATAAAAGTTGCAAACAGAAAACAAGATTATGATACACTCCTCATCTACTTTCATAAGTTAACTGTGATCAATACAAATTCATAAGTTAACTGTGATCATTACAAAGTTTTGATTGGATTTAACAAATTCTGCAGATTTATAATGGTGTGCTTAAATGCTTATAAATAGTATTCATGATTTCTTTATTAGAAATAATATACATATTTTTAAAATTATGATTAATTGATACCTAATAAGAAATAAGATGGATTCATTTAGTGCCTTGATTAATGTTAGGACAAACTGCACAATTTAAACTACAAAGCTAATAAAGCAGGCTGAGTTAACCTCATCTAATTTAACCACAGGCCAAGATAGCCTTCTCTCTTAAATGCATCATATGTCAAAAGTCTATCGAAAAAATTAAAGGACTTTGTGAGAAATCAACAATTTATAACTTAGCAATCATCTTGTCTTTAAATCATAAAATCATGGTAGGGCATATTTTAGACCCGACCATGAAAGCTGTTTTTCTTTCACCTTTTGGTAGGGGAGTTTATTCCATTCAAGCCATCTACTATTGTCGAAAGGCTTTTGACCTTGGAGTCGAAGAAGAAAAGAAAGGTTAGAAAAATATAACTATGCATTATACAATGATTTTCTTTATGACATTTCTATTACAGCTGTTGACTGGGATATTAAAGAATTGTTTTATAGCTGACATCATGGAAACGGCCTCATCTCTCCTCAAGAATCTAACTGTTGCTATTACACAATATACCAACCATAAGATAGAACGAAATGTCATCTATCTACAAAGACAGATAGATGTAAGTAGTATCTCATTAAATATCCAATTAATTCAATGTCCTTGGAGGAAAATGAATCATAAAGCCCCTATGACATTTCTTTCAATATTTCCATAGCCAATTAGTGGAGTAGTTGTGTTTATTTTAAAAAGGACATCATACCCTTTTGTTTTCTTTAGAATGCAATTCACTGAACAGATCATGAGATGCAATTGTGTCTATGTTGTGTTGATCTTTTTACATAACCACCTCACTCTCTACAGCATAGCAAAATGAATTAGGATATGATGTAACCCCTGCACTACTGAGCCGACTCTTTAGCTCAGTGGTTATGTCTTGGACTGTCACCTGGGAGAACAATGGACAAATCCCCACAGGGGACTTAAAATCCAATGTGGATTTTTCATTGTAAACATTACTTGTGCTGATGAGAATGCTTCCGGCTGGACACATATCTTTTGAAATGATGTGTCCCCAGCAGTTTTTATGTGTATATTGTGTATATGACGCAGGACGCAAAGGTAAAATTATCACTGCCTATTAGTCTATATAGTCATATACAGTACAATATCTATACCTCAAAGTTCAAGGGACCTCATTAAAATGTTTGACATAGAGAGAGTTTGATAAATAGTTGTCTAGAATGTTAAGAAATATAAATAAAGAACACATGACATGAGATCCTGTATTTACTTTGATAAAGAGGAGTTAGACAACCAGAAGTTCGAGATATAGATATTCTATTGTATTGATAACAGCAGACTAGAGTTCTTGTATAAATTACAAGTTGTTTGACTTTCCATTATGATATTTGATTTTCAGGTACTAATCAATAAAACTAGCCATGGATGTTCATTGAAATTTTTTAACCCTGGGGAAGTTTTGCCAGCCCAGTGTCTTGCCCACCTTGTGAGTTTAGTTGGGGATGATAGCACAAATCACACACTGCTACTCAAGTGTTTGCTGCTTTTTAATAATTTAGGTAAGCCAGAGAGTCTCTGATAGATTTACAGAGGTGAAGATTAGAGGCATATTGATATTAAGTATTTTTATCTTTACATAATCATTTGTTGTTGGCACTCTTCAAGATGATTTGAACAACATTATTTCAAAGATGATATTAGACTTTGTAAGCGATTTTTCTTTGGTTGCAATATTTTGATTGTTATCAGAGCTACATTACAATAATCATATTACATAACACCTCTCAATTTTCTTGTGGTTTTATTCCTTAGAAGCAGTTTGTTAAAAGCTGTTTTAATATTGATTGTCTTATAATTAAGTGTATGATGTTTTTGAGCAGAAACACATTAGTTGTTCATTTCACTGCTGAAAAGTCAAAACAAATATCATGTAATTTGCCATTTCTCTAAGCAGCAATGTTTCATTCAGTGGACAAGGCTATAAACTTTGACCTATCTTATTTAGTACTGCTGATTTGTAACATTTTACTTGATAGCAACTTTGAGGCAAAGCTTGAATGCGAAAGATTGAGGGCTAAGAAGGGTCCAAGAATGAAAGCGGACACAGTTTAACTGTTGAAAAATGTTAAGCTATATAACACAGGCTGTTTGTCATATTTTGACTGGTTAATCTTCTTATCTTTATCTCTGAAGTCTTGTATTCATGATTCTTTCCTGTCTGTTTCAGTTTCTGACAGTGTGATCAGAGAAAGCTTACATGAAAATTTCCAGCTAACCCCAGCTTTGGCACGAGTGATAAAGTATCATGGCTCAACCAACAGTGATACCCTTACCTCCGAGGTAGTTTATATTAACTTACGCAATAATCATAGCTTAGCTGTATCAGGTCGAAACTACCAACACCATAGAAGAAATTGTGCTGTACAAGTGATTTTTCAATTTTTCACAGTTGTTGCCTGTGTGTGTACAGGTTCATGTGATAAAATATCAATGTAAATGGCAGAAAAGCCATATTGCTTAACATGACTGATGCATAGGCAAAATACATAACATTTAAGCAGGTTGAAAAAAAATCCTATGAAAATGATCAATATTTTGTTTTTTTGCTCATCACATTTGATTGCCTACCAATTTGCTTTACAGAATAGAGAAGAATTATGGGAATTGTGATGGACAATGAGATATATGAACTAAGTCAAAGATTTAATTCTTTCCATCAGTGCTTGTCATTGATCGATTATTATTCTTGAGCACTTTTCCTCAGATCCAGTTCTACTTGTTTACTAGGGTCTTGTGTGGCCTAGCGGTTAAGTTGGCAGACTTAGAGAACTTGGGTGTCCCAGGTTCGCGGCCCACTGATACCACTGGTTTTGTGGGAGTGACCTTTGGATAGTAAATTCAGAGCCCTAGCCTAGTACTGGGGGATCCTGGAGAGCTGTTACATAACTGAAAATGTGTTGATACACAATACAAAAATCTACTTGTTTTCAGAGGAAACAAGAATACATGTACATACACTGTAGCAATTGAAAATCTGAATTCTGTTAACGGAAGAAACAATATGAAAAGGAAAATTGACCTTACAACACAGAGCAGTTAACCACGCCTACCGTAAATAGGGGAAGTCACTCTAATTTTCTCTGACATTCTGAGTGAAGTAGCGTCAATGCACAAACTAGGATTCCTGTTTGACATTGCCGATGATTTCAGATATTCTTATTTGAAATCGGAAATATTCTTACAAAATAAGCACCTGCCTTTAGTGCTGGATAATATGTACATAGCATGACAATTTGTAAAGAAGATGGTATATTTTGAGCGTTAGCAGAGACATTTATAACAGCTCTGACTGTTATATATCTCTATGGCGTTTGGGGAGTGATTTACCCCAGCAGTGTGGGGTCCGAGCGGCACCAAACACGATCCGTCCAAAGTCCGATCAGACTCGGATCCGAACGGCATTGGTCCGTTCGGCACTGGTTCGACCGGACCTTCAAAATGACCATATTTCATACTACTTCAAAACAGTTAATTTGCAGTATTTGCAGGTTACGAACAAAATTATCTCATTTTGATTCTTAAACGGTTTAGATTTTTATTTTACTACACTCTGTCATGTTGAAAATGGTATAATAGTGTTGGTCATTTTGAGATTATGGTGTTAAACAATTGCTGATAGGAACAATCACTATTTTGTTGTCAAATAAGTTAATAATCAAGACATTCGAACATAATCTTTTGTATACTTCTTCATGGATGATTGTTGGTTTCGCTACTTGATTACGAACTAAGGGTCATTTTACCAAACGAAATATTTTCAATTGTTCAAAATTTAAAGAGTTTGCAGACGTCATTTAAATGAAGATAATGAATTAATACTTTTCTGATAGGGCAGACCGACCATATTGTTGGAAAATGATAACTTCTCGTTAAGAGCAATTTCTCCTTTTCCCACAATATTTTCCCTAGTTGTCTGTAACAAAGTACTCAAATGTAGTTATTGTTTGGTAAAGGGTTAACAAACCTCGATTGTTAGAAAGGATTAAGGGTTTCGACGCTAATTAACATCAATCTGACACAATTGCACTTTATGGTCAAGTCACAAAGTTTACCCTTTATTGATTAGCCGATCGGCCGTCTTTGTAATCAACCACTGGCTACCAAGAGTGTGTTTTACAACATATTACAGCAACATTAGATTCTTTAAGGTATTCGGATAAAGTTGCAACAAGGAGCTATGGATTGGTTTTGTTTTTAATAGCTTTTAAATTTGGATACGATACATCGATCATTACAGGTAGGTGGATTGATGGGCTATAATAAGAAAGTTAATTAATTGTTTAAGGTGCTCTTAGGGTCCATTTGAAAACAAAATCAATTAATTAAAATCCAATTTGAAGAATTTGTATATATCCAACTGGAAACCGTGTCCTCTCACAACATTATCGATCAATATTGTATTTTGACTTAACATTTGATTCATTATCAAATGCAACTAATAACATTCGTCATTATGTGTCAATTCCGTTTTTTAAAACAACAATTTTTCATTTTCAAACGAAGATAAAAGACTAAAATAAAAATTTACTAACATGTGAAAGAAAAAAAGAAAGAAAATAATAGTTCATACTTCTATTCTTTACATCGTTTTATAAATTAACTGTTTGCATATATTTACTAATTGCGTGTAGTTCTCAGTCATTTCACAATATATATGTGACAGATTTTGGAAACGGGATAAACTCTACTTCACCCACAAGTCTCTCCTTATACATAATTTCTCTATAATAAGTACTTAAACAATATTTTAAGCAGTATTGACGAAGAAAAATCACAGCACAATACTGCTATATGTAGACGGAGTCGCACAGCGTGTCGGAGAAAATGGTGGATAGCAACCGAAGTGTTCGCTGATTGGTCAGTTCCAGCTGTCAATCAAAGTCTGTCGTAAGGTCAATTAAGAACATTTGTGACCCAACTAGTTCATATTTAAATTCTTTGTAGCATAGATTTGAAAATGAAACACTTTTATTTTACAGGCCTTGAATCTGCTACAGAAAGTCACATATGGACATCGAATCAGCTTTCAGGAAATCTACATGGAGGACCTGGTACGGTTTCTTCTGAGTCAAATGTGAGTATACCCAATACAGAGCTCCCAATAAGAGTCTTGTATTTTGAACTTCCGTGGTAAACCTATACACTGGACTGCACCGCTCCCCTCCAGAGAAAAGAATTAAAAAGGGCTATAAGCGGACCGGATATCTGTCTGTGACACAGGTCCCCACCCACACAGCTGATTAGGTGACCCTTAATTATTTACTGCTTGTGAGAAACATTAACCTGAATATGCTCAACTTTTATGTTGAAGCTGACTTTTTTTATTCAGACATATTCTGGTCATAAAATTGTTTTTACAGTTTAAAATAATAACAATGTAAGGATTGTTTGACTAAAACTGTTGTAACTTAAAGAGTAATGTAGCCATTTCTCCTTTTATCAAATCTTTTTGACAGTCATCTGCTCCATGGCGCAAAAATGTTGTGTTTTGTGGTAATGTGGTAAGCAGTAGGTATCTCTTTGAAGGGAGCTTTGGTGCATCAGCTATTATCTCTTTATTTGTTTACATTTCTGCTTGTCCTGATTGTACTCTTCTTTTTCAGATGTGTTCCTTGCACTGGTTTAACAAGGGCTGCCATGGGAACACTCGTCAATCTAACCAGAGATAACTTTTCCGTCCAGTCTTATATCAGGAATAATGTAAGCATTGTAACAACTTTCTCCCTTTACTATATTTATACTTTTTTAACCCTTTACCAAATGAAAATTTTTTAACTGCCCCTAATTGAAAGAGTTTGCAGATGACATTTCGAAATGTGTTGAAATCAAAAAGTGATCTTCTGATAGGGCAGAAAACATTGTATGAAAAGGACAAATTGCTCGTTAAGAGCAATTCCTCCTTTTCCTGCAATGTTTTCCAGAATCGTCTGCAACAAACTCGTCAAATCTGGTTAATGTTTGTTAATGGGTTAAACACATGTGTAGGGAACTGATAAGAAACAAGAACAATTAATTGGGTGAAGGCTTGTGTTTATATACGTTTTGGTCATTTTTCACAGTGATTGGTACCAAATGTGACAAAGGTAATGTTATTGTCATGATTGAGAACTGTGGTCTACTCTAGCTTTCAATAAACACGATTTTCATTATGAAATAACAACTCCAGGTTGAGATCTAACTGATTCAGCCAGACAACCCTTTTTTGTCAGACTTTATGACTGAGCATGAACTAACGGATCCACAAAGGATTTTAATCGATGGTTTGTATCTGCAATGTGATCTTAATGAAAATACTGAAATTGAATAAGGACTAGTCAACAAATCCCATCCGAAAGAAAATGACATTACATTTAAATCTGTAACTTCTTGTTTCATTTTTCTTTCTCGAAGTACAGTCAAACCTATGGGACAGAGTAAATTGGCTGTTTAAGACAGGTTGGCTGCTTAACACAAATTGATTTACACTTTAAATCTAACAATGGGACTTTCTGTAGTGGCTGTTTAAGGCAGGTTGGCTGCTTAAAAGGGTGGCTGCTTAACACAAGTTAGACTGTAGATATATTGATTTAACCCTTTACCAAATGTCAAATTTTCAACTGTCCCAAATTGAGAGTTTGCATACGACATTTCAAAATGTGATGAAATTAGAAAATAATCTTCTGAATGGGTCGAAAACATTGTTGGAAAAGGAGAAATTGCTCATAATGAGCAATTTCTCCTTTTCCCACAATGTTTTCAAGAATCGTAAATATATTAATTTCAGAAATTAGATTGCATCTAGTGATTATGTTCAAAGCCAGCTATTCTAAAAGAGAAGAATTTCTTTATATTTCAATTGAACTTTAAAATTGAGGATCAACATCTTCTGGACTTGATTTTTTTGTGAGTTTTTGGTAACCGTTATTAATTATAATTGCATTTTTTAAATTTTCGTATTAATATGTTGTAGGAAAACATGCAAGACTTATCAAGACGTTTGACGAAGCTGTTGGGTGATAGAAGTGAGAAAGAGATGCTTTTCTCACTGTCTCTTCTTGTAAATATATGTCTCAACGAGAATCATGGAGGAATGGTAAAAACACCATTTTATATGCTCTTAAATGATTTAGATTCAAAATTTTACATCAAGACAAGTTGATGCGAAGATTTTTTTTCTGGTGCATGTTATTTCTTACGTCATCACTATTTCTATGCAAATAATGTTTGGATAGGTGTAAGTATGGAGTTTCTATGTCAAGTTCAGATTTGGCAATCTACCTTAATCCATTACCAAACAATAACGATATTTAACCACTTTGTTGCAGACAACTCTAGAAAAAAATGAGGGAAAAGGTTTCCCACTATGTTTTCTGTCCTATCAGAAGATTATTTTCCAATTTCATTACAAATTAAAGTGTTGCCTGCAAACTCTTTCATTTTGGGACGGTCGAAAATTTGGCATTTGGTAAAGGGTTAAAAAGTTTTAGGAGTGAACTGCTGCCATTAATTTTATAAAGTAAGTCATTAGCATGAAGTGAAAGTCATGAAGGCACAAGCTCTTTGCTTGAGGATATACATACAGCATAGTTGATCAAGTCTAAAAGTTTTGCACAAACTATGTTCTCATTGTCTCACACTCAATTTCAAGTCAAATTAAACTCACCGGATGATTTTGCTATTGGATTTGATAATGTTTTAATCATTTCTTTCCTTATATGTTTTTAAATTGTGTCAACATTATTTGAGTTATGTTGCGATGCCATGCTCATTATGATCGATCACAAACATGACTGCCCTTAGTGACTTGTTGAGCAGGGTACAACCATTGGCATTCCAATAGTAAGTCGGGAGACGGTCTCTCTAGAAAAAAAGTTTCAATCTTTTTGCTAGATATATTCCTAGGTATTTAAACAATTTGAATTGAAGAGGAGTTAATCATTCATGATTTGTGATTGTACATCATTTCAGTTTTTCCACGAAAGCAATGCACCCAAGACTTTCCAGATGATTTTTAACATTCTCAATGAAGTCAGGGGAGATATGGGATATGCTGTTGACCTTTTTAAGGACATCCTCAAAGTGGAGCGGTTACAGGGCATCATGGCAAAGTAAGTAGAATACAGTGATGTCTCGTTAATCCGAACACATCCTTTCCCAACAGAATGTCTGGATGATTCGGTCATCCGGACTAATGAAGCAGAGCATGTTCTTATACACATTAAGACATAAACAGTCTGTATGCATGTGTATACTTAAAACCCTTTAGCAAACGCCAAACTGTCGACCATCCCAAATTGAAAGAGTTTGCAGACGACATTTCAAAATGTGATGAAATTCAAAAATTGATCTTCTGATATGGAAGAAAACATTGTGGGAAAAGGAGAAATTGCTTGTCACGAGCAATTTCTCCTTTACCCACAATGTTTTCAAATGTCGTCTGCAACAAACTGGTCAAATAATTCTGTTCCCTTACAATCTTGTTCGGATTGCGAGACATCCGGATAATCGGGGTCCGGATAAACGAGGCTTCACTGTATTGTACAGATTTGGTCATGTGTCTTTCTTATTCGCATACAGCACACATACTGAATGATGGGAGTCATTTTTGCATACATCAAGGTTTTTGTGTAATTGTATAGTTAGTCTTTCACAGAAGTGAATGACTAACTACAGTCGACCCTTGTTTATCCGAACACTTTCGTTCCCAGGAGAAATGTTCATATTTACGAATTTTCCGGAATAAAGAATATGCGAGTTACAAGCGAAATGTGGTTAGTGGCGAAATGTTTACCTTTACACGGTATCGGTGTATCATGATAATTACTATGAAGTAAAAAACACACAATTCTTTTTTTTTTTTTTTTTTTTTTTGAAGGTAAATATAAATTGTTTATTTGGTTAAAAAGGATTTTAAAAAAAATGACAATTTGAAGCGATTTCTTTCGAGATGTTTAATTTTGTTTAAGATAGCTCTGAAGGAGCATATCGATTGAGTAATAATTGAAAATGATTGCCAGACATTGTCTCCTGATCGCTGTCTGAGCAGCCAATCAACACCTTTTACAAACTCAACTATCGACACGCGACCGTAATTACAATTATGAGGGGTGATCAAAGAATATGTGGACTTTTGTTTTATCTCTCTACCAATTCTGTCCATTTATTTAGTATTTACACAGAACATAATTTAATATGTCTCATTTAACCATACAAAATATTATACATCTACGATAAATGGTTAAAAAGTTATACACTACTGAACATACCCCTGTCTGTTATCGCGGAGCAGTACGATGACGTTACGACGACGTTAGTAATGTCGTTGAGTTTCTGGGGCAATTTAACGTTGCGACGTTTATGACTTTTCAAAGTAACTACCCTCTGTCTGCACACACAAACGATGTCGATGGACCCACTTGTCGTATATGGATCTGTACCAGTCTTCGTCGTATTGGTTAAGAATCATCTGGGTAGCACCGCGTAGTTCTGTCAGTGAAGCGAAACGCCTACCTTTCAATTTTGATTTCACCTGAGGAAATATAGCGAAGTCCATCGGTGCAAGGTCTGGGGAATAGGTTGGATGGGGAATAGTCTCAAGCTCCAACAGAGATAGTTGTATGTAGGACCAATCAACTGACAGAATGACCGATTAACAAACAATCAACACCTTCCAGTACACTACACTAGGTGACATGTTATGGTTAAGCATACATGCCAGTTTGCAAAACGTGTGAATGCCGTTTACAACAGAAGACCGATCCCTTCATCACAACTGTAACCTCAAAATAAACGATTATACTGGTTTCCGGACTAGCCATACGCGTATACTATGAAAAGTGACTGTTGGTTCCCGATTTTTTTTGTCCGGTTTCGGAACGCGGATTTTCTGCAATAAACAGTTAAATTAATGACCGTTCCCTAAAAATTCTATTTGGATGGTGAATAACCCGGATAAACGATGTTCGGACTATCGCGGGTCGACTGTATAGCTTTTCATTAAACCCACAAGATGCTTTGCATAATGGAGCTGAAATCCTTTTTTTCTTTATTACAAATGTAGTAATTCGAATAACTTAAAAAGTAATTTATATATTAAACACTATTTATGAAGATGCTCTGGTTTTAGCGTACTACAAAACTTACTTCTAAGTACTTAATCTGCATATAGATCAGCTTTTAGCACAGTTTTAAGCATGTATTGAGAAAAGGTGATATGGTTACACTGAGTGAGCACTGAGTGTTTAAATATAACATTTGTATAAAGATAAGATACTGCCCATACGAGGTTGTTGTTTTTGTATGAACATTTGTTTGCTAATTCTTTAGAGTTGAATTCAAAACTAATATGGAAACAGTGTTGTTTGTAAGGAAGAATGCTCATAAGCAAAGACTTTTTCTGATTTGATTTTGTGATTTATCAAAGCTGAAAGCATGGTGACAAAAATCAGAAACACTGCAATTTGATGTCAATGTCAAAGCTGCCTTAATCCATTGCCAAACAGTATCAACATTTGAGAACTTTCTTGCAGAAGAATCTGGAAAACACTGGGAAAAGGAGAAATTGCTCATGACAAGCAATTTCTCCTTTTCCCACAATGTTTTCTACTCTATAAGAAGATTTCTTTCCAATTTCATCACATTTTGAAATGTCGTCTGCAAATTCTCTCAATTTGGGACTGTCAAAAACTTTGCCATTTGGTAATGGGTCAAGCAATCACACCTACATCAAATGTTTTCAAATCAAGCATTTTCTTGATAAAGAAAAACTCAATCAAAACTTTCAATATGACAATATAGTCAGCTGTTTTATGTCCCATGTTGAAACTGCCTGTATTCTATCTATGTGATAAAGGTATGTGAACAACTGACCACGCTACCATTTTTCTCAACAAACAGAAATTTCATGTCTATTTCAGGTATGAGTTTTTGGGAGCATGCATTGATCAAACCTTGAATCTTATTACATCAAGTTCAGCCGACTCAGTGGCCAAGGTTTGTAACTAGCCCTTATAGTGCTGGAATCGACTCCATGCTTATGCAAATAGGTTAGATCTGACCTGTTTGCTACTCAGAGGATCTTTCCTCGTCAAAGTGAAGCAAATATTTAAGGTTTAAGAAAGGTTTTAGAAAGCAGACACCACAAATATTTATCTTTAGAAAATTACCCAGAGTTCTAAGGGTTAATTTGGAAACAAAGATGTAAATAAGTGTTTAATTTTTATTGATCGCTTTCCCTCAGATTAATATTTTCAAGCAGACCTTTAGAAATTTTAATCAACCACTGTGACAAGAGGAGATATAGCTTGTGTCAAACTGCTCTCCTGTTATCATAGTTTGTTTTATTTGTGTGACACCCTTTCTAGTTGTTTTCAACTATTGTAATGAGTTTTGAGCAGTGACAAAATCGCATTTTAGAAAACGAACATTACAAATTTTCTGATTATTATATTTAATTCATTACAATTTCTTATTCAGTTTTCTTAAACCAAATGCATTTTAGCCTGTCACTTATTTGATATAGGTTTATCCACATCATCATGATGCGGGCTAAATGACCTGAGCTGTTGATGCCTCTTAAATCACCATTTATTCCTGTAGAAAATGAGTTTTATTTTACATTATTTAAGTTAATAGAAACAGCTCAAAGAGCCTCTAAAGTATACACATTGAATTGAAAGGGCAATGAAACAATACATAGTTTGCTCTTGTTGATACTATTTTGCAATTATCTTTTCAGAATTTATCAATGCAGTGTTTCTTTGATAGTCCTGCCTAGTTTATCTTGTTTATGGTACATTGACTGTGAAACAAGTTCTTACAATTAAGATAAATCATTCTCGATTCTTCTTCATTAATACATAACATAAACACACTCCAATTTGTGGTTTATTCAAGGCATTTTTACCTCAAAACTAAGAATTCAAGAAAGCCATAACATATCTGAAAAACTGTGAGCATAGCATTTAGCCCCATATAAAGGACATAATTTAAATTAAGTTAAGACAGGTATTTAAATGACATTCAATTATTCACAGATATTCGATTTGCTTCTCACGCTGTGTCACCAGAAGTCTGTACGTCGGGTTGTATGTAAGAGCCTCTTCGCCACTTTCCCCATTCAAGACACAGGTCAGTTTCCTACATTGGTGCAGACACCACTTAGCCAGATTGCCGATCCCCTGCTCGCCACAATACACTGGGCGGGACAGTCGACAGACACCCACAGGCTGGCCCCGCTGGGAGCGCTCGACGTTTTGGTAGAAGTCTATGAGGAGCTGGTTTTCTCCCACAACAAAATTCACCATGACAAACATGTGGCGGCCATCTTGCCTACAGTCATTCTAACCCTGAAGACAGAGTTAGAGGGCGATAACACCACCATACACAGAAAATGTCAAGTCATCATTAAAGCCTTGAAGCTGCTCCAGAGTATCCTTTGTCTTTATATCATAAGAATTCTGGATAATTTTCTGGAAATAGATTTGTGTGTGATCTGCTTTATGATACCTTAAATATCTGCTATATTTTGTTGTGGAAAAAAACTCTGAATAGCAAACAAGTTAGATCACAGGCCAGCCGCCAATTTACTTGGCTGTTGGCCTGGATCTAACCTGTTTGCATAAGCATGAAGTCAGTTCCAGCATTATAAGGCTAAAGCATGATTGAGCAATAACTGATGACATCAATTCATGAGTTTTGATGTTCATATGGTATCATGGGTCTTGTCAAGGCAACATTTTTTTCAGTTTTCTGAGGACCTCATTGGGCTAGTGGTTAGAAAACATAAGTTGAAATCACATGTTCCCTCTCAGTGTACATTCAAATCTTAATTATCCCATTTCGATTTTCATGAGAGTTAGCTTCTTGGTTGATTTCCATACTGCCAGTTGTTATTGCAGGCTTCATCAGCCCTTATGGGCAGTCCAGTTTGGGGCCTTTCCTCTATCATTATGAGCTGGACATGACAACTTTACTGGAATACGTTTGACACATTGTAAAACCCATATTATATAATGACTACAGTTTTTAAGTGAATTGACTGAAAAAAAAGGTCATTCAACTGAATTAGATAAGTTACAAGAGACCACATTAAGGGTGTATCACAGTCTAAATTTAAATCAAGAAATAGCTCTACCAAGCCATTTTAATCAATTCTTCTATTTGCTAATTTATGCTTGGTCTTTAATGAAAAGGTTACAGACTGATTTTGAGTTAAAACCATTGACAAAAGGATGATTTCCCCTCTAGTTATAAGTAAAATGAAAGGATGAAATAAAGAAAAATAGGTTCCTTACTATATTGTTAATATGAAATATAGTAATGGAAATTCACAACATTGACTTTGCTGTGTAAAATTCTTGCATAACCCTATTACCTAACATGTGGAAGATTTCTTCCAGAATCAATCAAGTTCCAATTAATTCCTCCTTCACTTATGATATCAGTATTGTGTAATGACGACAACTTTCTGTCGATTATCTCTGTCAACATTGATCACAGACTGATGTCGGATCTCCTGCAGTTCCAATTTGACAACAACCTTATAGCAATGAAGACCAAAGTTACCCTACCCACTGACGATTGGAGGTAAAGTAGCTCAAGACGGTGGCCTATTGTATACCAGGGACAGATTAAAGGCACTAACTCAGTGATTTGTGCTCTGGCAGTAATAGACTTAACCCATTACCAAACCATAATGACATTTAACCACTTTGTCGCAGACAACTCTGGAAAACACTGTGAGAAAAGGAGAAATTGCTCGTGACGAGCAATTTCTCCTTTCGCCACAATGTTTTCTGCCCTATCAGAAGATTATTTTTTCCAAATTCATCAAATTTTGAAATGTCGTCTGCAAACTCTTTCAATTTGGGATAGTCGAAATTTTGCTTTTGGTAAAGGGATAAACATTTGATATTAACAATCATTGCCACTTAATCAGGGACCATTTTCAATTTCTTTACTCTTAAGCTGCCAAAGTCCTGTCATTCTGGTAAACAATGTAAAGTGAGCTTTAGGGTCTGTTATCACTTCTAGGGGATAAATTTAAAATCCCACTCGGTGAGATAGTCCTTTTAAATGCACATTCTCATTTTGAAATTTCTTTAAATCATGCAGTTTTCCAAAAAGTTCAAAGTCACACCAGAATTTTGGCTTCTCAATTCAGCAATTTCATCAATACAATTTCCCAGCAGGCCTAGGCCTTTTCTATAAAATTTTAAGGGAATAAAACCCTGTAAGACGTTTCGTGTTTTTTTTAGTCAAAGTCAAGGATTCAGGCAGGGCCTCCGCTGCCGATTGCCAATGTCGCCAAATGCGAAAAATCTCGTCAATTTGCGACAAAAAAAAGTTTTGCGAAAGTGTTTGCGACAAACCGTATTTACCAATCATGCATGACATAAGCGACCCGGAGTAATAGCCAGTTCCCGTACTGGAGTTAGAGGCATTCTGCGTGTATGAACACAGGAACCAGCCCGGTAATGACCCGTATCTTTCGCAGTTTGCACGCAACCGAGTTCGTACACAAATGACTGTCACTTATCGGATTAAAGTTTAATCACTTCATATGACTTGTGGGGCAACAGTTATGTTTGCGCTGCGTGTGTGAAATTGCCCTGACACCTATCCCTGAAATTGGTGTGTAAAAAAAACAGTTTGACGCGAACGCATGATCGGAGACAATGTGAAAATTAGATGACAATTATCAAACACTGTCGGGTGTTGAAAATTAAAGACGGTGAATAACGTACCTATTAAGGTATGTTGCTCGTTCATCACAATGAAGCATTTACTACAAAGTTGGAGAGATGCATTCTCTTTATAAACTGACTGATTTTGCAATTTATTGCCAATTGAAAAAAAAAATAGACCTTTTATTTCAACATTGGTTGGTTTCTGTCAATTCCAAAGCTTGTTTCATTTTCTTTTATAAATCCGCTCAGCTCAATTCATATGAGTTATGTGTTTCATGATTTTTTTGTATAATTTAGAGGTATTTTCAGACAACCCTTAAGGTATCTTTAAAATACAAATATATTAAACGCAAAATAATGAAGCATGGGGGGACCATTCTTGCTTGTCTGTTATCACATAATATACAGTTTGACCTCAACTCTTTATTGACATCAAATTATTTCTTTTGTAAAACTATTTAATTAGCACCTGGGAACATTAAATAGTAGTTTATGATAAGATGAATAAAGTAATGAGCTGCTGTACATAGATTTAAAACATTATAATGAACAAAAAGCTTCTTACTACTCATTTCTAATAATTACCGTCAAGCCTCCAATTTTAAACTGGCTCAACTTTTGGCTCCACTTTCTCAAATTTGGCTCCAAAAAAATCCAATTTGCGAAAATGGTTGTGACAAGAAAAAAATTTCAGGGGAGGCTCTGTTCAGGTAGTGTCTTACCAAATGACTAGGAAATAATTTTTTTTTTTGCTTGTTCATCTTATGCGAAAGTATTTAATTGCAATGTTATTGGAGCCATCTCAAAGATGCTATTCAAATGGTGTGTTGCTTAGTAAAGTGGCTTTTCTCAATATTGAAATATGACTATTGTTTGGAACTTGCACAAGTTCCTAAGATAAGGTCATTGGTAAAACGCTTACTATAGTTTAATTGTGCACCCTTTTTTTCTAAAAACGTATAGGTATTTGATAAAAACTTAAGATTCTTTGTTGTTCTTTCTTCAGCGGAGCAGGGGTGGATGTTGTGCTTCATGTCTTAGATCTTGTCGCCAAACTTAAAAACTTGGAAGTGGAGAATCTTTTTATATCTACTATGCAAGTGAGTGTGTGAATAATTTCTTATTGTGGACCTAGTTGCTTTTTTGTTTCATACAAAACTTTACCTGTCTGCTCCAGATAGATTTTGTGAAAAGCTTAGCTCATCACAAATTATAAAAAATGTTCTGTTTTAAGGAATGTTGCAGTGCTTTGCACTTCAGAGTGACCAGTATTTTAACCATTAGTTTTTGGTTTACCACCATTAAAGATTTGTCATCTTTGTTCTGATTGCAAATAACTCTTCTCCCGACTGACATACAGAATGCTGATGGTCCTACCCTGCTTGATTATCCCTTATGGGCACATGGGCATGGGGGTCTTCCGCCATCATTAAGAGTTGGGCATCGCAACATAACTGAAATAATGTTGATGCTATATAAAACCCATATAGAGTTAAGTAAGACAAAGAACTCTCATTATTTAGACATCTCATATGTTGACTTTTTGCTTTTCTTCATTTTAAATCGATTGCACAAAGTCAACATTTTTCGTCTCTGCTTGACATAATTTATGTCTACCTGCAGAGCATATCCATTTATTACTGAGTTTATTTCAAACAACTGAAATCTGAGAATTATTTGCATACCTTACAAAGTATTTGATTGGTCAACATTTCTCATGCTTTCAAAGTTTGAGATCATTTGTTTATCACGTTACATGGTGCAAAAGGTGACTTGAAAACTAAGTGATTCACGGTTACTTGACATGTGATCTCCCTCATTTGCATATGGTCAAGCGACACATGAGCTGGCCCATCGGAATTGAAATATATAAAGTGAAATGATACTGTTTGGTCCATCTAATGTTTCCAGTTACAAATCATCGTTGGATGCTTACTTAATTCCAAGAAATCGTAGGTATTACTTGGAACTATTTCCACTCTACCATACACAGAAAACGCCATGTGACGTCATATCTTGCTTTTGACGTCACACATGACATCACAATTTGTCTCGTGACTGCTATCTCCCTACTCAATCGCGAAATATAAAAAATGTTTTCTTTGTTTTTTCGTTAAAATGTGGTATTCGAAAGGTTTGTAACGGGATAAACAGAATAATAGGTTAGTGACGTTAATGGGTTAAGTTTTTCAGGCTCGGCTTCGGTATTTATTGGATTTGCCTTCGGCTCACCCAATAAATTCCTACGCCTTGACCCATTAACGTCACTAACCTATTATTCTCTATTTACATTTTTGTTGAAATATTTAGTTTGAGTAAAGATTGACAAGTATTTATAAATTAAGGGTTAAGTGATGTTTGTTTATGTTTACTTATTTGTTCTTAAAACTTTTCTGGTTTAATTTTGTCGTCTTTCCAGAACACATGTGTTGTGCCATTCCTTGCCTATGGACTGAGTAGCTCAAATAGAAAGAGGGTGCAGGATACCTTCTCACTAGTTTGCTTGAGTTCGAGACTCGAGGCTTTCCCGCTAATCATGTAAGACATGTTTTATTACATTTTCCTTTATGTAGAATTTGATTATAGTCCTATTGAATCCATGAAAGTCATAACATAAAGAAAAGGTTGATAACACAGCATTAAACCCCATATAATCAAACAAATGAATGGATTTGATGAGTGGTCAAAAATGAATTCATCAGCAGACTTTAATTGCAGTGAAGGTCAAGTGATATTTGCTTTTGTGATATCATCCAGTTTGACTTAACAGCATACTATTATTTTTTTTAGCAGTTTTGGTACTTTCTTTGTCCAAATAAGTTTCTTGTGTTATAGAGCTTTTAGAATGCACAGCTTGACTAAAAACTGTTCTAATATGCTCTTACAGGCGAATATTTAAACTTACCCCAAACAACTTATTTTATGTGTTATTTTATAGATTAGCTGATGCATTGACATTCAACAATATTGAGAAAGAAAAGATGACAGCCTCCAATGAAGGTCGACAACAGCATCCCTCCATGCCTGGATTCCGCTTCAAGGACAAGGAGAACTATGGACCGGAGGCAAAGTTCTCCAAAAGGGACCATCAACCTGTGCTTAAAGAGTTACCCGGGAACAACTCGGCCATGATGAGTAACTCTGCGCTGGAACAGACTTCGGCTTCCATACAGAGTCTTATTAAAAAGATGGAAGGAGGCATGGAGGTATGAATATGTTGTTAGGGTGTCATACAGGTGTCTGACTCTGTTACACCACAGACATATGTAAGGAGGGAGTGCGGGCCTCTGTGGCATAGTGGTTAGAGTACAGAACTTGAAATCACATGGCCCCTCTCCACGTGGGTTCAAATCCTGAGAGGAATATGGATTTACATGAGAGGCAGTCTCCCGACTGACTTAGTGAATGTTGATGGTTCTACCCACCTTGACCAGCTCTTATGGGAAGTTGAGTATGGGGTCTTCCTCCATCATTAAGAGTCGGGCATTGGTACATTTTTGAAATAATGTTGATGTGATGTAAAACCCATATAAAAAAAAACAGGAGGGAGTGCATAGAAATCAATCTGTTAATTGATATTTTCACATTTTTCTCTCATTTCACCCCATTTTATATCTCAAGCACAACATACTAATTAAGTTTTGTACTCTTGTGATCCTTGAGTTAAGATATATGGCGCATTAGACGGTTTAGTACAAATTGATAAATGCTATCACAAGGACATGAAACTTGTAACAAAAAATCTTTTCTTAATTTTTATTATTCTCATTTTCCTTGTCATAATGGTTCACAACCCTTGTTGACATGAAGTTTATAAATCAGCTTACAACATCTATTGATCACTCTTGATTTGTACTACTGGGATACATACATAATTCGAAGGTTTGCTCAATTTTTAATTCCGAAAAGTTGCAAGGAAGGCTCAGCTACTCACAGGATTGAAACCCACAATGCTTGTGCCTTGATACAGTGGCTCTACTCCCACCCATTGGTATATTCATAGAGAAATAGATGGTTGGTGTCGTGAATCGGAAATGTTATTGGGCAAGGCTTAGGAATATTATCCGGTGAGCCAAAGAAGAAACGGATAATAATCCGAAGCAGAGCCCGATAACTTTTCCCATTCAAAGACACCAACCATCTATCCTGTTTATCCTGTTACCTTTATGTATTCTTTCAAACAAATTAGATGTGAATATTAAACACAAGAAAAAAGGAAAAAATAAGTAGAGAACGATGTAAACATGACGTCATGGCATTCTTATGATGTCATGATTCGTCACGTGCATGTGTTATTTGGTTAGTGCCGGATATCACAAATGTTATACGGCACCTAGTTATCGATCCCAAAATGACACTAGTGACAGGATACAGTTGGTTAGATGGCAGGTTTCTGTTGACCTTTATATTTCCAGATACAGGACACAAAAGCCAATGACATGATAGCAATGTATGAGAGGGCAATACAGGCTATGCAGGTAAGGTGTTCACCTGCTCAATTTATCCAAATTCAATTAGACCTATAGTCTTAGGGTTCATTTATTTCTTCTGACTTTTTATCATATTCTTTCGTGTGGAAGTTTGTAACTTGTAAAAAATTAAGCACACCACTTAGAGAAGTACAGTGAACCCTCGTTTATCCGAACATGTCCATTCCCAACCAAATGTCCGGACTAATGAAGCAGAGCATGTTCTTATTCACATTAAGACATAAACGGTCTGTATGAGCGATGTATGCTTATAACCCTTTAGCAAACGCCAAATTGTCGACCGTCCCAAATTGAAAGAGTTTGCAGAAGACATATCAAAACGTGATGAAATTCAAAGATAATCTGCTGATATGGCAGAAAACATTGTGGGAAAAGGAGAAATTGCTCGTCACGAGCAATTTCTCCTTTACCCACAATGTTTTCAAAAGTCGTCTGCAATAAACTGGTCCAATAATTCCGTTCCATTACAATTTTGTTCGGATTGCGAGACATCCGGATAATCGGGGTCCGGATAAACGAGGGTTCACTGTAATTGGAATAGGATAAGATCTAATTTATTTATTTTAAAGGAGAAAATTAAATAGGTTAAGATAAAATGTTGTATCCTGTTATTTTTCTTATGATATTCTATTTTTTTTATTATTATTTTATCAATTTATTTTAGAAAGAGTTTAAGCCAGATCTTGAAAATTGTGACATGAATGGTCATCTTCTATAGGTTTCTAATTATGAGAACATTTTCAAACATAAGCTCCTTCTTTGTAAGATAGCAGCATAGACTGATACAGGATGAATCTGTAAACTGTTGTTTTTGTTTTCTAAGCTCACCCCATTACTTAATATTTTCTGACTTTATGGAAGCTCATGTGAAAGATAAATGAACTAAGGTGTGACAAAGTGAGATTATGAGCTATTTTCACATTGTTTTCTATACAATAAATTCAATGGTCATCCTCTACAAATGTCATATGCTGTTGTTTTCAATTTGGTTACCGACCTTAAAGAGAGAATAGGCCAAGCTATGTTCATCTGTATTCAAAGAGCTGAATATAATTAGTCTATTAAGATTGCCATTTTCACCCAGGATAAGACTACACAGAGCATACATTAGGAGTCGGACATCACGACCTTGATGAAATCATGTTGATGCAATGTAAAGTCTTTTTTATGTAAAAGACATAAAAAAAAATCTGTCCATCATCCGAAATACCCAACTTAATGCTTTTTTCAGACCAAAGAACAACATCTACAAGATCTGCTTGAAGCCAAAACTCTGGCCCTGACCCAGGCAGACAGGATGTTAACACAGTACAGATCTAGAAAAGGACAGGATGAAGCAGAGGTAAGTTATTGTTCCTAACCCATTTCTAACTCGACTATTCCAACAATAAGGATAGCTATACTACTCTTCCAGGCGTCGGCGTAAAGTTTTTGCATGCTAGTTTGCATCTCATTAACTACTAGAATGGTTTGATACTTCACACATATGTTCAGCATTATAATCTAAGAACCCTGGCCAAGTTTCATATTTCTTGTTTTGAATTTAAGCAAATTGTACAGCTTGGAAACATTGGTCAAGTTTTTGCATGCAAGTATGTATCTCATAAACTACTGTATGGAATGGGTTGATACATCACACATGTGTTCAGTGTCATTATGTCAGGTCCCAGCCCAAGTTTCATATCTCTTTTTTTTTTTAGATTTTAACAAATTATGCAGTCTTTTGTACTAATCTATGTTAAAGTTTTGTGTGCATGTTAGTATCTCATAAACTATGTGATATATCATTGTGAGCATCCTCATATTTTAGAAATGAATAATATTTCACTGACCCATACCCCTCCCAGACATCAATTAGCCAAGTATTTTGTTTTATGGACAGCTCTTGTTTTATTGGGTTTAATTCCCTTTCAACCCTAAGCTGGGAGCATTGCAGATTTGGTATTAAATGATTGCTGATATAATTTGTGGCATGGCAATCTTTCTTTTTGTATTAATAATATGCATTTAAAGTAGGGATGGGAACGAATAGTGAAATCACTATTCGAATATTCGACTAGAACTATTCGAATATATTCGAATATTCGATTTTAGAATTCGTTTTGATGTCCGAATGTCTGCATGAACGAATACTAGTACACTAGTCCTCTGTTCAAACCTTTTGTGTAAAGCCGATATCTGTATACATGTAGGTGCATGCAATATCAAATATAACAGTTTCGGACGTCAAAACGGATGGATGCTTGCCATTCAAGTGATTCAGTAGGTTGGATGTTGTATTCTTGAATACAAAGTCCTGGTGACACAGGTTACAGGTCGCCTTCGACTTATCGGCAGAACGAATAAAGTAATTCCAGACACGTGATGGAGACATTGTGATGTTTATCGAATAGATGTAGAAATTAGAATGAAGATAAGTTTGACAAATTATTCTGAAGAAAAATATACTTTCTAACACATTATTTGATTGGTCTTCGTGCATATGCAATCATGATTACGATTGGTTATTGAAAGAGTAATTGTTTAATTTCACGACAAACAAGTTACGTGATTGGTTGACACTGACAATTGTCAATTAGCGTGACTGACTTGTTTGGGATAATAAGGAGCAAGTGCAGATCATTAAGGTGTTAGATTTAGCGGCTTAAAATCGACTATTTTCACACTTAGGAATTAATCGTTTTGCAAACTGTCAAAAGATGTGGTAATTTGTCACAGGTGTTTTACTGTGTGATATACGTTGTAAAAACATCGTAACTGCACCTGGGAGCTAGGCACGTTCTTCGATATTTGGGATCGGTTTAGAGGAAGAAAATGAAAATAAAACAACATTATTTTTGAATGAAATTTAAGGTAAACATACAGTAATATGGGTTCATTAAAATCGAATATTCGAATACTATTTTGCTATTCGAATATTCGACCCGCTATTCGAATATTCGAATATTCGTTCCCATCCCTAATTTAAAGTACTCCATACTATATTGCAGAAAATCCTTTTCCCATTTGTAAAATACTTGCTTTAGTTATATACTTGGGAATCAAAACTTTTTTACTATTTTCATGAATTTTTCACCTCATTTACAAATGCTGTCTGAAAATTGTTTATTGAAGAAAGTTTCCAGATGCATGCCTTGTTGAACTGAAAACTGTACATGATTGTAAATCTTGTTGAAAATGACATAAAAAGCAATATTTCAGATAGTTATTGTTGAAATGAAACAAAAGGCAATAAATTAGAAATATGCTCATTAAACTTACCATTCTGAAATTTGATTTGAATGATAAGTTATTAGAAAACAATGTGTTTGTTTTGTTTTTGGTGGAGACGTACCAGATTCTCATAGTAAAAACACTCAAGTCATTTTCTCTCATTTCAAAACCAAGTTTAATACCTGAGTTAATTCTGCATGTAAAATATACCCATGATGTGAATTTGCTAAGGTATATTGTAAGGTTAGGAAAAAATGGGAAACCTTAGCATTTTGCCACAAATACATCACTTCTATGAAACAGATCAAATAAAATAGCAATACCATGCCTCATACATTGAAATTTTCTATGAAGCAATATTTGTCTATTACATTTGTAGTCTTCTTTTATTTGTTAATAGAATTGTATATAAAGCTGAATTGCTTAGTTTCTATGTTTTATCTTGTAGAACAATAGCCTCAGATCCCTTCTGATCCAATCAGAGAAGAAGAAGGATAACTTTCAAAAAGAAATATCTGAGACCAAGAATAGGCTAGATCGATATGTGAAGGAAATTGAAGAGTTGTCAGCAGAAAATGATAAGTATGTTCAAGTCCATCTGAGACATCTGGTTTTGTGGGAGTGATCTTTGGTAAAGTGCTTTAGAGCCCTAGCCTAGTAATGATTGATCCAGGAAAGTCATTACATAACTGAAAAATTGTTGATACCGCATAAACACAATACAAACAGTAGAACTCAGGGTTCTTGTGCTCCCAACCCACAGACAACTCTGGTTTTGTGTAAGTGACACTTGGCAAGACACTTCAGTGCCCTAGTCTAGTTCTGGTGGATCCAGGAAAACCATTACATTACTGAAATATTGTTGATATGGTGTTTACCACCATACAAACAATTTTAAAAACTAGATACTTGAAATCACATGGCCCCGCTCCGCATGGGTTTATATCCTGAGAGGGATATGGATTTTCATGAGAGGCAGTCTCCCGACGGTTCTACCCGCCTTGACCAGCCCTTATGGGCAGTTGAGTATGGGGTCTTCCTCCATGATTAAAAGTCGGGCATCGCTACATAACTGAAATAATGTTGATGTGATGTAAAACCCATATGAAAAAAAACTAAAAAAAACTAGATAAGTCTTTTTCTTCCTTGTTTTGTCAATTAGCAATACCAATATTTGTTATGCTGATTGCATGTTTATAAATGGTTGTGTAATGGAAAGGTATAACAGCGAAAAAATATATTCATCAGACAAAATGACCGACACTTAAAAGTATGGATTGGTCAATCATGGAGGGGAAACTAAAATCGGCAAATAATTGAAACAGTCTTCGATTTACGAGTTGTTTTGGTACATTGTTGTTGTTGTAGAAATCGTTACATTCGGTGATATTTGGATATCTCTCTGAAATATGTTTTCGTCGGCTCTTTCTCGTTTATTTGCGACAACATTAGCGGCATAGCATTTTTTCGATTTGGATGTGTTAAGGGCGAAACTAAAGACTTAGCATGGTTAAAAATGCAACAGAAAACAATAAAAAAGATAAATAATTGAAATATAAACAAATTTTAACAGTAGTTCTAATAATGTCAAATTTGTCTCCAATGTATGTTTATGCCCTTTACCCACAGAGTCTAGTTGTCTAACATCTGTCTCCATGGTTTAAAATCGTCAAATACCTGCCAGTTGTATATATAATCAGTCTCCATGGTATTTTGATGACCACTATCCTTTGTAGCCGGTTTACGATCGTATTGAAATCGATATCCAAATTATCCCAAAATCGGTCTCCAATCCTAGTTCGTCGTGTTTTCATAGTGTGTGCGAATCAGAATCAATGGGCGCTCTTTGAAACATGCGCAATAATAAAATCAGCAGACTATTGAAATTATAAGGCAGTTTTTGTTTTTGCCGTGATGTGACACAAAAATGGCCGAACAAAAAACCATGTTGTTTTTAATCAAAGTTCTATTATAGAGTTAATGAAAGTAAGCCTCATAGTTTCATTTAATGTCCTAAATTCAATTTATGAAGATAAAATGTAGTGTCCGACGTTTTTCTGGCAATTTAGGACAAATGACCTGAAGAAAAGTAAGCATGTAGGACAAGTGTCCTAAGGAAAACAAGTCCAATCTGAATCACTGTATAAAAACTCTCACACATGTTTGTTTCAGGTTATCACAGATTGCAAACATGCACAAACAGCTGACATTGGCTCATTCTGAATTAACAGAAAGGTGAGTTTTTTTTATCCTCTCCGTCACATGACCTTGTTTAAACCCTTACTTAACAACACCTCATTGTGCTGTAGAAGGTTTTAGAATTTAGTGTAACTAAAGGATGAATTCCTCTTATTGATACTACAATAATACTTCACTTTTCCAGTACTAATGTCGAAGGCTATTGAAAGCATTGTGACAAAAGGATAAACGTTTCCTCATGATAACCTCTGTTATACCTTGCTTATCCAGAACTGCTGCAGAAGGCTGTAAAAATTGTTTTGACACTAGAATAAACTGTTCCTAATGAGAAATGTATCCATTTATTTCAATGAATAATTCCTTTTAGAGGAAACTGATTGAATAAATGAGCGATAATTTGTTCAAAATGAGTTATTTTTACTTATATGTCAATGCTTTTTACCCATCACAAAAATATGTTTTTCTTTCACAAAACATTATTATAATCCACACTGCACTCCTTTCAATTTTGGTTGTCTCAAAACAGAGGAAAAAATGTGTAGGAATAACCTGATGTCTTTATATATTTTTAAGTTTTCATCACTCTACAGTATCCATCAGTCTTGTTTCAAGCAACTTTATAAAGTTCTTGGAAGAGAAAAAAAGTTGGTAGTATGAGGGAATTCTTCTTTTGTCATTAATGATTAATATAGTTTATCCATGCATATATATTTGTTATCTTCTACTGCAACAGTTCAGGACAGAGAGTGGCCTAATTGTACATTTAAAAATACCCTCTATTTTCAAAATTTATGACAAAGTACCCATCTACACTTGTAAAAAAAAGTTTAAATAAAAAATCTATGTTTCAGGTATGAGAATCTACAGAAGACCCATCAAACAACCAGACAAGAGCACCAGTCTCTGTCTGAAATGCATGAGATGTTACAGAAGCACAATGTCAACCTAAAACAGCAGTATGATACGTAAGTACCATGGTTCTTATAAGAGAAATATGTTTGTTTAATTGGAATCTTACATTGCTTAACTTTTAGAATGCTGGATATTTTTTTTTAAAAATAGATTTTGCGACGCCTGTTTCCAAAGCTTCAATATCTTATTAAATTTGTTGAGAAAGATACTCAGAGTAGCAAAGAGGTTAGATCACAGGAAGCAGCCAATTTACTTGGCGGCTGACCTTGATCTAACCTGTTTGCAATACTTTTTAAATGCCATAATTGATATGTTCAGATATTCTTTCCCATTGAAAATCGATTACAAACCTTTTTTAGTTTCAGTATAGCTTACAATTGTTGATTGATCATTAGGTAATTCATTGTAATAATTGAACCTATATTTCTTTTCATTTGATTTACAGATGCTTAGAGCAATTAAACACATTACAAGAAGAAAGAATGAAGATTTCCACTAATTTGAAAGCTGTTGAAACAAAACTTGCAGGTAAAACCATATTTAGTATATAAGAGGTTATCACTATGATTCTTTGTAAAAATTCATGAGCTCTTCTTTGTTGAGAAATCAATTATTTAACCCAATACTCCAGGGTACCGTTTTACTAAACAGTTTACGCTTAAGATTTGCGCAAGTCTAAAACAACAATTCCTCTTATTTCAATATTGGACGAAGCAATATTGCAAAGTGACACATCATTGGAATCGTCTCTCCGAGACGCTTCCAATGACGTGTCACATTGCAATATTGTACTTTTATTGAAGATACTATCCGTGTTTATCAGTTTTGACTTACGCAAATATTTTCCGTAAGTTGTTTAGTAAAACGGGCCCCAGATACATTTATCTCTATACAAATGCTGCATAATACTTTGGAAATGTGTTACAACAGAATTCATTGCTCCTATTGAATGATAATTTTTTTATGTTTTATTTTTCTTTGTCTCATTTTTATTCCCAGTTTCATAAAGGAAATGTGGTTGTTTGTTTTCTTTGTTGTTTATTTATTGGTCTTCGCTTTTGATTTCAACCTATATCGGTCAAGCATTCCCATATAATAGAATGAAATATTGGACTTCAGCTTCATTGGACTTAAACATAATGTCAACAACTTTTAAGCTGTACTGCAAAACCTGGATAAACAAAGACTTAATAAGCTGAACTGTTCATTGGGGCTTACTAAAACAACTAAGAACAGCGCTTGACCTTTTGTAAGTCACTTGACAAGATATAATCAAAAGTAAGATATCCCTGTATACACATTATATATGAACTGTTGGTTGCAAAGAATTAAAAGGTGAAGGGATGACAACAAAAATAATCTATTGATTGAACTTTTATACTGTTGGTTGCTAGTTGTTAGAATGTCTCAATGAATTAACCCTTTACCAAACAATAACGACATTTGACCAGTTGTTGCATACGACTCTGTAAAACATTGTGGGAAAAGGAGAAATTGCTATTAATGATCCCTTCAATGTTTTCTGACCTACCAGAAGATAGTTTTTCTATTTCATCACATTTTGAAATGTCGTCTGCAACCTCTTTCAATTTGTGACAGTTGAAAATTCGACTTTTGGTAAAGGGTTAAGAAGCATTTGTGAACAAACTTACAACATGCTCCTGTGTACCTCTGATTTTCAGATACCACCAAGGCCTCCTTGAAATGGGAGTATGACTACAAAAGGTCTGAGGAGGAAAGGGAGACAATGGAGATGTCTATAGAAAAACTCCGAAGTGATATTGGGAAAAGTGAGCAAAAGAGCAAGCAGCTTGTTGATAAGGTAAGAAACTTAGATGATCATATTCTGATACATGTATAGGTGTATCTTGATTTGACTAGAATACAGAACTCGAAATCACATGGTCCCGCTTCATGTTGGTTCAAAACAAGGTAGTGGTAGATTTTAATTTTCAAGAAAGGTAGTCTTCTGACTGATTTAATGATGGCATGAAACTGGTTCTACCAGGCTTGTTCAGGCGTAGGTTTCTGCCATCATATATGAGCTTGACATCGCAAGATGACTGGAATTATGATTGTATGATGTGAAATCCATAAGTATTGATACAGATAAGGTATAGAATTTGGGTGTTCTCTTTCTGTGAATGTTCCCTTCCTCAATAATTACTCCGTGCTCCAGAAAGTTATAGAAATTGCACTGACAAAAGGATAAATTTCTCCTAGAGAACAAATGTCATGACTGTTTCTACCCAATCTCAATTTTTCCTATATTTGTCATCTGATTTTACCTTAAGTTTTGACCTTTCATAAATTCCCTTATGAATGCATGGCATAATCAGGAAGTCCTTGAGGAAAATCTGCCTCATGGCTCTTGACTTGATGTAAAACCCTATTAAACCAACACATTTTTTTCACCCATTAGGTCTCCAAGCTGGAGTTTGCATGTAACCAGAACGAGGCCAAGATTTCAAACTACGAGTCACAAATCCAGGATCTGAAGAATGAGCTGAGTAAGCAGAAACAGATTCAGGCGTTGATCAACAGTCTGAGTAGTGGGAACACAGATCTGAGTGCACAACAATCAAACACATCCAAGGCGGACTGATGGGGGTTTTGTCTGGACAATATGAAGGGAGTTTCGAGACTTTCTGTAAAGTGCTACATGACTGTGATTTCATTTGTTTTAATGATATTTAATATTCGAAAATTGGAGTATTGTGCCTTAGCCCTTTCCCTCGTATACATACAGTCTAACTTGTGTTAAGCAACCACCCTTTTAAGCAGCCAACCTTTCTTAAACAACCACTACAGAAAGTCCCATTGTTAGATTTATATCGTAAATCAATTAGCGTTAAGCGGCCAACCTGTGTTAAACAGCCAATTTACTCTGTCCCATAGGCTGGCCTCTTAACACAAGTCCATTTTACAGCTAATTGTGCATAGGTATGAGGAAACTTGGAAATTAAAATTTCATTTCTTTAAAACTGTATAGCAGCTCTACTGTTGTATGATAGAAACTAAATAATTGCCATTAAAATTAAGATTTGCTCCTATTTAAGTATTTAGTAGGCAATTTTTCAATAGATTTTATACTGCAATACAAAAATTGTTTTCTTCAATGAAATTTTATTTTGACTTGCAAACTGTCTCGTAAGTGAAGAAGCACTTTTAAGGTGAAGGTAGCAGAGTATGTAGGAAACTGTTGTTAAAAACTGAGAAAACACTCACAAATTGCTTTTCTCCTTTTTGTCTCAATTGTTTTTACCTCAGATCCCTTAAACTTTTTTCTTTTTGTTATTATAATTAGTAAGTTGTTGTTGGCAGTTGCACCCAATTTGGATGTGCTTAACCAATTACCAAACAATAATGACATTTATCCAGTTTGTTGCAGAAGACTCTGGAAATCATTGTGAGAAAAGGAGAAATTTCTCTAAATGAGCAATATCTCCTTTTCCCACAATGTTTTCTACCCTATCAGAAGACTATTTTTCAATTTCATGACATTTTGAAATATCGTCTGCAAACTCTTTGAATTTTGGACAGTCGAAAATGTGGTGTTTGGTAAGGGGTTAAAAAAAATGCCCATATAAGGGAAGGGGTCAAAGAAAATAGACTAAAGAAGAATCTTCTTACATTTTCTTTTCTCACTACTTTTTCCTATCTCTCTTTCTAACTTTATTTCTCCATTTGGAAGCATAGATCTAACTCTGTGGTAGTAAATCTTAATTTATATATGACTGTAAGTGTGTTTAACCATTAATCCATAGTAATTGGTTTTATGTTTAATCTCATCTATGTTTTCCCTTTTAGCACATCTGCACTAAGAGAACTTAGAGTTGACTGTGGCAGAAATTAGTGGGTGTTCTTTAATTCTGTGAAAGAGTAATTACACTCTTTCACTGAGCTCTTGAAATGCATTTGCATCACTTTTATCTTACAAATAAAGATATTCATACAGAAAACAAAATTGCTTTTGAAGAAGGCAATATTTAAAACATTTCTTTAAATAAACACTTTTGATTTATTTTCTTTCAGTATGCTTTGAAGGCAGTTAACAATTTCTCAATAAATACGGGTTGAGACAAAAAAGTGTTTTACTAGACTCTTCAATCCTTGGCCTTTGGATATTTTGCTTTTCAAGAGGGAAAGCCTACAGTCTGCCTTTGAGAAGACTTCTTGCATGGTTGTGTTCACTTCAGTATTAGGACTTTTCCTCCATCTGAAATGATGTACAATTCCTGACAACTCTGGAGAAGGCATGGTGATAGCTTAACTGAAAAATGTGAAGGACTTAGCCAACTATTTTACTAGGTCATCACTACAAGGTGTTTCATTTCCAGCAATGCATTCACTAAGTTACATAACTAACATTTAACTTTTCATTACTTGCAAATTTGGTCAGCATATGCATTTAATTCATTACCATTGTTTGTGATATTTTGTCTCAAACCTCAAGAGATGTTATTTTTCCTGAAGATATTGTTTGACAGGGGTTTCTAAATCATTTTGTTTTCTTAATGAACTCGTATGGCTTCAGTTACTATAACATTGTAGATATTAAAATATATAACTTCATTACTTAACCCATTACCAAACAATAGCGACATTTGAACTGTTCATTGTAGACGACTCTGGGAAACATTGTGGGAAATGGAGAAATTGCTCTTAACAAGCAATTTTTAGCTCACCTGAGCACGTAGTGCTCAAGGTGAGCTTTTGTGATACCGAGATGTCCGTCGTCCGTCCGTGCGTCCGTGTGTCCGTGCGTCCGTGCGTGTGTCAACAATTGCTTGTGAACACTCTAGAGGCTACATTTATGATCCAATTTTTATCAAAATTGGTCAGAATGATTGTCTCAATAAAATCTTGGCCAAGTTCGAAACTGGGTCATGTGGGGTCAAAAACTAGGTCACTAGGTCAAATAATTTAAAAAGTTTGTGAACACTCTAGAGGCCACATTTTTGGTCCAATTTTGATGAAAGTTGGTCAGAATGATTGTCTCAATAAAATCTTGGCCAAGTTCGAAACTGGGTCATTTGGGGTCAAAAACTAGGTCACTAGGTCAAATAATTTAAGAAGTTTGTGAACACTCTAGAGACCACATTTATGGTCCAATTTTGATGAAAGTTGGTCAGAATGATTGTCTCAATAAAATCTTGGCCAAGTTTGAAACTGGGTCATGTGGGGTCAATAACTAGGTCACTAGGTCAAATAATTTAAAAAGCTTGTGAACACTCTAGAGACCACAATTATGGTCCAATTTTTATCAAAATTGGTCAGAATGATTGTCTCAATAAAATCTTGGCCAAGTTCGAAACTGGGTCATGTGGGGTCAAAAACTAGGTCACTAGGTCAAATAATTTAAAAAGTTTGTGAACACTCTAGAGGCCACATTTATGTTCCAATTTTGATGAAAGTTCATCAGAATGATGGTCTTAATGAAATCTTGGCCAAGTTTGAAACTGGTTCACGTGGGGTCAAAAACTAGGTCACTAGGTCAAATAATTTAAAAAGCTTGTGAACACTCTAGAGGCCACATTTATGGTCCAATTTTGATGAAAGTTGGTCAGAATGATTGTCTCAATAAAAATGTTGGCCAAGTTTGAAACTGGGTCATGTGGGGTCAATAACTAGGTCACTAGGTCATATAATTTAAAAAGCTTGTGAACACTCTAGAGACCACAATTATGGTCCAATTTTTATCAAAGTTGGTCAGAATGATTGTCTCAATGAAATCTTGGCCAAGTTCAAGACTCTGTCATGTGGGGTAAAAAACTAGGTCACTAGGTCAAATAATTTAAAAAGCTTGTGAACACTCTAGAGGCCACATTTATGGTCCAAATTTGATGAAAGTTGGTCAGAATGATTGTCTCAATTGAAATCTTGGCCAAGTTTGAAACCGGGTCATGTGAGGTCAAAAACTAGGTCACTAGGTCAAATATTTGAAAAACCTTGTGAACACTCTAGCAGCTATATTTATGGTCCAATTTTGATGAAAGTTGGTCAGAAGGATTGCCAAAATGAAATCTTGGCCATGTTTGAAAGTGGGTCATGTGGGGTCAAAAACTAGGTCACTAGGTCAAATAATTTAAAAAGCTTGTGAACACTCTAGAGGCCACATTTATGGTCCAATTTTGATGAAAGTTGGCCAGAATGATTGGCTCAATGAAATCTTAGCAAAGTCCGAAACTGGATCATGTGAGGTCTAAGACTAGGTCACTAGGTCAAATATTTGAAAAACCTTGTGAACACTCTTTTTCAAACAGAACTCAGGTGAGCGATAAAGGGCCATTATGGCCCTCTTGTTTCTTTTCCCACTATGTTTTCTTCCCTATCAGAAGATTATATTTCAATTTCATCTCATTTTGAAATGTTGTCTGCAATTTTTTTCAATTTTGGACAAACAAAAATGTGGCGTTTGGTAAAGGGTTAAAGCACCTTACATTGACTCAAGAATCTATTTAAAAAGAAAAGGTTGAGAAATTGTACTTGTGAATCAATTTCAATTTAAAAGTCTTCTCTCTTCCTCACTTGCTTTGGGCTATCTTGTATGAATCGAAACATAGACGTTTAGTCATCTGTGAAATAGCCAGATCTGTCTGCTTACCTCACAGAGATAACTATTTAATGAAACAATTTAATTTTCTGATCAAAGCCGGTCAGGAACTCTATTTAGCTAATGTTTTAAATCAAGGAACTTAACTTGTGTTCCCATCTGTGTACATATATATAGTTTCCCTTGTAGTTGGTCAGAGGTGCATGTACATGTGCATTATAGGTTTGACTTGTTAATTATTACTAAATCAAAATGAAGTTATAACATCCAATCTTCTTGTTTGTTTTGTTATGTAAACACCCTACTTTATGGAGCATTTTTCTTGTCTTTATGTTGACTTGAGGTAATTATGCCTAAATGCATTGCCAATTGGTTCTAACTCTATAGAGTGATTAAAGATATATCATTTCCTCATACAGGATTCTGAAACGTGGGGGGGGAGGGGGGGGTGTCAATTAAAATTAAAAGCATGCAAACTGTTTGAAGATAACAAAACCCTCCATGGTTTTCGAAAGTTTGTACAAAGTGAGTTACATGTAATTAGGGGGAAAAAATAATATTTCCTTTATAAGGGATTTTTTGATATGTCCAAATTGGTAACATTTCACATAATACATAGATAATGCATACAAAATAGATTCCCGATCAAGTAGGGGCATACATATGAGTTCCCTAAATTCGAATCCCTGTTGGCAGAGGATGATGATAGCAGACAATGTGGTGGACCACGAGGATGAGGAGCATAACGTACCAGGGTGCCGTTTTACATTCTTACATCTCTTACATTTATATTGGGCGAAGCAATGCTGCAATGTAACACATCATAGGAATCGTCTCTATGAGACGCTTCCAATGATGTGACACATTGCAATATTGTGTGTTCATTGGAGATACTATCCATGTTATGACATACGCAAATATTTTCCTTAAATTGTTAAGTAAAACGGTTACCCAGGGGTCTGGTGGCATTGACCTCACTGGGAAGATGTTCCAAAGCCACCTGCAATGGGGAACTTCTCTTCTATCAATGCCAGGCATCAGAGAAATAATCTCCTTCATGACGTAACAAAGGTCACAAAGTGTGTCAGATCTGGAGGAAAGCTTCTGGCCTCGGGTTGGATCTTTATACCAGATTGTAGCAAATCTTGAGACATCTTATCTAAGCACGCCAAATGGTGACAGACTGTGAAAACTGCATGAAAGCGCCGTTGGTGTGAACCATGTTTTGCTTTCTATAAGCAATACTTTTAGAAAAATGACCATAGCTGTAGATGCGCCTTTAGACAACACTTTTTCCTTAAGTTCAACATTGATCATGACGGTTCCAGCTTAAATGTTGTCAAATCTAATCTAGATGACTTCTTCAAGATTACAAGATAAGTAATCATGCAGATTAGTGGGTTAGTCATGGCATTTTAACCTTGCTACTAAAGGGGATTAGGGTTTGTCAAGCCAGGCAGAAATATTGGCCAGGACACTACCTCTCATGAAAATCCAAATGCTGTCGCCCGGATTCTAAGAATATTCTATAAAATGTACTGCCAAAATGCAACTGTGGCACAAAGAGGATTTGTTTGATGTGAGCAATATCTCTTTTTGTCACTGTTACACAGTGGTTTCATACATACATAGCATATGCTATTACCTTGACAATTCAAAGACAAAAACAATTTCTCATTATGTTACATTGTTTTGATAAAACCAATCATTTAGTATTTACATCACATACAGTTCCAGCTTAATAATTATTTATAAGGTTTTGCGAACAGTCAATCTTAAACTCTATGGGCATTCACCAAGAAAAGTCTATTTTACGATAGAATGAATTACAAGTGCATTGCTTTCGAAGGCTTTCAATAAAACAAAGAGAAAACATTTTGTAACAATTTTATTGTTATAGAAAGATATAAAAAAAAAATGTAAATTAAAAGCAATCTACAATGTAAAGCAAAATTCATTTTCTGTAAGAATTGAATATTTACAAAGATCTCTTTATAAGCAAAGTAGACATACAGGTATTGTATTAATAATTATCATTATTTACAATGGCATCAACATATACAAAGTAGGCATATTATACTTATTACAAAATACTTTCTTCAAGTGTATGGGTTTTTTTCACCAAAAGGATGATTTTGACATCAATACTCTGTTAAAAGCATCTACCACAAAAGGCTCAGAAAACGGCTGATGGTTTTAACTTATCAAAATTCAAGGTTTCAGATTTGATGTGCTGAGCCAATTCAATTAACAATAAAATGAAAAAATTGGTAAACCTAATAATAATTCAATCAAAATATCTGTTTTCAATCAATATTCAAATTACCATCTACAATTTGAATGGAAACCACCAATTTATAAAAGAGAAACAACCATTATGATAATATTATCCATAGAATACAAATTCTATATCATAGTATGAAATATATATATGTTCATCAAATGTATATTTAATTGATAAAAAGCTTCAAGAATAAAGTTTTAAGAATGGTCATGACACATGAACTTAACCCATCACCAAATAATAACGACATTTGACCAATTTGTTGCAGACGACTCTGGAAAACATTGTAGGAAAAGGCGAAATTGCTCTTAACGAGAAATTTCTCCTTTTCCCACAATGATTTCTGCCATATCGGAAGATTATTTTTCAATTTCATTACATTTTGAAATATTGTCTTCAAACTCTTTCAATTTGGGAGAGTCGGAAATTTGGCATTTGATAAAGGGTTAAAAAAGTGTCTAGTTCTATACTGAGCTAGGCTCAAACTGAACATTATACATAAAAATACTCACCACTAAAGATCATCACATAATACTATATATGTATTTTCTCAAAAATTTTCAAAATTAAGAAATGTCTAAAATTCCTTTTAAAATGGACCCCCTTACATCATTTTCAGCAATAGTGTTACCACTTACACTATAATATACAACTTATTCACAGATGTGAGGAAATAAGGATATTTGAATATTATTTCTTTAGAATTGTATAACAGCCGACTGTTGTATCCGATGAATCTAAGAAAGACATTGGGAAAAAAATCAGTATGTATTTAATTATCTATAAGATCCTCTTTTCAATGAATATGCATTCGGATTCAAAAACATCTTAGCAGTTTCAAAATCGATCATATTCTGTCTGTACATACTAAGATGTATTAACACATTCTTAAGTTTGCATTAAGTAGCTATGTATCATTTAATATTATACTGCAATTCAACAACATTCTATCTTAAAGGCCCATTAAAGGAGATTAATGCTATATCAAACTATATTATTTGGTAAACCTTTGGACAGATTCAAATAGTTATCTCCAGAAAAAACCATCAGCACAACTTAAATGTGAAAGTAAACCAGAAATAACCCAATTTAGCAAGTTTTATTATTCAGATTTCCTGATTTGTCACCTCTGACATTCTATCTTTTGTCACATGTGTAAACATGCACCTTTAGTTGACACTATTATAAATACAACAGCAGCAGAATATTAATAAAACATGTGACGAAATGGAAATTATTTCTAATATTCTCATGACGTTCAAGCAATCAGTCAGACAAAAAAAATTTGTCCATCAAGGACAGAATTTATTATCATTAACCTTTTACTCCATCATACCTTACTTTACTTAACATCAATAAATTTGCAGCAGGCAGCAATTTAAAAAGTCAAGTGCACTATTAATCAAAAGTGAAATCATTTGGAGAAAAGGAAAACTTGCTAATAATGTGTAAAATGTGTTATGGCCTCAGTAGATACGCACTTGATTTAGAACTATCACACTACAAGCTTCCAATGTCATTAAACTCCTTCATCGCATGTGGGTATGTATCCTTGTATAGAACTGGGTCTGCACGGAACTCAACAGGTTTCAGGGGCATGGCCCCATACACACGCGTAAACTCATTAATACAATCAGATCTTTCTGTCATGTGAGCGATGTCGGCTGACAACATCTCCGTGTTTATGCACTCCGGACACTTAAACTTCTTCCGGGGTGTCACTTTAATAGGGGATTTTCCCGTAACGTTTGCCATCAAAAAGTTCATGGCGATGTCTTCACAGTTCATATGGTCGTCTACCCATGACTTAATGTCACCTGGCATACTGTATGTGTATAGGTGACTGAAATACTGGAAATGAAACATCCATGCATTAAGGGTTGTTGTTTCAATAGTTTCTGCTTAAAAGGGGCCTAATCAACACTGAATCGGTTTTAACAAAGTGGCACATAATTGATGCATCAGCTCGGTATAAAATGTGATATTAACCCTGATAGTGTTGGAACCGACTTTATGCTTATGCAAACAGGTTAGATCCAGGCAAGCTGCCAATTCACTTGGCAGCTGGCCTGTGATCTAACATGTTTGCTACTCTGAGTATCTTCCCTCAACAAAATTAAGCAGATATTCAAGGCTTTGGAAAGCACACAACACAAAAATGTGTTCTAAGAAAATTACCAAGCATTCTAAGGGTTTCTAAAAGATTCTTTATTGAGTAAAACTATGAACAGTTCTAACTGTAACAGTTTGCAATAATAGGTATCCTAAATGATAAATACACCACAATTGCTTTAAAATAGGAAAAATGCACACTTAACAATTATCCTCACCTCCCTCAGCAAACACACCAATATTTACCTTATGATAGAAAGCTGCTCCTGTTAACACCATTGATATAGAATTGGTCCACTCAGATTCGTATCTCCACTGACCCGTCACGTTATCCCACAGATGGACCCGGGATGGAAACCCAACCAGCCGATCAGGAAACTCACGCCATACCTGTTGATAAAATATAGATGTTGATTTGGAGTTTTAACAGTATTTCATTTATAACATGGTGGTCAGGACACCTATGCATGCTGCTTACATTTCCTCATCAGTACTAACACATATAGTTCACACATATACATGTAATTTCTACCAAGCCACTGAATACTTCTCCAATAAACCCTTACAGTGCTGGAAGCAACTTCATGCTTATACAAATAGGTTAGATCCAGGCCAGACCCCAAGTAAATTGGCAGCTGGCCTTTGATATTACCTATTTGCTACTCTGAGTATCTTTCTTCATCAAAATTAAGCAGAGATTTAAGGTTTTTGAAACTAGATGACACAAAAATCTATTTTCAGAAAATTACCCAGCATTCTAAGGATTAAAGAAATGAAATTGATCAAAAATCAGAATCAAAGGCATTTTATATGGGAATATTTGACATATTGATGTGTACATTTATAAGATTTAAATTTCCAAATAAAAGATAGTGCTAACCCATATTGTGATAGAATACCTCAGATTATGCATACAGATAGATTATGGCTTTTAAGTTAATCCAAATGGTCTTATCTCTTTAATCAAATGGAGCAAATATCCCAGACTTATTGCAACACAAGTAAATTTGTGAAGGTATGATAGTCTTACTCGCAGTCCCAAAAATGGCGTTTTGATTAGTCAAACACAGAATGGTCATAAGTGTAACTGAGTCTAAAGCCTTACCTCAAATCCAAACTGAAGTTCATCGGCAGTTAACATTACAATGTCGTCATCAAGGGCCAAGATACATTCTGTTTCTATTTCCTCATATGGGAAAAACCTGCAGCAGATACAGATTGATATGGTGTCAAAAGGCAAAAAGGTATTAAGATCTTGTCAACAATTTATTTAGTTAGTTTACAAGCCCTGTCTCATTAATTATAAAAGTGATTTATTAGTGTTGTGTTAGCCAATGACCTTTCGGTATGGTGAGTTTGATAATCATTCTGCAATAACTTCTTTATTGTAAAAAGAGGAAAACTCTGGATACATGCCTGGATACCTAAGACAAAAAGACATTCCCCCTTATTTTACATTGCCCTACTTTGAAACACTTATGAATGGCAAATTAATTAAAAGCATACAAGTGCTCAGAAAAACTGCAAAACTGGGTAATATGAGTTATAAATTATAATAGAATATGTTGAAACATAGCGAAAAAACATTGAATCATGACAATATAAGACCTACACTATTTTTTTTTTTTTTTTCAAAGTGCTATTTTCACAAATTTGGTGCCCACCAATTTAACCTCAACGTTTACATGTGAGTAACATTTAAAATAGCAAGGAGCACTGGATTAATGAGTGGCGATTACCTGGTTAGAAAAATCATGTGAAACACATAAAAATACTGTCATTTAAAATCCAAAATGGAGAATTTCTTGGGTTTAATTGGTGCCCAAAGTTCCTCGGCTGACCTTGTTTTATCCCTTATTGTAAACAGACCTTAAAGTATTCTCTCTTTTAAAAGCAACATGCGAAGATGTTACAGTCTCAATTCCTCTGCAAAAGGGAATTTTTAGTACTTTTTAGTTAATTTTCAATCATTCTAGAACTTTTACAATTTAAGTGTAAATGAGTGCAAGTATGGCTTAAAACCAATGTAAATAAAGGAGAAACTGTGCCAAGCAAGCAATTCTTTTGTGTCACGGTGGTTCTTGTCAATACTACATAACAAACTTTTTGTGAACAATGTAAGTTTAATGTTTTGCTTTCTAATTGAGGGTGTATGGGTCAAGATATAAGTATTACCTGTTACTAAGTTTGTTGTGCGGAGTCTGGACAACCTTCATTGGTTTACCAACCTGTGGCCATGCAGACACTATAAAATACAGTTTTGTAATATATATACACAGTTATTCTTGTTTAACTCATTACCAAACAATAACGACATCTGACCAGTTTGTTGCAGATGACGCAGCAACACGGAAAGAATTGTTGACACAGAAAAAAAGATATGTCATTCCATTCTAAATAAAAGAGAACATAAAAATATTGTGTTAAAGAAAAAATATCCTTATAAATTTAAAATGATTCATTCTCATTATAATTTCAATAAAAGGCTTTATGAAATGCTTTAAACAATATCAGATCTGATAATATTCTGAATAAAACACAACATTGTATCAAGCCTTGTAACGTTTTTTCATAATTTTCCAATTTGAATGGCTATAATCGTCTAAGTATATATATTATGCTCAGCAAAATAGAATTTGAATAACACCTTTAAATGAAAAGCTCTTCTGTAAATCAATGTCTTTGTTAAAATGTTTGTTAAATGCTATATAACATGTTATGTTTATAGTGCAATAAATCTTATGTTATTTTATGTTATAATCTATATAGGACTCACTCTGTGGAGGCTGTTTCTCCTGATTGTTCCACACGACCACTATCTTACTCAAACTGGGCACCTTGGCTACCTGATGTATCACCTCAAACATGGATTCCAGTCTGTCATAAGTCAGTATAACAGCTGTAAAACCCTGACTGATCGCAGGCATCAGGGGCAGGAAGAGAGGGTTACTAACAGAGCCCTGTCAAAAAGGAAATATTGCAAGCCTTATTCTATAGCAGAGGCTTTATAAATAGATAGATGGTGTTATTTCAATATTGAGCGACAAGACAATAATCAACATCACTTACATCTAAAATAAACAATACATTGAAGAGAATACTGAAATTTAAATGGTTGTGTTATGAACAATGCCAGAATTACATCAATATCAAGGATAAAACCCAAAAAGAGAAAAACATCTTATTTCCATTGTGGATCTTAAAATTACAAGATGGTCTGACATCGAGAGGCATGAGTTAAGAAGGATATATTTGAAATGATAAAAACATAATCAACTGAGTACTGAACATACTCAACACGCCCACCAGTGGCCTGATGGTAAGAGTCTTTATCTTGAGAACGTACTATCTCTAATGATATTCTAAAATTAACAAAATCAAGATTTGAAACATCATAATAAGTGAATTCCGTTAAAGTAACTATACTTTCTGGAGCTTCAAGAAAAGAATTGCAAATAACATCTCTTTAAAAGCAATATTCATAAGACCCTACCAGTGATTTTTTTCTAAATTAAATCAATTGGCTTTTTTGACCAAAACTTAAAAATCAATGGGTATTTCTATAGAAAAATAATCAAAATGAATGAAAGTAATGAGTTTTTGGGAAATTGCATGAAATTTTTTGGGCCAATAATTATCACTGTCCTACCTTATTGGAAAAAATGAAAAGCTGTGTACAATCAGCATTTCAATGAATTTATGCTTTTCTATTTAGATCTATTCAATTTTCAACAATCTTTCAGATATAAAGTCCTTCCTGGGTGGTCTTCTTGTACAATATTATAAATAGCTCTTTGCCAACAGCTCGAACCCAGGTCATCAAATCATGAATCCATGACATAGACGAAATGGTTACTGCCAATCTCAAATTGTAATGAGAATAAAGATTCTTGATAAGGATTAAATGAGCATGTTTAGGGTTCAATGAAAGACTACAGTAAGTGCATCATAAATATGAAGCACTTACTATATATATAGTAATGCACTGAACCCTTGATGACCTTATTTTAAGTCTTTACCAAACAATGACGACATTTGACCAGTTTGTTGCAGACGATTCCGGAAAACATTATTACTCGTAACGAGCAACTTCTTCTTTTCCCACAATGTCTTTTGTCCTATCAAAAGATTATTTTCAAATTCCACCACATTTTGAAATGTCGCCTGCAAACTCTTTTAATTTGGGACAGTCAAAGATTTTGAGTTTGGTAAAGGATTAAAGAGCATGTCCAGTGTTTAATGCAAGACTATAGTAAGTGGTTCAAAAACATGAAACACTTACTATAGTCTTGCATGGAACCCTTGATGACCTTATCTCAAACTTTAATAGCTAGATTCAACCTTCACCTTTCTTGGAAATTCATTCCAATCCTCGTATTTCCTCCCTGCGTAAGGGAAAACTCGATCGTTTATAATCTGAAGTGTTGTCAATGTAATCTTCTTCATTGTACTGAAGTAATGATTGAAGAAGAACTCGACCTGCTGTCGCATCTCCTGTATTCGCTCTGTACTGAACGTACTCAACACGTCCACTAGTGTGTGTAGATCATCCTCACGCAAACTTACAGAAGCTCTGGAATTGAGATAAACATAGATAGATAGATATATAGGTCCAAGGCAATATTTATCCAAGTAAAAAAAATCTATAAAGGTGATATAGTCTTAATGCAACAATAGGTAACTCTGATCAGAACCCCTTATCTTGGGTATGGTATAGGTCCAGCGCAATATATAGCAGAGTTAAAAAAAATGTAAAAAGGTTTCACCGTATATGTTTTACATTGATTGTGAAGGAAGCTAATTAAAGCTTGTTCAAAGCCAATCTCGATGACTGCTTCCTTGATCCTAACCAGTAATTGTACCGGTTTGTGGGTTAGTCCCGGAAATTTTCACCCCGCTTGACGGGGATTCGAACCCGGGACCCTCAGTACAAGAGCCCGACGCTCTACCCCTGCACCAATGTTGCCCCATATATAGGTAAAATAGGCTTAATGCAACAGTAGGTAATTCTGATCAGAGCCTCTAATCTCAGGTAATATGGTATCAGTTGATCAAAACATAAACATTACACAAGAGCGCGATGGACCTATACTTTTTTTATACATAGACCCATTCTTTTACTAAGCCTTGAAGAAGGATATGATTGCAGTTTCTCAAAATGTTATTACAACATAGAAAGATTACAATGTTTTGCTTGTAGTCTTCTCTAAAAATAAACATGTGAAGACATCATTTGTAATCAAGAAATATAATATCTTGAATTTAGGGTTAAATGGAATGTGTTGAGATAAAAGAAGAAAAATTTAATTTTGTTAAATTTCTAACACATGAATGTCTCTAAATTAAGCATATGCATCTTCAAAATGTCATGCAAAATCAATATATGATGGTTGAATGTTAAATTCAAACCTTAAAAAGACTCAATCAAAAATGGCCAGGAAAAAAACCCATTAAAAATAACATGATTACAGTAGAGTATGATCAAAATATCTATAATGGGATATTGAATTTCACTTATTTGAGTAATCATGATTTGCAAAACAATAAATATGAGGAGACTTAGTTCATAATGAGGAAATTTCCGTCAAGTAACAATAACATGGCCTAGTGAACAAGGCTTACAGTTTATTTATTTATTCCTGTTAAAAAAAACATTCCAACATCTTTTCTGTTGACAGATGCATGAACAAATTATTTTGGCTTATATCTAATGATGTCCCTATTAACAGGGTGTTCGAATTTATATGGTAATTACAGCATAGCTACTAAATATGGAACAAATAAATAAATGGTGTTTAATGGCGCATCGACATCTAAGGTAATTTAGCGTGCATTTTGATGATGTGGATAAATGTATATTGAATAATTACATTCAAAAAGTATTTGGTTGATAAAAATAAATAGAATTTGTAATGAATGAATGATATAGATGGAAAATGTGTAATGAGGTAATGATATTGATATACTTGTATCTATATTTTAAATCTGTAAGGAATCAAAACATTTTCTCTTTTGTTACAATTATTCCAAACCATCAGCTGCAGATGGGTTAACTTCATAAAGAAGCTCTCTCATTTTACCTTTTCCAATCCAAGACTTCAGAAAATGGCATCACAAAGCCGTCTGCAACAACCACAGGTATACAGCCGGCCTTCATCACATCAAACAGAGTGGTCTGGCCTAGTCTAGCGCCTCTTAACACCAAGCAAAACGTGGCCTCCTGGATAAAATCAGATATTTAACCCATTACCAAACAAGAACGACATTTGATCATTTTGTTGCAGATGACTATGGAAACATTGTGTGAAACAGAGAAATTACTCTTAACAAGCAATTTCTCATTTTCCCACACTGTTTCCTGCCCCAGCGGAAATATTTTTTTTCAATTTCATCACATTTTGAAATGTCGTCTGCAAACTCTTTTAATTTGGGACAGTGGAAAGTTTGACCTTTGGCAAAGGGTTAGGGGTAAATCATGGTGCAATGGCTTAAAAAAATGTCGGGATGATCAGTGGCCGAGCCAGACTCTTGAATGTAGGACCCCTGTATTCAAAATCAAACAATCCAGATATTAATGATAACTTGCTTGTTAATACAAGAACTCCATCAATGGATTGGCTATATCATGTAGCTGTATTTCTGAGTTTGTTTGATCAATGCAATAACTTGTTTGACATTTTGAAAGTTAACCAAATTGAAAGTATCAGCCAAGTTGTAATATAGTGTGAAGAACATGATAATTGTTGGCCTAGAATTAGGTGGAAATAAATGTGACAAAAGCATGAATTGCTCATGACAGGCGATTTTAGTCATTATTCACAAAAAGGTCATGAGTCAATACTCTACTATCCATATAATTGACCTTACGACACAGGCCAGTTAACCACGCCCACCAAAAACAGGGGAGGTCACTCTAATTTTCTCCGACATTCCGAGTAGATAGAATAGCGTCAATGCACAAACTAGATTCCTGTCTGACTTTGCCGACGATTTCGAATACTCTTATTTGAAATCGGAGATATTCATACAAAATAAGCACTTGCCTTTGTTGCTGGATGCTACGTACATAGCGTGACAATTTGTAAAGAAGATGTTAAATTTGTGAGTGATAGCAGAGACATAGATAACAGCTCTGTTTTATGTGTCTTTGGCGTTAAAGGAGTGATTTACCCAAGCGGTGTGCGGTCCGATCGACACCAAATACGATCAGTCCATAGTCCGACTAGACTCTGTCTGATCGACATAGGTCTGTTCGGCACTGGTTCGACAGGACCTTCAAAATGACCATATAATTACATGCTACTTCAAAACAGTTGTTATGAAGTATTTGTTTGTTACGAACAAATGATCTCATTTTTTTGTTTAACGTTTTAAATTTTGATTCTACTATAATACCGTATCCTGAATGATTCAAAACACAGACCTACTAATTTTATCATGCTGAAAATAGTATAATAGTGCTAGTCATGTTGCGATTCTGATGTAAGAACATGCTGATAACAACAATCCCTATTTTGTAGCGATTTAAGATGATAATAAAGCCATTTGAACATAATATTTTGTATGCTACTCACTCGATTATTCTAACTTTTGCTACTTGATTACGAACTAAAGTTCATTTTATCAAACGCAACATTTTCATCTGTCCCAAATGTAAAGAGTTTGCAGACCAAATTTCAATGAAAATGTTGAAAAATCTTCTGATAGGGCAGAAAACATTTTCGGAAAATGAAAGATTGCTTGTTAAGAGCTTTTCTCCTTTTCCCACAATATTTTTCATAGTTGTCTGCACCAAAGTGGTCAAAGGTCATTATTGTTTGGTAAAGGGTTAACAAACTTCGATTGTTACAAGGATTAAGGGTTTTTACGCTAAATAACATCAATCTGACACAATTGCACTTTATGGTCAAGTCACAAATCCTTTATTGTTTAGCCGATCGGCGCTCTTTGTGATCAACCATTGACCACCAAGGGTGCGTTTTACAACATATCAAAGCAATCATGTCTCCTCAGATTCTTTATTGTATTCGGATTAAGTTGAAACAAGGAGATATGTGTTTGTCTTTTGTAATGGCTTTTAAATTTGGATACAATACATCGATCATTACAGGTATGCTGATTGATGAGCTATAATATAAAAGTAAATTATTTGTTTAAGTGGTCTAAGGGTCCATTTAAGAACAAATTTATTAATTAAAATCCAATTTGAAGAATTTGTATATATCTAACTGGAATCCATGTCCTCTCACATCGGTATCGATTAATATTGTCATGTATTTCTAATTTACATTTGATTCATAATCAAATGCAACTATTGACATTTGTCACTATGTGTTTATTCCGTTTTTAAAAACATAGAATTTTCGTTTACAAACGAAGATTAAAGAAAAAAAACATTTACTTATTTCTGAAAGAACAAAATTAAAATAAAACAATATTTCATATTTTTATTCTTTACATCGTATACATTAACGGTATGCATGAATTTACTTATTATGTGTTTTTCTCAGGCATTTCACAATAATTGTGACAGATTTCGGAAACCCTACTTTACCCATAAGTTTCCTTATTCATTATGTCTCTATTATAAGTACTTTAACATTAACTCTTTATCATTTTAAACAATATTGACGAAGAAAAATCAAAGCAGAATAGTGTTATGTGTTGACGTAGTCGCGGAGCTTGTCGGAGAAAATGGCGAATAGTAACAGTCCAATTCGCTGATTGGTCAATTCCAGCTGTCAATCAAAGTCTGTCGTAAGGTCAATTGGAGGGGTCAGATGGGTTAAATAATGACATTGGAAATTTGACCATTCCTAAACCTTTTCTTTATCAGGTGTTTCCAAAACAAAAGCCTTTGAAAACAAACCTCACATGCACTTGTTTTTCAGAGGTTTATTCAACTGTTCATTGTTAAAACCCTTTTCTTTGTTTTAATAGGAGCTATTGAATGCAAACTCCTTGTTCATTCCTTTGTGAGAGGGTTGTTCCATAGCACATAAGGTAAACCAATACAAATCTTATTCTATCTACAAATCATTGAATGGTCATTCAAGCCCCCTGTTGATAAGCGTGAGAAAGAAGACAAGTAATACATCTTTAGAGTGGAAAACAGATCGGTAATTATTTATGATTCGCCATGTGGTACAGTGGTAGAGCGTCAGCCTCTTGTACCGGGGTCCAGGTTTCGAATCCACATTAGGTGAGGTGAAAATTGCCAGAACTAACCCACAGATTGGCACAAGTACTGGTATTATCCAGCAAGCAGTCATCGAGAGTGACTTGAAAGAGGATAATCAACTCCTTTCGATTGATATCAAACATATGTCACGAGAATGGGTTGTTATCCGGTAGAAAAAATGAATTCGAAGAACGAGTTTTTTTTCTACATGATAAAAAACCATTCAAGTGACAATCGATGTAAAACAAAACAATCAAACAAACATATGTTCAACATATACCAAAGGAGACAACTAGACAATCAAAGTATACAGAGTATCGCTTATAAGCGTATCAGATGTCAACACACCCTACCTGCAATACACTGGGATAGTTGTACATGGTCTGTGCTTTACAACGTTTGGTGAAGTCCCAGTCTCTCTCCTCTGTAGAACACTTGTCTATTATTAGAAACTTAGACTGGTTCAGTGAGAGTAAAACCTCTTTATACTCAACATGGAGACCAGTCTGTGAGGATAATATCAACCATGGACGAGACTCCCTGTAAAATAGGTAATCGATGTTAACCCTTAACCACACAGTAACGACATTTGACCAGTTTGTTCTAGACGACTCTGAAAAACATTGAGGGAAAAGGAGAAATTGCTCATATCGAGCAATTTCTCCTTTTCCAACAATTTCTCCCCTATCAGAAGATAGTCTTTCAAATTCATTAATTTTGAAATGTCGTCTGCAAACCCATTCAATTTGGGACAGTTGAAAATTTGGCATTTGGTAAAGGGTTAAAAGAAAACTATGCAGCTAGATAAAGCCTTTATTTCAGAAAAACAGTTCAATTAAAAGATGTCTGCATCTTCAGTTTTTATGAGTTTCAACCAAACAAATTTGGTAACATTATGTCCAAAGGTTTCAATTAGGTAGTAAAACCAGGACCTTTTGCTTGACTAGCCTCTACAACCAGTGGTCTTAGGGGTCTTCCTAAAACTGGAATTGCTGTATAATGCAAATACTGTTGACAAAGTGTGAAGACAAATCCAAAAAAAATAAAAAATCATTGTAAAAAACTAAAATTTCCTTACATATAGGACTTATCTGGCAGATGTACATCAGCTGTGAGTGGGTTGTATATGGGTATTGCCACATCATACGTCCGTCTGTATGTCCAGGTAGAGAAGCCACCCCCGGCTATCAGAGCCTTGTCTGTATGTACATCTAGCACAGTGCTGTATTCAGGTACACTCCCTGGCAGCATGTTGAACAGCAGGTGATTCACACCTTCCTTCCACCTACAATTGTTTTATATGCTTTAATTGGCATTCTGAATACCAATACAATACAATGATTTTATTTGCAATAAAAACCAGACACAAATTATATCATATTGAGTAACTTATCCTTATCTGTTGTTGAAATGGTTTCTACACAATATCAGAAAGGAACTGTCACTTATTCGTGCTATCTCTTGTTGTCTGCTGTTGTTGGCAATTTGGATCAGTCTAAAATACATTGATAGGAAGTTTAGTAAGATTGTTCCACTCACCATTTCAGGGAGGCTAAAGCTTGACTGGTCTCCTTTAAGCGTAGTTTATTCTGATTCAGCAGATCCACTGTAGGTATGAAGAGGCAACATGTTGTTGGATCGTTTGTGTAAAACGGACTTTCCATCACAGCTTTGATGATCTCCATGAACTCTTTGGAAATTGGGAGTAACACTGAGGCATCATTATCGTCCAGAAACTGAAACAGAGATAAATGCATTGAACAAATCTTCATCTAATCCCCTATCAGCCTTTTAGTGATTTGTTCAAAATGAAAGCAACAGCCAATTAGGAAGTTTCGAAATAACATATTCTTTCTTAGAGACATTATACAAAAACATTGTGATAAGTCAAGACATTTTTCATCTTCTTTTTTAATGATGTTTAACGGAATTCAACTTTGCAACACTTTATCATTATTGAGCTAACTGAAACGCAATTCTTGTATTATCACAATTGTCTCCAAAACTGATGTCTGCTGGATTCAAACAAGTGTATCACATTAAAAGTTGTTTGAATAAGGGAAGTGGTATCTTTAACCTTTTACTTGAGACATGTATACATTTACACACAAACAGATTAACCCTTAGAATGGTGGGTAACTTTCTAAAAATAGATTTTTGTGTTGTGTGCCTTTCCAAAACATTAAATATCTGCTTAATCTTGATGAGGAAAGATACTCAGACTAGCAAACAGGCCCCAATCTACTTGGCAGCTGGCCTGTGATCTAACCAGTTAGCATAAGCATAAAGTCGGTTCCAGCACTATAGGGAATAAGAGTGAAGAAACCATTGTGTCAAAAGTAAAATCTGCTCAAAGTTCCACCAAGCAAATGTTCTTTAAGGTTCAATATTCTATTCTAGCTTATTTCGTTGTCTATTGCTTTTAAACTTCACCAGTTAAAACATTCCAAAAATAAGACAGGTAAAACCTTTGTATCATGTTTAACGCCATATCAACAATTTTTCAGTTATGTAACGTTATTCCTGGATCTACCAGTGCTGAGCTAGGGTTCTAAAATGATCTGCCAAAGATTACTCCCACGAAACCAGAGGTGTCTTTGGGGATTGATCCCAAGACTCCCGAATTCTAAGTCAGCGACTGAGCCATGCAGGACCCTGGGTAAAACCTACCTCCTGAAGTGGATACACATAAACACTGATCTTGGTTTGGTCATCATACCCACAATGGAAAACATTGAAACATTTATGATATGTGCAGTTCTCGTCCCGTTCACCAGCTTCTGGGCTGTCCCCAGATATGTATAACGGGGGACCAGTGGGAATGCTGGGTATCGAGTAAGTTTTCTCCGATTTCACGATAACCGGGTCTTCTTGTGCCCAGAAAACCAGCACAATCCATGCAAGCGCAACAGCTGCAAGCACGACTGTGAATAAACCCACAAAGAACTTCTTCTGTACAGATGGCATACGCTTTCCCGCCATTACGAGACTTTTTATGTCTTCAGATCATCTGAAAGTAAATATGGATTTGATGTTATTATTTATAAACATCAGGAACATGTTATGATTGTCGTCAAATGACGTACATTTAAAAGTTCATTTGAAACATAGTATACATTATTTGATGAACATTCATGACCTCAATACCTGAAAATATATAGTCATTGATGATTATCCATAAGATCCAATAAAACATGATGATTGATGTAGTTCAGTTCAGTTCATTGTTTATTAAAGTCTCATCACAAAACCAACACAGATCGGGTAATTTGTAAACCTACAGTCAACTCGACAGTTTCGGATCATCGACAGTTCCGGATCATCTTATGTTTGTTGTCAAATTTCTATGAATGCAAATAAATTCTGGCCTTAAAAACTTAACAGTCATTCAGCATATTCATTAAGCTCTTGACAAAACCAATATGACATTTCCACGTCTGGTAAAGCGATCACAATCAATTTGGAACGGTTAATTGAGACCAATACAAGTCACCGGAAGTTGACCTAATTTTAACGATATTTTTTTTCGCCGATTTAGATGCTCATTTAAAAAGATAATATGCACTAAACATTGATATCATTTGTAAGAAAAATTATAATAGATTGTATTAATGCAGAATTTTCACACTTAAACGGGTCTGGGATTGTAAAATTGCATGATGAATGAAGGCAGGTGAACTCGACAGTTTCGGATCACCTATTTAATTTTATAGGGGTCGTCTCAACATTACTTCCGGTCATTCTCGTATCCTCTTTAAAGTAAAAAGTAAAATAATTCTTTAAAGGGAAATCGCACAAGCCATGTGTTTGATGAAAATAAAGTATTAAATGATGATATTATTTTCTATTCTTATTGTCTCTTAGTGAAGTTAACCCTTTATACCATAAATGATATGACAATTAACGTGATTCGGAACTGTCACATTTGATCCGAAACTGTCGCGATGACCCCGATCTTGTTTTCTTCAAAAACTGAAAAATGGTAAATACAAGCGGTAAATCATTGGTATGAATGGACAGAGGAAGACTTTTTCGTTAAATTCATATGTTGATTTCTACAGTAATTTGGTTAATACAGAAAAAACGATCTTTTATCTATTAGTGATCCGGAACTGTCGAGTTGACTGTAGTGTAAAAACATATTTTGACAGACACTTACCTACGTAATTCGCATTGTAATGCCCATGAAACACGATCTTAACAAGTCGAGTCAATTAGTAAACAATTAGTAAATTCCCATTGACGTTGGACCAAAATTCCCAAAGTGATTCATCGTTCTAATTTAGAAAGAGTTTCTGAACAAATAGTTCCGTCAAATTTCGGTCCCGGACTTTATCTGAATTTATACACAGAGATAAGTGTCTAATACATATTGTCGGGTTGTCAATACAGTCATTATGACACATATCCCTGTCAATTTATATTGTTGGAAAGAGGAGGCCTATTTATGTCGAGTGTCTGTTCAACATAACAGTATTAAAATTACTAACCACGGAGCAGCGGAGCAGAATCAGAGCTTCTTAAATTTAGATTGCGGACGGACGGAGGGACGGCCGGAGGGACGGACACAGGGAGCTAGGGAGAGAGGAAGGGACGGAGAGACAGAGTGAGGGACGGAGGAAGGGAGGGACGGAGCATAGGCGTAGGAAGTATAGAAGTATCAACTCGCAGGCTGACTGCATTGATCTCCAACACGATATTGATACTCTTGCTAGATGGGAGGAAACATGGCTCATGAAATTCAACGCCTCAAAGTGTCATTCCCTTAGGGTCTCCAGTAACCTCCCATCTAGAAGAACCTTGCATGATTATACACTGCATAATCATATTCTGGAAACTATGTCCTCTGCAAAGTACCTGGGCCAATCTGAACACATCGGGTTTATCCAATAGAAAACACCTCTGAAATAATAGGGATGACGCCATATTGTTTCCCGCGAGAATGACGTCACTTTCTTTCGTTTCTAAAAATAGATTTTGAATGTAAAATCCAAAAAGTCGTTAAATTTGATTGAGGAAACAAGTATACATGTCACAACAACAAGTTCGCCATTTGGTATGAGTTACTGATCAAAAGGTTTAAAAAGGATGTCCAACACTTCCATACACATTGAACTACTTAACATGCACGCTTAGAAAAGGTGTTCATTGGCGGATGCCGATTTACCCGAAAAATTGTAACCCTACACTTATATCCGAGGTGTATTTCACAGCTCACGGAAATACCCGAGTAGTTCCGATTGTACCTGGGCCTGACATTCACAGAAAACCTATCCTGGAGTCCGGGACCATGTAAACAATATAGCATCCAAAGCTACAAAAACCCTTGGTTTTCTTAGACGCAACTTAGCTTTTGCTCCAAAACAAACAAGGGTCATCGCCTACAAAACTTTGGTAAGGCCACAACTAGAGTTTGTGTCAATCATATGGGATCTACATACTGCATCAGACATATATAAAGCAGAACGGGTCCAGCGGATAGCAGCTAGATGGTGTAGTAGGAGGTGGAGGAACCAGAGCCATGTTGGTGAAATGCTCCAAGATCTTTCATGGCCAACATTAGCAGAACGTAGACAGCGTTCTAGCCTCATCTTTTTCTTTAAGATACATGTGGGTCTGGTGATAATTGACAAGGACAACTATCTACATAAGTTATCACATCCCAGATCAACACGTTCTTCTACCAATCACCCTCACCAGTATCACAGACCTAATGCATATTCAGAAACGCCGAAAAATTCCTTCTTTCCACGGACAATACAACTTTGGAACCGTCTGCCTGTCAGTGCTGTTTCTGCTGAAACAGTGCTCGACTTTAAATCTAAAATATAAAAAAACAGCGTCTGCTACTAAAAGTAATAGTAGCAGACCACAACTTCTTGTAAATAATTTTTAACCGCATATCTCTCAAGTTTTTAATCTGTATAAAACTGGGAAGTTAAACTCCTTCCCTTTATTTTCTTTTAAATCTTGCGCTTGATTGATGCAATTTTGCGACCACCTAACCTGTCATAATGCTCCAATGGAGCGAGAACAGTACCATGAGATAGATAGAGATAGGAGCGTTTTCAACAAGGGGGGGGGGGACGGAGGGAGGTACACCACTTATTTATATAGATTTAAAACATTTTAAAAGATGGTGTATTTTTTTTAATCCTGCATTAATGAAAGTCAACAAGTTAGCCTACAAGTTATGAATCACTACCAATTAAGTTTATTCTAAATTTAAGACAAATACAAATTGTAGGCTTAAATGATTTTAGCTCAAAAGATTATTTATGTATCTTTTTTCTGAAATTAGTATGAGGAAACTCTTGATAAATATATAAATATATAAAACTTTCAAATGTTGGAATATTCGAGTCATATCAAGACAAAATGAATGACGGGTGTGACCGGAGTTTAGCATCTGAAAGATAAAAGGTCGCAAAATAGTTCTATCGTTTTCAAAGAAAGAAATTTGTTTTTTAAGAGATGTACTGAACACGAAGGGTGTTCTAAGCTAATTTTATGTTTAAGATTACTTCCTTGGTGCTTTTATGAAAATATTATTGATTACGTGACACTGAGTCGCAATCTGAACACATCGGGTTTATCAAATGAAAACACCTCTGAAATAATAGGGATGACGCCATATTGGTTCCCAGCGGAATGACGTCACTTCACTTTCGTGTTTAAAAATAGATCTTAAATGTGCAATCTAAAAAGTCTTTAAATTTGATTGAGGAAACAACTTAAAATGTCACAACAACAATTTTGCAATTTGGTATGAGTTACTGATAAAATAATTACTTAAACGGATGTCCAACCCTTCCACACACATTGAACTACTTAACTTGCACACGTAGAAAAGGTATTAATTGGCGGATGCCGATTTACTCGAAAAATTGTAACCCTACACTTATATCCGAGGTGTATTTCACAGCTCACGGAAATACCCGAGTAGTTCCGATTGACTGAGTCGCGCCAAAGTGATTCCAATCATTTTTCCAAAATAAGTCTTTGGACATTTTATTTGGTATTCGCTTTGGGATTTTGTTAGCTTCTGTCGGTGCGCCGTGTTAAACGCTAGTGTATAAAAAGTGTCAAAACATGTCCACAGCATTAATTTAAATACATTTGTATTTTAAGTTAACTTCATGATGCATCAAGTATTTTTTATCTCGCAACAATAAATACATTAAATTAATGCCACGAGTTAAGACGAAATCGATTAAAGACAAACCACTGTATTACAACATATCCGTGAGTTGCAATGTGTTTTCGTGCATTGTTAAAAAAAAAACTGAACATGTACTAATCTTATCTTCTGCAAGACACATTGTCATGAATTGTTTGTTCTTCATTAGTCGACACATTAATTGAGCTATAGAAAAGAGAATGATAATCAGAATTACTTGGGTATTTCCTTGAGCTGAGAAATACACCTCGGCTATAAGTGTAGGGATACAGTTTTTCGGGTTAATCACCCACGTCAAGTAGTTTAATGTGTATGGAAATGTTGCACATCCTTTTAAATCAATTTTCACCGGTAACTCTTACAAAATGGCGAAATAATACGTTGTGACATATATAGTTGTTTCCTTAATAAAATTAAACAACTTTTTAGATTTTACATTTAAGATCTAATTTTCAAAACGAAGGTAAAGTGAAGTCAGTCTCACTGGAAACAATATGGCTGCATTCATATTATGTCAGAGGGGTTTTCATTGGATAAACTTGATGTGTTCAGATTGGTTGGATCCATTAATGCCAATAATGCTAGTCAGCTGGCTCAGTTGAGGCCTTCCATGCCTAATAAGCCACTCTGTGTCTAATCCTTCTTGTGTAGAAACAGAGGTTTTGATTAGAGGCATATTCTCTGATCTTACTCTTTTGTTGCTGTTTTAAACCTCATTTTGTTGGAACTCATTAGAAACGGTCTCAATGAGACGATTTCTGATGAATACCGACAATATACATAGGGCCGAAACCACTGATTGTATCTGGTTTTGAATGAGTCTTTTCATTTCAAATTTGTTTCTTTTCAGATCAAAGAGGTAATGGTTGTTCATCATCATGTACATTTCATGGATTAAAGTTTAAGGATAAACAACAATAGATTGAAATGGCCTCCTCTACATTACTGTATGAAGACGTAAGAACTGCTCTTGAGAAAATTGCCCAGTTTCTCAAACACTACAGCCTTTTGGCAAATGCTCATGCCACAGATTTCCTTGTCGAAGACTCCTGGAACACTCTCTTACCTGAAAACATTCAACAAGAACTCTCAAACTTATCCGAGACAAACCTTAAACATCTCTCCTCTCTATATCCCCAAGATAAAAGAAGCTGTAAAGATATTGTTTCAAATTGTTATACCAATGTGATAGGCGAAGAGATTTTGTCATCTAACAGACCTTTAGATGATCGAACTACTAGTGCTAGGACAGGCAAACCGTCTTCAAATATTCAAGGTGGTTTGATTACAAATCTTATTTGTGATGAAGGAACTAAAGGTTGTGCTATTGGTAGTATCAAACTAAGCCAGAATTTAGTAGACAATACCAAGTCTGGTCAGAAACCTCTGCTAATAGAATGGAAGCACTTGGGTTTGAAAGAGTTTTGTTTGGAGGCAGCGTCTTGTACAATTGAAGGCATAGGACTGTCCAGATCGTATGAAGATGTCATCAAAGACTTTGGCGATCAGAAACCTTTTGTGGGGACCTTTATGAATGAGAAGAAATCACATGAAATTGAGAGGATGGCAGCAGTATGCAACTGTTTGGTCAAGATGTCAGATACAAATCTGGTAAGAAAGTATTTAGATATTTTCATTTCTAAAAGAGTTCAGTGCTAGATTAGTATGTATGTGAAGGACTTGCCATAGTCTTGCACATAACCCTTGATACACAGCTCTAATCATTTTCCCTGTTATTTGGTTTTTTGTTATGAACAGGCAATTTTTGTTATTTTCTTTTTTCCAAAACTATAGGATTACCGTTCTATTCGAATAATTGTTATATCATTTCTGGACAGTCTAAGATTTGTCAATAAAGATAGATTTGATCAAACTTCCAAATTAGTTTAAGCTTATTTAGTTTATTTTGATTGTGATGTAAGCTTGAAGCTCATTAAATTCACTCTTGATGACTGCTTTTGGGTTACTTAACCAGTACTTGCATGGATTATGGGCTTGTACTGGCAATTTGCCACTACTGGATATCAAATTCGCTACAAGAGGTGGATGCTCTACCAAGGCACCACTGTCACAAAAAAGGTCAAAATTGGAGGCTTCACCTCTGGTTTATGCAGTATTTCAAAAGCAAATGCTTACAAGTACCCAAAATACAAGTATAAAGTTTAGACAAGAATTTCAGAATTTAGTAAAGGAAAAGAAACACTTCATATATAATATATGTACCCTTCTTTGATTTAACAAAATCAAATTTGTATTTTAGGTAATTGATTTCGGAAGCGGGAAAGGTTATCTAGGAAGCTACTTAAGCCTTCAGTACAGCATTCCGGTTCTCGGTATAGACGCCGTCTCAATCAACACCCAATCTGCCATGAAGAGAACCAACCTATTGACAAAACAGTGGAATGGATTGATAAAGCACAAAGAAAGGGAAGTTAACAGTGTATCGCTCACAAAGAGAGAAAAAAAGATGTTGAAGGGGAAAAGACCTGTTGGTGAAAGTTCATCTGGAGTGTTTAAGGACAAAACAAACAAGCCGCATCCAGAGTTGAAATCAAATAGATATGTGGCAGTAACTATGTTCATTGAAAATGTAACTGATCTCAACAAACTTGTTTTTGATAATTTTGCTGATATCTGCCTGTTGAAAAATGTGATTTGTTCAAACAGTGCCAAAATAACTACGGATTGTGGTCAACCTTTAGTGTCTGTGCCAAATAACTCACAGCCATCAGTGCCTGTGCCAAATAACTCACACCCATCAGTGTCTGTGCCAAATAACTCACACCCATCAGTAGATATCAAACATACAGAAGATCGTAAAGGAAATCATCAAAACTTCAGTCAAGACCATACTCAAATCGAATATAAAGCTGATGATGTTGATTTGTGCGAAGAAGTTCACCAACTATCACTTGATAGTCAGTCTTCTTTGCCTTCTAAAGATATAAATAATCAAACTATTGAATGTGCTGATGTGGAGCGTAAATTGGCAGATATTGACAAACTTCAAGAAACGGTGTCTGTTTCAGGCGTAAAAACAATACTGACTGGTTTACATACATGTGGGAATCTGGCTTGTACATCACTGGAACTATTTGTACACAGTCCACTGTTAACAACATTGTGCAACGTGGGATGTTGCTATCACTTCCTGAATGAAGCATTTCTTCAGAAAAGAGACCGTCAGGAAGGTACACCTTTTCTTTACAATAGAGGTTCAAATAAGAAGTGTATTAGACTCTAACATTTTCTAACCTTTCAGAAGATTATTTACCAATTTCATCACATTTTAAAATGTTGTCTGCAAACTCTTTCAAATTGGGACCGTTGAAAATTTGGCGTCCTCCTGGGCCAGAATTGTGCTTAAAATTTGCCCACATCACTTTGAATTTGTCCCACAGAATGTCAACTTGCTTGTGACATTGTTTGTTACATTTAAGTTGGGTTTTTAAACAGTATTTCTTTAGTTTTAATTCCTTTAATTCCTTAAAGACCATTTGAGGATGGATATGTAACAAGATACGATTGGGGAAGGGGGTATCCCATCTGTGCCACACCCCTAATCCCCTAATCCCCCCTACACCAAGCACCCCAGCGCTTGAAAAAATCCTGGCAAAGACCCTTTAATGGACTTGTTTTATTGACGAACACTGAGCATGGATGAGCCATGCTCAAAGTTAACACCATTTATTTACTAGCTCATCAAAGTACTGTGAGGAAATACAATGTGTACAACATCAAAGTACTAAAAGTATCAGATATATTACAGACCCTGATTAATTATTGTTCTTCTACTTTCTTTGCAGGATGTTCAAGTGGTGAAAGTTTTGCTGGTTTTCCCATGAGCATGTATTTAAAGCAGAAGAAGTTCTGTCTGGGTCAAACTGCCAGGAAGTTAGCTTGTCAATCAGCGTCAAGGCTCCCACAAACAGAGGTTACATTTTTCTTTCATTAATTTAAATATTGAAACTCACTTGTTATACATCTATTGTGATAGAAGCTCTACCCTCATTAAACTTCCTTTGATGATAGCTTGCTGGATACATGAGCAGCACTCGCATCAATTTTTGGGTCAGCAGCAGTTACCTTCCTGCTAACGAGGATCAAACCCTGTATCCACAGCACCAGATGCAGACCCTCTCTATGAGCAATGCTGTATCCCACTGTCATTGATTAGGCAGAGTTAAAGATGTTTCAACAATTTTTCAGTTATAATACGTGACTGGTTACATATTAGACTAACAAGAATGCCTTGCTCTTGAGCTCTCCTCTATCAAATACTTATCCACACATAGAGATTGAATACAAAATACAAAAAGTCCAATCCCAATGAGATTTTATCAACCAAACTTGAAAAACAGTTACTTAAAACCAATAAAAAGAGAACTGGAATTGTCAGAAACATTTTAGGGCAAAGTTTATAAATGGAAAAAAGGAGACATTTCTCATATCATCAATTTCTCTTTTTCTGACAGTGTATTTAAGAGTAATCTGGAACAGACATATAAGATGTAAGGCTTGCATAGTAAAGGATTAACCTTTTCAGGATTTTCAATTTTCATAATTATACTGGTCAAATTAAAAATGTAAACTGATGCCAATTTTAGATGATGTAATGTTAGAATAATCAAACTATTATTGAGGCTGTATTTGCCAGTAACTCCTCACAGAATTATTAGTAAATTATGTAATACAAAGTTAATTCCAATTATTCAAGTAAACAGTTTTCCCTGACAAACTGTAAAATTGATTTATTCACTCTGTTATCATTTTGACAAATTTCGAATTTTGAGAAGTGTTGTAAAAGCTGTACCATTAAAAGATTAAAATGGAGGTTAGAGTTGTGATAGACAGTTATGACTTAAATGATTTTGTTGTTAGAAGTAAAGACATTTCTTAAAGACTGGCCAGGCTGATTTCTTGTTGTTGTTTTTTTCCAGTTACAAGGGAGGAAACTTTTCCCAAGGGCTATGTTAGAGCTGCTGTTTAAACGACAAAATGTTGAGAAGTCAGACAGGGAAGGCAAGAGTTTACGAGGCCTGGAGCAACAGTGCAAGACAGTGCATGAGTTTCTGACAAGGGCCTGTGAGAAGCTAGACATTATGCATAAGGTAACAGTTACATTGTGACTATATATATAATCTATCTTGGTTATTATGAATAGTTGGAGGATTCTTTCTCGTCCACCTTAATTAGCAAATATGACAAGAGTGTTTTAACTTTTCTGAACACGAAATACCGTTTGTTCTTTATGAACAAACTTGTAATGGTTTGCAATATCTTGAATATAAAATTTAATTCTTTACTTGTATACATCTTTTTTGTATTGTTATGAACAGGGTTGGTAAGCTTACAATAATCAATTGTCTTTTGTTATTTTAAAAATCTATGTTAAGATGTTATGATTTTTATTGGTAGAAGACAATTCATTTAAAAAAAAAAAGAAATCTGTGAGATAGTCCTTTTAAGACATAGATGAAGGAATCAAAATTACATTGTAGAGGTTTTCTTTTGTTTCTTTTAGGTTGATGAAAAAGTAATAACAGAAACAATTACTGAATTTGGGGACAGTGAGGAGAAGTTAGCTGCTTTTTTTCAGCTTAGAACTCTGCTGGCACCCTGCATTGAGTCACTGATCATACTTGATAGAGCATGCTATCTATTAGAACAGGTACCAGTATATATACTAGTTTTGAGGGGTCCTGCATGGGTGGCACAGTGGTTACGGTGGCAGACTTACAACTCTGGGGTCCCCAGTTCGAGCTCCACAGACACCTGGTTTTGTGCAAGGGACCTTTGGCAAGTCACTTCAGAGCCTAGCCTAGTACTGGTAGATCCAGAAAAATCATTACATAACTGAAAATTTATTGATACAGCTTAAATTCTATACAAACAAACAAACTAACTAGTTTTTAGCAATAACTTGTAATTAATATTTTGTTTCATGCTTATATTATAGTGAATACATCTATTTCTGTGTTGTGTGCCTGATAGTCATACTAGCCATTTGTTTTTTCTTTTATATCATGCATGGTTTAAAACAATTTAAACATTTTCAGCTATATATCGCCTGCTCATCAATATATCAATGCAAGGTTAGGAAAAGTGTTCATAATGTTACTTCACAGTGAAATGGTTGGCCACTTTTATGAATCAAACCTTGGTCCTCTGGTTTCAAATTCCCTACTCTAAAAAACTCCCCAACTGCGTTTTCCTCTTAGCATTTCGGAAAATCATAGCTTTACATAGAGTTATGGGTAAATGGTGTCATTAACCACTGTGATTGTTAAAACATTTCATATAAGGGTGTCTTTCTGCAATTTTATCAATGTTATTAAACACATATCAGTCAACATATCGAGGGTTCAATGCAATACTATAGTAAGTGCTTCATGTTTGTGAAGCAATTACTTTAGTATTGCATTGAACCCTCAATGTATATCCAAATGCATTTGAAAGTGTTTTGGTGTAGGAAAAGTCATTTGAAAAGTATAATGAACATTAGAGGAAAATTTCTTCCATCTGCAACCCAGCAATTTTCTATCCATTCTTAGTCTTTTGAATTGTGTGAATACATTTTGACTTGTATGGATTATAATGAATGTAGCATAAGATACTGATCCTGATTGGAAGCAATAACTCATGATATAAGGAATATGGACTTTTATAGAATAACTAAATAATTGTTTGATGCAAATAATTTGATTAACTTATGATATACAGTGCAACTGCTGTCTCTAGGTGTCTTTTAAGTCCCAGAAGTAAAATGTTTGTACAAGGTTGGAACAAGTTCATATCAATGAAGTAAAGAAAGCTTAAAATGCAAGACAATAAATGCCCAAAGAAGGCTATGAATCATGAAATTCTATTGACAAATTCTATAGATAGATAACGAGTTTGCTCTGAACACAACAGACCGAAGATAATTCAAATGCTTTCTTTTGGTGTCTTTTAAGTCCAAGCAGTAAAATGCTTATATTGGGTCGGAACAAGTTCTTATCAATGAACTAAAGAAAGCTTACAATTTAAGGCAAATAATACCCAATTAAGGCTATGAATTATGAAATTCTATTGATGAATTCTATGGATAAATAAAGAGTTTGCTCTGAACACTATATACCGAAGTAATTCAAATGCCAGAAATTTTGTTACTTTTGTCATAGAGCTTTTAATTTGGAATCAAGTTATGTGTACACATGCGCACTGTCTTGAATACTTTATTTCTTATTTTATTTTCAGGATTCCATAGCAGATGTTTCCATTGTCAAGATGTTTGATCCAGTAATTTCTCCAAGATGTTATGGAATTATTGCCAGCAAGATAGCTAAATAACAAACTGCATCCTTCACCATTTCAAGGATTCAATGTAAGACTATAGTAAGTGCTTCATGTTTGTCTTGCAATGAACCCTCAATTTTCTCTTCTCAAAGAAATATATACAGAAGAAGAAAAAAAACCTTTCTTTATTATTCCTTACTCCACAATTCCTTACTTCGACACATCAGTGGCAGAAGTACATTTTATACTAGTATTTAAAAACTCCTTTCAAAAAGGAATGATATTCTACTAGTGAGCAACATATTCTTATGTCACAATGTTTTCTATCTAGCATCATGTAGTAAATGTAATATATTCTGGGTATGCTTTCTCATTTTAAGATGTACTTGCAGTTCACATACCGATGATCCCTGCTTCCAAAGAAGTACTTCCCTGTTTTTACCTGTAACTGATTTTCAGTTGTAATGCTATCCCCATTGCTCATTATGACTAAAGTCCTCTCTAGTCACATTATTTAGAAGTGTCTTGGTAGAATAGGAATTTGATTTGTACATTTGCATATTAAGTAGAGGCATTTGTAAATTTGCTGTCAATTACAAAGATAGGTTACCAACCACTAACATATAGTTCATCTGTTGGTTGTTTAAAGCCATTAGTCTATATTTATCTTGGAGTCGGTACTATATAATATACAGATACTGATCCCACGATAAATACTGACCCATATAATTAATACTTGACAGCCATCAAAAAGAACTAAAAACGTTAATCACCTCAGTCCAAATTGCATGACCATTTCTTTTTGATGTACTAGGGCAAAAATATTTATTGACAAGTGAGACAGATACAGACATCTTCCATGTTTTATAAAACTTTTTAGCAAAAGGGATTTGCTCATTATAAGCCTTTTCTTTTGTTACAATTATTTTTATGTGAATGCATATGAAATTACATGTATTATCATTGAGAAAAGGTCAAAGGTAGTTGTAATTATTCCTTTAGAAATAAAAAAAAAACCAGCAATCTGTGCCAACTATGTTATGCCATATCTATATCAAAGCATTTCACTTGTTTTCATACCTACCTCATACAAGTTTTGAAACAAAAAAATAAACTGTTTATAAAATTGAATTTGTGTCTTATCTTTATTTATTCCACTGCCTGAAGCCCATGCCAACAGTAAAGATTAGATTAGATTAGAGTCATTATCTGACACAGGTCCCATATGGGTCCTCTTCTTCAGGGCCGTTCCTACATTTTTCAGTTCTGAAACGGCTTTCCTGGAGGCTCCAGTACTAGACAAGGGCTCTGAAGTGACTTGCCAAAGGCCACTCCCACAAAGCCAGTGGTCTTGGTGGGGCTCGAACCCAGGAACCCCGTGTTCTGAGTCCACCACCTTAACCACTGAGCCATGAAGGACCCTTTTGTCTTCGCTTTGAGAACAAAATATTATCCTATGTAGTTATCAAGCATTTTACTGATCTGTTTGAAGAATTGAAAAATAATGTTTGTGATAATGTTTCTGTGACTGTTGTTGAGAATAATTGTTTCCATGATCATACAGATACTAAGAGGAATTTGTGTCATTCATGGCCCAGTGGTTAAGGTGACAGACATGTTACTTGGGGGTTCAGGGTTAGGGCCCCAACATATATGTTGGGAGACTTCATAGGTAAAAGCTTTAGCCTAACAGTGGCGAGTAAAAACTTCCTCCCATAAAGAAATACATGGAGACATCCTTTTAAGGAATCAATTTTTAAAACATGTAACAAATTCAAATGAAAAATTATTATACAAACTTTGACACAAGTGTGACAAAGGGGACATTTACTCATCATGACATAATTCTTCTCTAGTCACAATATTTCAAAGTGACTTGATAGAATGGGATCTTGATTTATACATGTAAGGGAAGGTGCTTATCTGCTCTCAATGACATTTAAAGTGGTTACCACTTCCATTTGGTTTATTTGTTGGTTGTTTATAGCCGTTTTTAACAATCTTTCTTCTTATTTCCTTAATCACTACCTTTTTTGGCTTGCTATTCGCTTTCCATCATATTTAACTGTTGTCATGCAAGGGTAAAATACTAACCTTGCAACCATTTTATGGTTCAATGCATGACAAGAGTAAGTGCTTCACAAACTGAAGCACCTACTTGCATTGAACCCTCATTTTCTTAGGTCTTGTATTTCAGCACAGCATAGACCCCATAACCTTCAACAAACAAGCTGGACATTTAAACATCAGCAGAAGAACCACCAATTCCTTGAATGGAAATACAAAAACCAAAGCCACCAGTTTTTAGAAAAAATAAACCATCTTTTATTTGATATTTATAGGTATAATCCGTTTTGCAGAAATCATTTTATAAACAAAAATCATACCATTTTAAAAATTATTTAAAGTCACAATGTTTTTTAACAATCAACAATAATATAAATAATAAGGAACTTCATTTTGAGCACTGTCATTGACTTTTTCTTACAATCAATTAGTTTATAAGGGTTTTACAATGCGTCAACAGTATTGCATTATATTGAGAGATAGGAAGACCCCAAACTCAACTGAGCCCAAAGCATTGTCAAGCCGAGTTAAACCAATATCTTTCCCTGAGTCAAAGAGATTTTGTCAATTGCTACATCACATTATTCTCTATAAGGTATTTGCTTAACCTTCATGTATTACCAAGTAACCCTGACGTTAAATGTGTTTAAATTGCAATAAGAAATTTTGAGTAGGGTGTAAAAAGTGGGCAGGTAGGTAAAAGCCATACTTAATTTTATTTTAGGCCTTAACTTTAGCATCCTTTGTGCTAAATGATCACTTTGCTGACAGTTTCTTGTAAAGCATGAGAGAAATAGCAGCATCCGTTGCTGCATATCGCTGTTGTTCCTCTGGTAATGGATACTGGCTCCAGTCACAGGTTCGAATCCCCGGATCTTTGCTAATTCTCAGTCGCAATACGTTCTTGGTGAGTCCCTCTAAACTCCAGTTCTCTGCTGATCGAAGTTTGGTATTGGCAAGAGTTCGAAGTTCAACAGAGCTGTTTCGAATGATATCCCTCACTTTAATATCGTAATCCATTTCCAGTTTCCACAAATCATTCTCAACATTCAGTCCAATTTTTTTCACATTATCCATTGCAATAAGCTTCTTCAGCATAACTGGTAACTTTGGCATGCAAGAGATATGAAAGAGGTAGCACTTGTTTACATCAAGACAAAGTTGTATCAAAGCCGTTGGCGCTTGCTTCCCTTTTTGATATGTCACTGGCCATTCAGTGTCAAATCCGATGTGATGCTCTGTTGTTTCACCTAATGTTGAAATGATGTCATCACAAATTATATTGCAATCATCCGAGTTGTGACTATAGATAAGAGATCCTTGGAATTTGTATTCATCATAGCTCAATTCAACAAGTTTTTCAAATGATATTTTGTCTTCTTGTCCATTCAATCCTTTGTCTTTTATTTGATCCTGTTGTGTTCGATCATTCCGCCAGCTTTCATCATGCTGATCAAGGCACTGCTTTTTGCTAGTGTTTTCTTTATGCTCAACTTCTGTCTGTTCTTCGGTATCTTTAGAGGGAACATCTGTCTTGGTATTTGTGACAGTAACGCCTGATAGCCATGGCGGAAGAGCCTTTTTTCTCCTTAATGGCATTCTTATACTGGATTTTTCATGCTAAAAGATACAGACATTTATGAAAGTCAAAACTGTATGTTACAATGATTATGCAAACTGAGATAATATAAGAGACACTCAGTCCGTGGATCAAGGATACACTGTTATACTTTACCTAGTCAAAATAATTCGACATGAAGATTGCTTTTTATTTTTTGATGGGGCAATTTAACCCACAGGGCTTCAAAGTTAATGTACTCTTACCGCTATTTATAAATGGAGACTCCATTTATACATAGCAGTAAGAGTACCTTAAATTCGAACCCCTGTGATCTAACCGATACAAATATTTCTCAATATTTTCCGACGGGGCCTTATCATTTAGACTAATATTTTACCATGTCGACAGTTTTTCTTTGAAATTGCCAAACATCCTTTATTTGCACCAGATCGAATAAAGGAAACGAAATTTCTCTTGGAGACGTGATCTCAGACCCCACTTAACCTGGCTTTGCTACGCCCCTGGTTTCCAAGATAGAGAACTAGAGGCTGGTCCCGGGATTGAATAATTGATATAAGCATATACACGGATTTGGGAGTTATGTATTGATTCAAGATCATGTGGCTTATCCTATTTTAAAGAAATTAGGAAGATGTGACTAGCATAAAGAGGGGAATCCTCTGTTCGTCCGCTTTTTGTCACTGGTTTCTGTCAGCGTTTATGTTTTTATAGATTTAGCCTGTACTAAAAGGCTTACATATTCAGATTCAGCAACGGATAATCGCTGTACGTTGCTTATTTAAACAAAAACAAGTATCACGAACCAAAATATCTGATGAATTTTGTCCTCTTCGTCTCTTGAATTTCAACTGCTGGCGTGAGTAAATTATACAGTTGGTAATTCTCACGACTCAAATATAACTCGGAAAAGGTGATTTGGAAAACGAAAGTGACACAAGTTCAGCAATCATGGGAAGAAAGGTGACCGTTGCAACATGCACCCTAAATCAATGGGCGCTGGACTTCGAGGGAAATTTGTCGAGGATACTTAAGAGTAAGTCAATTTCGTTATAAATTTGATGATTGCACAATTTGAGAAGATTCGTCAAACTAATGTTCGCTCCTTGTTTCTATGATTCTCTAAATATCTTTTTGTTCATGTTTTTTTTTATGATTACGTTAACGATACTTGAATATTTGATAAGGGAGATAGATGATTAAATACTGATGACAATCTTTAATTATGCACATGTTACTATGCCAACTCATACAAACGTTTGTTAGTTTGCGTAATTTGTTTTACATCGATTGGGAAGGAGGTTTAATAAAGCCCATCATGTCATTGTCGATGACTGCTTCCTGGATAATACACCAGTAATTGTGCCGGTTTGTAAGTTAGTCCCAGCAGATTTCAACTCGCCTAACAGGGATTCAAACCCAGGCCCCTCGATACAGAAGTCTTATGCTCTACCACTTAGTAAGTTAGTTACTAGTTAGTGATAAACTGATTTGACGCGATCGGAAAATATTTAGAATTTTTGTATCGGACAATATATCCCGTCACATCAAACTTCCGAACAATTCACTTGATGGAGGACCCTGCAACAAATTTTCGCTGCGACAAAGAATTTGTCGGGACAAAAAATTTGTCGCACTGTTTGAAGACCGATATTTCCTATATTACAGTAAAATATCAAATGCCATTACTCACAGTTATGATATGATCCCTTTTCAATCGATCCAAACATGAAAAGTGTTGGTTTTTCTCATATTTACTTTGCAATAACGGTTAAATTGACACTAGGTGACGATTTTTCTGCTCCCGATAAACTTCCATTGTGCATGCCTACTGCAGTGTGAAAAACCTAATTTGGTGTTTCCGAATTGTTTGGCGGCAATTTATGCCATTATTTGGTGGTATATAAGTTTATTTTACATATCTTGTCTTATCAATTGACTTTGAATGGCCATTTTGTGCTTTAAAACCGAAAAATCTAATTTTGATTTTTTCCTCCACTGTTTGGATTGTTCGAAATATCGACTTTAGATTGCCCCATCAGAAAATATGAAGCAATCTTCACATCAATTTATTTTGACTACTCTACCACTGTGCCACTGTCACCCACGGTTTATTAAGATAAAGAGGTTTTGAAGTTAGTGGTCGAATCTTCATGACAGTGTTGGTCAAAATGTGAAATCATACAGTGGCAAACCTGCACATATACTCATTGTATGCATAAGTGAAAACTTCCTCAGAAAAAAGGAGATAAGCCGGAAATGGCACTTAATCATAGATATGTGTTCTTGTAATTTTTTATAGTTCTTTCCTTAAGGACATCTCCCACACATAGTCAAACTAATTTGTCACAAGCAGGAAATATTGTAATGAGAAATTTTTGCATTGGGCAATATTTCCTTTCACATTAAAGTTTTGAATCATTCATTAAATGTTGGCTACTTGCGGCGAAATTTTGTTTGCAACATTTGAACACCAATATTTCCACAATTACAGAAAAATGTCAAATGTTTATTACTAACAGTTATAACATTATCCCTTTTTAATCTATTCATACAAAAAACATGTCAGTATTCTGCATATTTACTTTGTAAGAATAGTTTAATATTGACACTAGGTGATGATTTTCTGCTCCAGATAAACTTCCTTTGTACCTCGAGTATCAAAAACCTAATTTATCTTTTTTTAATGGTTTAGCAGCAACTGATACCATTATTTGGTGGTGTGTAACTTTATTTTACATATCTTGTCTTATGGATTGACTTAGAAAGGCAATTTTGTGCTTTCAAACCAAAATAGAATTTTGTAAAGTCCACCACTATTTTGATCCTTCGACTTAAGAAAATAAAGGGCAATCTTCGTGTCAAATTATTTTGACTACTCTTACACACTCTGCATATTTACCAGATATGAATTGTATGTTCAATGAAATACAGACCAGCAATGCCTCTGCCATATGTGTTCTACTGTTAATTCTCAGTATTTCTTTGTTGTGTAACTACTTTAACAAAGATATATCTTGTAATTTGCTATCAATAATCCCTCTTATTTTTTTCACTATAGTGTGCTATCACTAGCAGTGACCACGCTTAGTTCACCAAGAGCATATGTACATTTTTCAGTCTATCTTAACAGTATCACTAAGCTAAGTCGACTTTATTTCAGAACAAGGTACTCAGGTATATATCTGGCTAAAATATTTGAAACATGTTATAAATTTGTGATTGATATTGGCATTGGTAAGTTCACCAGACCTGCTTGTAATGTTATTCTTGTTTTAAAATGTCTGAATGTAAGGAACCAAAATGTACATGTATGTTTCCAGCCTTCTTTTTGTGGTTTTATCTGACAAGTTTGGTTTCTTGTAGGTATAGAAGAGGCAAAGAAAAAGGGTGCCAAGTACAGATTGGGCCCTGAGCTGGAGATATGGTGAGTAACATCTTTGTTTTAGTATAATTTATTGCAATGGTGGACACATACAACTACTCTTGGGTATTCATCAACAAAGATTTGAATTTCTCCTGGTGTAGAAGTATCGAAAAGACTCTTAAAAATTGAATTTTCCATCAATAGACATGTAATCATTGTGTTAAGGTTTGTGTTAGCTCATCATGAGCAAACTCTCGTTTTGTCATTATCTGTTCATATATAACATCTACTGCAGCTTTGTTCAACCCTTTACCAAATGACAAATACTGGACTGTCCAAAATTGAAAGAGTTTGCAGGCGACATTTCATAATGTGAAGAAATTGAAAAATAATCTTCTGATAGGCCAGAAAACATTGTGGGAAAAGGAGAAATTGCTCGTCATGAGCAATTTCTTCCTTTTCCCACAATGTTTTCCAGAGTTATCTGCAACAATCCAGTCAAATGTATTTATTATGGTTGTTAATGAATAGGGGTTACAAAAGGAGTGTTCCATGAAAGAATTCCATTATATTGGAACCTGTTTAAACGGCTCTATTTGTGGCCTTATTGCAGGTGTATTGATTTATCTGAAACAGGAATGGTTAATCAATTTCTCCATTGCAACTCAACCAAGAAGGAGATAATTTTAGATAAAAAAACAGCACTGGAAGAATGAAGGGAAGAAATGTCATGCAAAGATGTTTTCTCCTTTTGTTACACAATGTTTTCTGCAGGATCTCTAATTCTAGATCAAATTTTACCTGTAAATTTATCAAAACAGTTAATAATTTTTTGTGTTGTTGTTTTGAAATGATTAACACTTTAACCAAATGGTCATAAACCCATTGTGATGATTAGACCAGTTCAAAATGTCATCATTATTTGCTGATTGTTGTTGATACTTAGAAAAAGAAAGTAGACAAAAGATGAGTTGAGAAATAAAAAGAATACTCATCTATATAGTAACAAAGACAAAAATTTAATGTTCAAGGTCAATTCAGCTTGGAGTTAAGGAGTAACCAACATTTAATAGGTTAACCCTTAGAATGTTGGGTAATTTTTTCAATATACATAGGCGTAGGAGCCAGGGGGGGCCCGGCCCCCCCAATATCCAGACTGGGGGGGCCAGAGTATACTTTGGCCCCCCCAATATTCACAATGGAAGATGAAGATTTTTGGAAAGAAAAAAATGAAAGAAATGGAATTTAACATCAAAATTAATATATATGTGTATTTTGTGCTTTATTTAATACCAATTCGCCTTTTGTTACGAACAATAACCAAAACATTTTGACGTCATCATCGCAAATGGCAATCTGAATACATCGGGTTTATCCAATGAAATCTCAGCTCACGGAAAGTAGTTTCAACTAACGAAAACAGTGATGCAAAATGTACTCTAAGCAGTCAGACTCTATATTGTATTTAAATATAGTCATTTTTTGTTGGGAATTGTAGTTGTGGTCGTGGTCGTGACAGCATTGTGGCTGTCACTTTTAGTTTGTATTAGTACAATATGCTTTCCGCGTGAGATCGAGTCTTGGCCTATCCTATTTTCTTTTTCTTTTGGTTATTTTGTAACTAAGATACACAATTTCATACGCTTTCTTTTAATTCATTCAATGATATTGAATTTGTAGACGCATGATTAGTCATGAGAAAGTTTAGAAACATTTATTCTTAGACCGGTCCTCATCTGAAGTTGGCCCCCCCCAATGTTGAAAACGCTCCTACGCCTATGATATAGATTTTTGTGTTGTCTGCTTTCCAAAATCTGGAATATCTCATAATTTGGATGAGTAAAGATACTCCGAATAGCAAACAGGTTAGATCACAGGCCTGGTGCTTATTTAATTTGTGGCTGGCCTGGATTTAACCTATTTGCATTTATGCATGAAGTCAGTTCCAGCACTATGAGGGTTAAAGTCTATGTACATGTACTTATACTGGGGAGGGAAAGAACTTAATTGCTTTGTCAATGATCAATTATTGATTGGGTCCTTTCAGCTGTATTAAGGGATCAATACAAAACTTTACTTCATCACAAGAGTGAAGGACTTACTGTCTTCTTGCATTGAATCCTCAATATCATATTAGCCCATTACCACACAATAACAATATTTGACCAGTTTGTTGCAGACGACTCTTGAAAACATTGTGGGAAAATGAGAATATTGTTTTTCTATTCAGCACATTTTGAAATGTCGTCTGCAAAATCTTTCAATTTGGGTCAATGGAACATTAAAAAATTTGGCTTTTGGTAAAGGGTTAAACCATATTATGCTTCCTTATTTCCTCATTTCACAATGGGTAAAATTTCTTCAGGGAAAAGTCTTCAAATTAAGCAATGATCGATCTTAAATGATTAAGATTTTGAGAATCACACCAACTTGTGCAACAAAAGCCTAATACTTTGTTTAATTCAACTACTTCAGAAGACTAAAGAAACGTCTGTGAAAAGAAGAACAGTTGCTTTATAAGTAGCAAAGGAGACTTCCAGGGAGCAGTTTATGCTGTTTTCATTATCTCATGAAAAAGTCACATTTTGACGGTCCTTTAAAACCCATGCAGCAAAGTTCTATTATAGACATAAGTAAAAAATGAAAGTTTTAGCATGTTAACCCTTAAAATGCTGGGTAATTTTCTCAAAACAGATTTTAATGTCATCTGCTATCCAAACCATTAAATATCTGCTTAACTTTGTTGAGGAAAGAAACTCATAGTAGCAAACAGATATGATCAAAGGCCAGCCGCAAATTTACTTGGCGGCTGGCCTGAATCAAACCTGTTTGTCGAAGCATGAAGTCTATTAATTAATTGCACTGTGAAGTTGTTTTCATTGATTTAACATAAAACCATCTTGATTTCAGGACAATGTTTTTTCCAGTATGCATTTAGAATGGTCCTATGAAAGTCACCTTCCAAATAGATTTTTCTTAACCCCATACTCTATATTTCACTGTACCACATTTGTCATTGAAGATTTGAGGAACCATCTTAATGAGCAATATATCCTTTGTCAAATTGTTTTCAACCAAACATCATTATATTTTTTTTTCTTTTCTCTTTTATCTGATGGAGCTTTTTCCTTATGTTTATACATTGTGCTAGACAAGTGCAGGTTAAGAGGGGGTTGAGCATGCATACATAACCCCTCACCCCACTTAACTCCACACCCTTGAATCAAAATTCTTAACATCCTTTTGTATACCACATATATGATTTTCGTTAGGTCTGTTATACAATCATATCAAAATTCAAGTATGCTCACATTGAAATGAAATATTTTCACATTCAATTTATGCCCATAAAAGACCCCTTTTAACCCTTTACCAAACACCAAATTTTCGACTGTCCCAAATGGAAAGATTTTGTAAACAACATTTCAAAATGTGATGAGAGTGAAAAGTAATCTTCTGATAGGGCAGAAAACAATGTGGAAAAAGGAGAATTGGTCATAAAGAGCAGTTCTCCTTTTCCAATAATGCTTTCCATAGTCAACCTGGTCAAATGTAGTTATTGTTTGGTAATGGGTTCATCTGATTTTGACACCATTCTGTTTTATCAGAGAGTGTGTGTATGCATATCACACTGTCATTTTCAATATGAAATTATGTATGATAGAAGTATGGATAGAAATGATTACAAAAAAAATTTCAAGCTATCAACGACAACAGACCCTAATCACGCCTCGTTTCGAGATCAACCAAAAGGAGGCTCCTATATAACGCAAGGATAAAGAAATCAAGCGTATGCGTAAACAGGAAACAAGAAAGGACTCTGTCATCCATATTCATTTTAATATCCTCCATGTTCATTTATATATATCAATTTGAATAGTTTGGAATGAAAAAGAAATATGTCCATATTTTTACAAATTCTTTATCTATTTTAGTTTATTTGGTGTGTTACTTATTTGTTGAGAAAGCAGTCCTCTAAGAGTTGATCAATCACTTACTCCTAAATTAAATCCTTTATCTTCAAACCATTTTTATATAATTTTGACCCAGCTTTTAAAGTATACAACACGTTTGACACGATTATCAACCTGTTGTATATCAACCACACTCTAATGAATTAGTTAAACTGTAAACCCAGTGGGTGACTTATGCCTTGTTGTTTATCTCTTATCTGTCTGCAAGTTATTTATGTGTCTTACAATTCTGGTATATTAACAATTAATCCCTTTTTATTCATGACAGATGTGACTCGGTAAAAATCTCCTTTGTTTAGATATAACTAATCAAGCCCAATATTCCACATGATGCTTGGCTTGTTAGGGTTTTATCATGTTCTTCTCTTATAAATTATGACCAACAGATATCATTATTTTTTGTAAGTCATACGTTTTTTAAAAAAAAAAAAAAAAAGAAGGAAATTATACTCGAATTAGACTAGTAAACTTTTATTTAAAAATAATTGTCAATACAGCGTATTACATTCGGTGACTTCAAGTTTCGTCTTCTGCCATTTCGTCTACAATTCAAAGTCCAATTTCGTGTACACCCCTTAAAATGATTAATTGTAAGAGCAACTTCGGGTAATGCCGACATGAGTCTAATTCCGACACGTAATTAATAATTCACTACTAAAGTTTATTTTTAACACATTTACAAGAAATCGTGACATTTTCTATACCTACATGACGTCATGTAAGCGCTTTCTTTTCTGATTTTTCCGCCACAGCCGACGATCACCAAATTTTTGCGCTAAAAAAGTCGCCACGTACAGGATTTCATAAGAAGGTAGGTCACAATCAGTCGGCCTAAAAACGGTTAAAATATGCATTTCTGTCATGGTCGTATATAATCTACCCCCTTCATACTTGTGTTAGCATGTTTTGTTTGTATCCCCGTGATTTTTATGCATCGGAAGAGGTACAAAAGGGATGTCGGGTTTACCCGACAAATTAAATTTTGTGCGTCTAATTCCAACATGCAAGTTTCCAAAAGTATATAACATTAAAAGAACATACCAAGATACATTTTGTTTATCTAAAATCTATTTAATGTCTAGTCCCGTCGCAATGTGTAAGTGCGGTTTCTTTTAAGCCTAGAAATGCGCCTGGTAGGCTTTCTTTGGCTTAAATAAGCTGTAGTTAAAACGGCTTCGCTCGAAATATTTCTAAAGATGGATTTTTTCCTTTGTAGATAAACATGTCACGACAAGTAGGAGCATCAAAGAAGAGAATGTACTCCCCATCTAAGCTGGAGCAAGCAGTAAACATGGTAGAGTCGGGAACCATGTCAAGGAAAAAGGCTGCCCTGACTTTCGATTTGCCCCGCACAACTTTGATAGACAAACTGTCTGGGCGGTACAAGCTTGGCTCATTACCAGAACGGAGGACGGTTTTGTCTTGTCAAAGGCTGAGGAAGAGTGCCTTGTAGAGTATTGCAAGTTGATGGGTAGCATTGGCTACCCTTTAAAACGATGCGAGCTGTTGGCTGAGGTTAAACGGGTGCTTGACCACGACACACGCCAAACCCCGTTCAAAGATAACATGCCAGGAAAGGATTGGTTTTATGGATTTTCCCGACGTCACCCAGAGCTCTCCGAGAGAACAGCTATGACATTAGGCCACCAGCGGGCTCTTATTAATCAGGAAATGATAGAAGGTTGGTTTGGAGGTCTGAAGGAATATCTTCAAAAGGATGTACCTGCTTGGGAAGATTTACTCAAGGACCCACGGCGATCTTTCAATGCCGACGAGAGTGGGTTCCCCTTATGTATTAACACTGGGAAGGTTCTTGCCGAAAGAGGAGCTCGACATGTTTACCAAGTCACTTCCAGCACAAAACAGCAGCTTACAGTAATGGCCTGTTTTAATGCGTTCGGCCAATATGTCCCTCCACTTATTGTTTTTCCTGGTGAGCGTATGAGAGACACGGGTATTCATGATTTCCCCGAGGCCATCTACAGTCAGACATCAAACGGTTGGATGGACAGTGAATTATTTGTTGAATTATTTGTCGAATTTCTCAAGCATTTGAATTCTTTTATTTTCACTAACGCAATAACAAAACCTGTCATACTTTATGTAGATGGACCCTCAACACATATGTTGCTTGAAGCTGCTACCTATTGCAGTAGCAATGAGATAATTCTTTATTGTTTATTTCCGAACGCAACTCATGTTTTACAACCATGTGACATGGGCTTTTTCGGACCAATGAAATCTGCTTGGAAAAAGGAGGTAAAAGAATGGCATATGGAAAATATAGGCAAGGCCTTCACAAAAAAACACTTCCCAGCAGTGTTCAAAAAGGCGTGGTACAGGGTTGCAAAACTTGAAAATGCAGTTCATGGCTTTGAACGCTGTGGCCTCTTTCCTCTGCGTCCAGAAAATAATGATGCATCGAAGCTGAACACGTCAAAGTTGCATGCAAATTCAAAGGCTAGTTCAGAAGTTGCCTCTGAATCTGTATCGCATTCAACATCTAGCCATGCATCGGCCACACCCTCATTCGTTGATTCTATCTCAACCACACCATGTCCATTTCCTATTCCTGCAAGCTAGGTGATTCTGAAATTGAAATGAAAGTTTTGCCAAAACCTGGTTCATTTTGTTCGCAGAACCTATCTATTTCTGTCACATCTTTAGAAACACTTTCGGACCATTCTATGAAAGAAGTACCACAGGTCTCATCAGTAGCTACATCTTTTCCTGCATCAATTTTACCTATAGTCTCAGACTTACCTCATGTCTCAGAATCGATAGAAATGGCAGTGCCTACACCTCCATTAATGCATGCATCTCAATCAGGAAACATTAACCATGCATCAGTCTTGCCATTACGCAGCATTTCCACTACTTATACGCTAAATAATGCAGAGGAAACCACTGTACAACATGCAACCAATAAATGCTTCTCTTCAGTAATAAACACAAAAGAGAACTATGTTTCTCCGTCATTTTCGCTACTCACCGTCCCAGAAATCACCAAAAAGAAACAAACAGAAAACATAAGAAAGAAACTGCCGAAGGCTCTGTCAGGTGTAGAGGCTTTGAAAATGTTGAAAGAAAGGGAAGAAAAGAAGATTGCAGAGGCTGAGGCAAAAATAAAACGTAAAACAGACCGGGAGGAGAAAAGAAGGCACCGTATTGAGGCAAAGGAACAGAAGAAGATCGAGCGAGAGGAAATTAAAAAGAAAAAAGATCTGTTGAAAAAAGCTAAAGACTAAAGAAAGAAGAAGGCACCAAAAAGAGTAAAATCAGGAGAATCCTCATCTGATTCAGAAAAGGATATGCCAAAATATGCCGATTCAGATGAGGATTTTGACGAGACCACCCAATGTCCAGGTTGCCAGTCGGATGAAGGGACACTGGATGAATGGGTCGGCTGTGGTAAATGTCGGAGGAGATGGCATATTAGCTGCACTGGGGACGCCCTGTTATTAGAAATACCGTATGAACAGGTCAAAGAATATCCCTTTCTTTGCGAATATTGTATTAACTAAATCTTATTTCAAACATCATCAGATTTGCAGACAACTCCAGAAATAGTTTTGCGTGGAAGGAATATTGCTCAAAATAAACAATTTCAATTGTCTTTACAATCATTTCTAATGTACCAAAACCATTGTTTTAATTCATATTACCAATTTTACTTCGACCATAGATAGATAAATAAATGTTACTCACATGTAAACGTATTTTTTTTTAAAACTCCGATTGGGTGTCGGGTTTACCCGAAAAGTGTCGGATTTCACAGAATTTCTACTGTTAAGTGAATCGATCTTTTCATTATTTCACATGGCATTACTATCCGCAAAATAGATGATAGTGTTGTCAATGGATACGTTCGGGTAATTACCGACATGGTTAGTTCGTAACTTGCCTAGGATTTTCATGGCTCCCTTTTCACTCTTAAAGTGTCGGCATTACCCGAAGTTACTCTAATTGTCTCTTTGTGTGGTCTTTCTTTATTTGCTTATTCCTTGTGTAAACTAACAAGTAATGTTATATAAGGTGATGGCTAAGATTAACCATTTATCAAAAACCAAATTTTCGACTGTCCCAAATCGCAAGAGTTTGCAGACGACATTTCAAAACATGATGAAATTGAAAAATAATCTTCTTATGGAGCAGAAAAGATGTGGAAAAATGAGAAATTGCTTGTTTAGAGCAATTTCTCCTTTCCCACAATGTTGTCTAGAGTCATCTGCAACAAACTGGTCAAATGTCGTTATTGTTTGGTAATAGGTTACATAACAACCTGATCCCAACTTGACTACTGCTTCCCAACAGAAAATCCTTGAATGTATACAAATCAACATGAATCTTTATTTATAAGTGTAATCTGTATAGATGCTTATTCCAACATATACATGTACCTTTACATTTACACATATGTACTTTGATTTCAGTGGGTATGCTTGTAGCGACCATTTCCACGAGAGTGATACGTTTCTCCATTCCTGGCAGGTTCTCGCAGAGTTATTAATGGCACCAGAATGTCAGGATATTATCTGCGATGTGGGAATGTAAGACTTTGTTTGTTCTTGACCTAGTTAGTTTTGCTCTGAAACGTGCAGTGTTTTTTGCTTTGGCAGTATATTATGCTTGATACTTGAGTAAGAGTTATGGTAGAATACCCATAATCCACCAATTTTACTTTCTTTCCTTCGTTGGATTACCGTATTTTCGGTATATAATTGATCTTGGCCAGAACTATTTGCTTTATACTGAATAGTTTGGGCGCCGACCAATGGTTGCCGAGAACAACAGAAGTAATTTAACAAAGGAAAGAAATTCAAAATAGACGATTATGGGTATTCTACCTTAAATAAACCATAGTTTGTATGTTTGGTCAGATCGTTATAGACATATTTCTGTTAAATCATACTCCATTATGATTATAGTGTGTCTCTAGACCATTTAATTTGGTGAATACAGAATGTGTCTTAATGAATATTTATGTATGATGGTTCAATGCAAGACTATATTAAGTAAGCTGTAAAGCTCTTTCTATTGTCCTGCAACAAAACTTTGATATTTTTATTTTTTGCTTCTGACTTATTTAACATGAACTCAATGGATGTATGCAAAATGTGCCCTCTTCACAACTTGCAGACGATATCATTTTTACTTGAATCAAACGACTTTAGAAAAGCTTTGTGAACATACGAAAAACCTTCATTTCTGCTTTTGTGAGATGTAAATTGATTGAAAGAACATTGTGGCAAAAGGATAAATTGCTATTTGACAAGCAATTTCTCCTTTTGCCACAATGCTTTTTGAAAGTCATCTGCTGCAAGACGCTTAACTGTTGCGTTAGATGGTAACATGTTAACTGAACCAAATTACATTATTGTCTTTCTTACTTCACTCATCTTTTGGAATATCTTTTGTAAATAAATGTGTTTATTTCAGGCCAGTGATGCACAAAAATGTGGCGTACAACTGCAGAGTTATCTTTCTAAACAAGTAAGTTTGGATATCCTTAACCTATCTCATTGTGTTTAACAGGTACACGTTTGCACTTATCTGTGGCATTTTGCTTAATCCAATTCCAAACAATAATGACATTTGACCAGTTTGCTGCAGATGACATTGGAATACTTTGTTGGAAAAGGGGAAATTGCTCCTAATGAACGACTTTTCCTTTTCTTACAATGTTTTCTGCCCTATCAAAGGATTATTTTTCAATTTCATCACATTTTGAAATGTTGTCTGCAAACTCTTTCAATTTGGGACAGTCAAAAATTTGGCGTTTGGTAAAGGGTTAAAGGAGGGTTGGTCGATCAATCTAGAAATAAAGATGTGTTGTCACAAGGCATCACTCAGACCACATTGTGTTTGACAGGTGCACATTTGTACAGATATTCAAGGGTTCAGCGCAATACTATAGCTAGTGCTTCACGTTTGTGAAGCACTAGCTATAGTCTTGCGTTGAACCCTCGTATTGTTCTTCTACGTAAAAGCTCCTGTACATTTTCCTACTTGGTAGCTGGATATTGATTTAAGTGTTAACTTAACCTGTTTTGTAGTTATTACACATCACAATCAATTACTGGGGTTATAATTAAAAGCTATTTCCTTACGAATGTTTCTAATTTGATTCGGTTCGTAGGTACACAAAAAGCCATATCAGGCTGTGATATGTCAATGTACAGGGGTCTGTCATTTCTGATGACGGAGACTGCTGAACAAGATGTAACTATCTTTGTGTCTTATTCTGGCTAAAGCATACACAACAGGACCTTGCATTGCCATAATTTACTGCTTAACTATGTGATCATATTTAAAATGCAGTATTTCATACTACTGGTCACATATTTGTCATTTTATGCAAAATTTACATGTAAGTCATCTATTGTTCCATTAGGTGACGTATAGGTCCACTGGGCCGGCCGGGTGCTTACAGTTATCTGTATATTTTAAAATGTACCATTACCTGTCTGTATGTTATGCATATCTCACTATAATAAACTATAAATTTACTTACTTATACTTTTTAATGATACAAAACAGTTTAAGATTATAGAAGCTTTGTTAAATGCGCATAGTTTATGTAGTAATTTATTTTACCATTGTAACTATGGTTTCCAAGCACTCAAGCATTGCAAAGAATCAGTACTATGATATTGTCATCTGCTCTCGCTCAGATTAACTTTTGGACAGAAACATAGCTTTCACATCATGAGAGACCCCCAAAAAAAAAATATAGAAAATAAAAAAACTAATTTCGGCTTTTGATTCAGAAATGAACCAATAAAAACATTTTTTTAAGCAATGAATTTGTCTGCATTTGCCTTTAATTGGGACCAGTTAAAGGACCCACATAAGGTTTTGTGATAAATATTTCAGGAAGGTACTGTTGATTCGCCCCAAGATGATCCTATGTAATGATTTGAACTACCGGGAGACGCGCTGGTTCACAGCTTGGACCCAGGACAGACAGACTCAGGACTTCTACCTGCCCAGGATGATCCAGACAATTACCCAGCAGGTACTTCCAGTGTTTTTCTTATGAAGTATTCAGCATTATTCGGTCCCATTCCTCTATCTCTAGAGTATATGTTTTCCCCTAAAATATTTGAATAATTCCCCTCTCAGAAGGGTTGTACAAATCCAGTCAAGTAATGTTGAGCTATTAACATAAACATAACATGTTGATGAATAAATGAGTTGGCATAATGTCTTTTACTCTATGTATCGTGAATAATTGTGTTGAAACTTGATTTGTGTACAGTTACTTGCTAAGCATAGAAATTTTCCCCCCAAAAAGTGAAAAAATACACTGAAATCATGTTCAATGAATTCTTGCTTATCTTCATTTGCTCAGTTGGAAGAATGTGGAACTTGGCATACAGGAGTCCTCAGTATGAGACCTGGCTTGGTTGATAATCTTTTAGGCATTTAAAAACATCAATGTGAAATGGTCTGTAACTCTGTTTGTTTAGTCCACTGGTAAATTTTGTTGATGTTAGAAGTAGTCAGTTGCTAGGGAAATAATTATTGTGCAGTACTGGTTAAGAAATACCAGAAGCATGGAAAGTGTGCTGATTAATGGGATGATAGTTGTTGTTACAGCATAAAATTCAAATTAAACCACAACCAACTACAAATTACACTTGTATCAACGGAATAAGATTACAGTCATTATTTGTCAAATTGCAACATTTAAGTTTACTAGGCTTGTAAAACCTTTCTCCATTATACCCATCTTTAGTACATATGCTTTAAAATCATAATGAGAGAAACTGCTCAAAAAAAATTATCTTTTTGTCATTATCATTTCTTCCAAACATCAAATATAAAACAGAAAATGTATCTTGTTTCTGACATGTCTTGCTGTCTGCGTTTGCTTTTTAATTTTGAAAAGTCACAAGTTTTATATGAAGGAAAGAGTTAAGGCATCTTACAGATTATACAGGATACCAGCCATGTACAAAGCTTAAGTCAGTCATAGCCAAAAATATTTGTCTATAGAAGATACAACATAAAGGGATACAACTCTATACATTTAGATGTTATATATCAGGGCCCTTTAAAAGGCACCTTTCTTATTCAGAGTTGGATGGCATTTATGGGGTTTGGCAAAAGATCCAATGCAATATACACCTATTTCTAGTTACCACTTTGTGCAATTTTAACAATCACTTTTTTTTAAGTCAATTGGCATATGTCTCTTCCCTATTAAACAACAACAATGTATGAAGAGATTATATTTAAAGAGCATAACAATTTGGCAGCTTGAAGATGTTTGAGACATCTTGCTTAGTGTTAATGGTCAGTCATGATTGTGAATTTCCCTTCGATTATTTTAGAAGTTGCATCACAAAATAAACGAAAATCTGTGGGTGTAATAAACTTGAAAAATGAACCTATCAACTTATGAAGCATGTCACTTCTTTATTCAGGTGACTGTCCCATTTGGTGACGCTGTGATAGCAACACTGGATACTTGTATTGGGTCAGAGATCTGTGAAGAACTCTGGTGTTGTAAAAGGTAGGTCTGAATTTTTAATAAGAATGACAGAGAGGTAGGTAGTGTGTCTGTCTCATGCTTCTTTTCATTGTTAACAATGTAAAAATGGTAGCTTTATCATTAGACCATCATTTCAAAGTCACATAAGCGTAATGCTGGTTTGATATAGCACAGTGCAGTGGTAGAGCATTGTCCTTTTGCACAGACAGTTCCGGGTTTGACCCTTGTTAGTGTGAGGTGAATATTGCTGGGATTAGTCCACAATTTGATGTGTGTACTAGTTTAGTATCTAGTAAACACTTATCAAGAGATAATGTAGTATGCTTCGGCTTCCTTCACAACCAATGTAAAAAAGATATGTATAGACAAGATGGGCCTTCCTGACTTGTTTAAATCAAAAGCAGTGGAAGACGACAAAATGGCAATTTCCCTATGATATTAGCTAGAAAATATTATAGGTAGGGGTAATTAGGAGTCAAATTGCTTATGAAAAACTAGAGTAAGTGGGTAAACCATGTATTAGAAAACTCAATGGCATAGTATAATTTCTTCAAACTGGCTGCTAAGTCAATATGTTCAATGGAAAATCGATAGCTTTGCTGTAATATCAAACTTCCCTATCTAGTCCTTGTACTAATCGAAGTATCAAATATACTGTTGAAAAAGAACTGAATTAGATCCACTAAACTAAATAATTTATTTTTTCCTACTTCTGAAAACATAGTGCCATTATGAGCAACCTCTTTATTTGACCAAACAATATATTAAGTCACCTGACTCAAATGTTTTCAAAACATTTATAGGATAACTGATCAGGAATATAGCATTGCAGAAGAAGGAATGTCATCTTCACTGTTTTACAGTTGTCACAGAGATACTGCCAGAACAATCCATTAAGTAACCTGACTTGGATGTTTTCAAAGCATTGTCAAGGATGCTTGATAAGGTTGCATGGTGATTTATATCCTCATCTCTGTTTTGCAGCCGTCACATTGATATGAGTTTGGACGGCGTAGAGATAATCACCAATGGCAGTGGGAGTCATCATGAGTTACGGAAAGCTTACATACGAGTGGATCTACTCAAATCTGCTACAATGAAGGTAGGGGTAAATGGATGGGTCCTAGGCTAATTACTTTGTTTCTTCTCAAAGCCTTATATAAATGGGATTTGCTTCTACTTCTACTTTGATATGTTTGTTTGTATGTTGGTTTTACATAGATCGTGAAAGAAGCTTAGTTAATCCTATCGAGTCACTCTCGATGACTGCTTCCTGGACAATACACCAGTACTCTCTTCGGTTTGTGGGTTAGTCCTGGCAAATTGTCACCTCGTCTGATGGGGATTCAAGCCTGGGACCCTCGGTAAAATTAGCCTTTGCTGTACCACTGTGTCACTGTCATGTCATTCTGTCATACTTGACAATTACACAGCGATGGGTTTAGGAAAAAGATTTAAAAGACAAATTGTATTGATATGAAAGTTAGAAGAGTAGTGGACAAGATAATCATGCAAATAGTAAAAAGAAAAATAGAAAGTTTCCCATGCTGCTTTCGCGCCATCAGAGCAATACCAATCCAGCTTACTTGGCGGTACCAGGGTGCAAAACCCTGCTGACACAGCCCTAGCATTAGCTTGTTGCTGGTTTTTTATGATTATGTATTAATGAATGAACTTTCCAGTTAATAAGGGTTGGAAATGTTTTGTAGCTGGAAATTGATTGTTTTTTATCTCTGATTGTGTACAATTCGTTTTCAGTGTGGCTGTATATATATTTTCTCCAATCTGATATCATACCATTGGTTTTCAGTGTATGTCGCTTAATTGGACCTCTGCCATCAATTACCTTTTCAACACACCTGCAGAAGAAGTCTCGTGATAACTAAAGAACAATCCTGCTGCAGGAAATGTTGAGGGATGCTTGAAATGGATTGTTTTTTATCTCTGATTGTGTACAATTGGTTTTCAGTGTGGTGGTATATATATTTTCTCCAATCTGATATCATAACATTGGTTTTCAGTGTGTTGGTATATATACTCCAGTCTGATATTATACCATTGGTTTTCAGTGTGGTGGTATTTATATGTTCTCCAATCTGATGGGATGTGACGGTGAGAGGGTGTTCTACGATGGATGTTCTATGGTGGCCGTCAACGGAGATATTGTCAGTCAGGGACCACAGTTCTCCATGAAAGATGTGGTAAGTTAGTTAGTTTGTTGATTGAATGACTCAGGGCTCACGCTGTCGGTCGCCAAATGCGCCAAATGCAAATATTATTTCATTCTGGCGAAAGATTTCCCGATTTGGCGAATTTGCTTGGCGCATGTTTTTTTCATTCAACTTTACCATATTTCCACCTGTCCGGACATTACAGACAGTTATATCTTTTGACACACTTGACAGTATCTCCGAAACTGTGTCTAACAATGCCTGAGGCGTGTATTAGGGTCTTTAATATGTGTAAAAAACTCAACACACTTGATTGGTAGACTCGATGCGGTTGTTCCACGAAAACCGATTACTTTTTACCGCTTTCCGTCCAGTGTGTTATAATGCTTGGTAGAATGCGAGAATTAAAAGAGGGTTAATTTGTAAAGTATTTTGATATTGACAGTTTGCTTCATTGGCTGATGCAAAGGTACTATTCAAATTGCGATCCTCTATTTTTAATCATTCAAATCATCAGACCGGAGTCTTGACGAGATTAAAAACAAATAGACCTAAGATCATGTTTACTTTTCATTTATCTATCGGACATTTCTAGAATAAATAACAAAACTGAGAATTCAGAAATGTATAGTCTTCGGTATGATTTAATGTTATCTGAGATTAAAATTTCATTTTGTCACTCAAAGCGTAGCCTTTAGTTATACCATATTTGGTCTAATTTTGTTCGGAAAGGGAAGGGGGGTGGCTTGGCTTTTTTTTTTTTAACATAATATTTTTATTGGCATTACACATTACATATTTATGACAATATAATTTTGATACAAATGGTGAAACATAACAAACAGAAATAATTTACCAAGAGGATTTAACACATATGTACATATAACATGAAAAGTGTTTAAAATAAATAAATTTTAATTGGAGCCATTTGCTTAGAATTTGGCTCCTACTTCTTTAATTTGGCACTTATTTTTGTCATTTGGCGAATGTGTTGGCGCAGACTTTTTTCCAGCCAGGTCGAGCCCTGTGACTGATTCATGAGTGAATCATCTTATGTAGCAGAAAGGCCTTTTATTGTTATTTATGTATAACGTTTTAAATGGTGTAAGACAAAAACACTTAAGAGCACAAGGATTGATGATTCAGTAAGGAGTGGGGTCCACTTTTTTGGACTTATCATTTATCAACATTATGAGATAGTACCGGTTTTGTATTCTGGAAGCTAAACTGAAAGTTATGGAATTAAATGCTAACAGTTTGTTTCACAATTGACATAAAATAAATGTGATTAAAACTAATTGGAGTTTAATGTGAACTTTATGTATTTTTGTTAATCTTCCCCTCATATCTACCCCTTCACAAACATGAAGCACTTACTATAGTCTTGCATTGAACCCTCCATTGTTATGAAAGTTATTTGACTTATTGAAACTGAAAACAACAGCGACAATATGATAAGTAATGTTTTCTTTGTATAATCTGAAAGAGAACATTGGGAAGAAGTGTGAAATTGCTCATAATGGACAATTTCTCTTTTTGTACCATTTTTGTGTTCAGTTTTCAAGCACAGGTGCATTAAAAAGAGTTCATCTAAAGGTGAGGGTATAACTGATGTTAAATTAAAATGTATTTTCAGATTGTGAATGTTGCTACAGTGGATTTGGAAGATGTCAGATCTTACAGAAACTCCATAAGAAGCTTCTGTCAAACTGTAAGTGAAACCTTTTCTTTTGTTCAAATACTTCTTTCTTTAATCTTTACTCTTGGTGTCACACCTGTTACAATGTACTTATGAGTAGTAGTACCCAACAGTCATCCCATTTAGAAATCTTGTCTTTCTACTTTCAATGCATAGCTTTGCTAGTTAGAGATGATGTCTTAGGACACCGACATGTATCATGTAAAGCTGATAGTCCTGCAATGCTCAGAAAGTTCGTTAAAAGCATACTTGTGCTCAGAAAACTGTAAAACTGGGTAATATGCGTTATAAATCATGATATTATATGCTGAAACATAGCGAAAAACCACAGGATCATGATAATAGTACGCCCAAAATATTTATTATCTATTTTTCAAAGTGCTATTTTCACAATTGCCCGCCAATTTAACTTCACTGTTTACATTCGAGTAACATCTAAAATAGCAAGAAGCACTCAGATTTATGAGTGGTGATCACCTGGTTAGAAAAATCAATTGAAACACATAGACATACTGTCATTTATTAACAACAGGAACATTCAGAATAGAGAATTTCTTAGGTTTTATTGGTTCCCAACTTTCTCGGCTGACCTTATTTGATTGTTAATTGTAAACAAACTATATAGTATTCACTCTTTTAAAAGCATCATGTGAACGTGTTATAGTCTCAATTCCTCTGTAAAAGTGAATTTTAACTACTTTTAGATTGATTTCCAATAATTCTAGAACTTTGACAATTTGAGTGTAAATGAACGCAGCTATGACTTTAAGATTATCTATTGCAGCACTATTTGTTTGGATCAATGAACACAAATGCTGGCGCCTCAGTCAGATTTGACAACTTGTGTATTTATTTTTTTAAATCATTACCAAACACCAAATTTGCGACTGTCCCAAATTGAAAGAGTATGCAAGAGATGAAATTGAGAAATGATCTTCTGAAGGGGCAGAAATCACCATGGGAAAAGAAGAAACGGCTCGTTAAGATCAATTTTTCATTTTCCCATGATGTTTCAAGAGTTGTCTGCATCAAACTGGTCAAATGTTTTTATTGTTTGGTAATGGGTTAATGGTACTAGTACATACTGTTCCGTAGAAGAATTGACAAAGTTGGATTGTCCATTTCATTTTATTACATATTTATGATTTTAATGGGTCAACTTTATATTTCAAAATATAGCTAAGAAGAGAACTCACTATTTCAAATTCAGGGTAACCTTGAAAAAACATGATATGACATTGGAATCAATGGGGATTGAAGATCTCAAAAGTAACAGGTCAATGACCTGTTCCCTTAAGTTTGAAACTGGCAAATGAGTTTCTATTTATCGCTACTTTTTTAGAGAAATGTTTATCAGACCAACTTTAGAAAAGTTAATATATGCATTATTGTGTATCTTTTCGTGGCAGAATATATTCTTTTTTATTTATCAGTTATTTTATTTCAAATCTTTCAGAATTCAACGACATCTGCCTTTCCCCGTATCCATGTTGATTTCTCCTTGTCATCTGATGACAGCTTCCTCCCCGTGTCAGACCCTCTAGAGTATCAGTTCCATACTCCCGAAGAAGAAATCAGGTAGGCCTTTCACTTTTATTTTCATTTTGAAAAATATCAGTTAACCCATTACCAAACATTAAAGACATTTGATAAGTTTGCTTTAGACGACCCTGGAAAACATTATGGTAAAAGGAGTTATTTCTCTTATTGAGCAATTTCTTTTTTTTTTTTTACGTTTTTGGCCCTTTCAGAAGACTTTTTTTCAATTTCATCACCCTTGTCGTCTGCAAACTCATTCAATTTCGAACAGTAAAAATATTGACGTTTGGTAAAGGGTTAAGATGTAAAATGATCCTGAAGTGTTTCTGATGTAGTGCTAATGTATCCAGCAAATGGAATGAAGATTGGTTGATATTAACAAGAATGGCCTTTACCTGCTATATGCAATATGCAAAATATAATGTGTTGGCTGTATCCATGTGAGGTGTGTGGCGCAGTGGTTAAGGTGTAGAACTTGTGACATGGACCTCTTGGTTCAATTCCCACCAGTGGCACAAATAACTGAATAACTGATGAGAGAGCATTAAATGCATATGAGCCGTTGAATCCCTGTAATGGCTCCCGAGGTAGACGGGTTTAGAAAAGCTTTTTAAACATGTGAAAAAGCCTTTCAGTTCTGCTGTTATTATAAGTGAATAGATTGAAAAAGCATTGAGGCCAAAGGACAAATTGCTTGTCACAAGCAATTTCTTCTTTTTGCCACAATGCTTTTTGAAAGTGGTCTGCTGCAAGATGCAAAAATGTGGCGTTAGGTTGTAATGTGTGAAACATGTACATTAGTTTAAACTTATTTATTTTACGTTGGTTGTGACAGATGCTTGAAGCTTATTAAATTAACTCTTGATGACTGCATCCCAGATACTGAACCAGCACTTTCACTGATTTGTGGGTTAGTCCTGGCAATTTTTTACCTCACCTAACAGGGATCGAACACAGGATTCTTAGTACAAGAGGCCAATGCTCTTCCCCTGCACCAATGTCACCCAAACAAGTAGATAAGAAGAAGAGAACATGACCCCTCTCCGCGTGGGTTCAAATCCTGAGAGGGATATGGATTTTCATGAGAGGCAGTCTCCCGACTGACTTACGGAATGCCGATCGTTCTACCCACCTTGACCAGCCCTTGTGGGCAGTTGAGTATGGGGTCTTCCTCCATCATTAAGAGTCGGGCATCGCTACATAACTGAAATAATGTTGATGTGATGTAAAACCCATAAAATAATAAAAAAAAAGAAGAAGAGACCTAAAAGAAAGTATACACTTATTTCTAACTTTTGTTCGAACCACTTTTTTCCAGTCTGGGGCCTGCTATCTGGCTGTGGGATTATCTAAGAAGGAGTGGTCAGGGAGGGTTTTTTCTACCATTAAGTGGTGGTATCGACAGCTCAAGTACTGCCTGTATTGTGGCATCCATGTGTCACTTAGTCTGTAACGAGATCAAAAACGGCAGTAAGTAGCAATTTACCGCTCTCTCTATATATATCGGAAATGTTATTCTGCAATGCATAGGAATTTTATCAAGTTAGCCAAATGCCAATTGGATAATAATCTGAAGTTGAGTCTGAAAACTTTTCCTATTCAAAGACCATCTATTGACCAGCATGGTATTTGTCTAACCAGTTTATTATAGTTCCTAGATGATTAACTTCTTTCTCTTTATAGAGAAAAGATGTTTGGTCTAGTGAAATGGAAATGTTATCGGGGAAGGCGTTGGAATTTTATCCGGTGAACCGAAGGTCAATCGGATAACAATCTGAAGTCGAGCCCGAAAACTTTTCCTATTCAAAGATACCAAACATCTTTTCTATCTATCCTGTAAACTATATGGATTCAAATAAACAAACAAAAAATGAAAATAAAAGTGAAACAAAACAGAAAAAGCATTACTGACAGGTTCGCAGTGATCACATTTGCTGATGTACAGCTTTAACCAATATCATCAACAGCTTAACTGTTTCTCTACAAGCAATCAATGGACCTATCGCATTGACAGGCCTTTATGGGCAGTTGAGTATGGGGTCTTCCTCCATCATTAAGAGTCAGGCATCACTACATAACTGAAATAATGTTGATGTGATGTAAAACCCATATAAAAAAAAAATTAGCAACGTAAGATATTTTGGTCAACATGCCCTTGACCTCAATTATAATTTTGGTGGAACTTGTTGAAATGGAAAACGAAATTAGACATCAATCATGAAACAAGAGCGTAATCATTTACTTTGAAATATTTGGTTAAAAAGAAATGTTAAATGAGAAAAGGAGTATCACCTGTTTCAAGTAATTACTAACTTTGTCAAATATTCATAGGGTATAAGAATACTGAAGCAGTGTAAGGCTTATACTTTAAGCGAATGATTAACCAGCATCATTCACAATATAAAATATTTCATTTATATTCAGATTCCAATGTTTTGGCTGACATACGCCGGTTGATGGGCGACCCCTCGTATTACCCCACAGACCCTAAAGAGGTTGTGAGCAAGTTGTTCACTACATGTTACATGGGTACAGAAAACTCGTCAGCGGAGACTAGAAAGAGGGCTGCTGACTTGGCTGGTGACATAGGAAGGTAGATAAAAACCCTCTCTTTCATATAAATAGATTTTAACCCTTTACCAAACGCCAAATTTTGGACTGTCCCAAATTAAGAGAGTTTGCAGACAACATTTCAAAATGTGATGAAATTGGGGGAAAAATCCTCTTAAAGGGTAGAAAACATTGTGGGAAAAATGAGAAATTGCTCTTTACGAGCAATTTTTTTCCCACATTGTTTTCCAGAGTCGTCTGCAACAAAGTTGTAAAATTTCATTACTGTTTGGTAATGGGTTATTCAACAGTTTGTTTTGTTTATGGGAAATAATTCCCTGAATAGAATATTCTCTTGTGTATAACAAATGAAGGCATTGGCACAAGTCTAAATTTTGATTAAATTATACAATAGATTATCAAAATGTAAAAAAGTCCCATTAAAATGCAATTTATGTAAATGCTTTTTAACTGTACAGACTCTTACTGGGTTGTAGATATAAAACAAACACATAGGCTCCAATTATGTCTTTTAACTCGATGATTATTTACACATGCGATGTCATATTTACAAAGGTCATCTACCTCTCCCTCATTGTAGGCTCTAGTGGCAATCTATAAAATTGCTCACTCCCACCAACTCACACCTTCTCGTCTACACGTGGTGCTGTCAGTGCCTTTACTAATTTTCTGGTGTTCACCGTTCAAAGTCTGTGTTCTAAATGAATTGACTATAATCTGACCAAACTGGTTTGAGTACAATAAAAAGATAGACTGGCATACAAACTATCTAAAAAAACTTTTAATTATCGACAAGGAATTTAATGGACAAAACTGAAATATTTAAAAAACATGACCTGGCTACAGCTTCATTCATCGCTAGTCAATCACAATACATAGACCAATTCACTCATGCAGAAAGCATTGGAATACAAGTTACATACATTAACTTCTCATTAGATGATTAATTCCAAACCATCCTGTCAAAAAGGGTAGTTCCTATAGCATGCCAGAGACTGCATTTCATTTAAATCGAAACCAATCCCAACCATGATTTCATACAATAGAATAAGTTGATAAAAACAGTAACAGTAATTAAAATACAAATTAAATGTAAGATTTAGAAATGAGGTGTTTAATTGCATTTGATGCAATACATTCCCAGCAGTTAATCCTTAAAGTGCTGGAACCGACTTCATGTTTATACAAACAGATAAGATCACAGGCCAGCCACCAAGTAAATTTGCGACTGGCATGTGATCTAACCTGTTTGTTACTCAGAGTATCTTTCCTCATTTAAGTTAAGGAGATATTCAAGGTTATGGAAAGCAGACAACACAAAAATCTATTTTTCGCAGTTTATCCAACATTCTAAGGGTTAAAGCGTTTCAAGATGGTATAATGCATTTTCTGTGTGTTATATAATTGTAGTTTTCACCTGTCCATCTGTATTGATATGGCAGTGGCAGCTGTTATAGGAGTGTTCACTTCTGCGCTGAAGCTGGTACCCAAGTTCAAGGTCAGAGGTGGAGGGATACGAGAGAATTTGGCTCTGCAAAATGTCCAAGTAAGTAGTTCCTTTTTCTGAAGTTTGAAGATTGAGGAAGTCAGTTTTTGCAAGCAGCAATTGATACAGGAGTGGCAAAATCTGATTTTCATAAACTTGTCCATAATTGCCAAGTCTTCTCTACGCTTGTCCGTATAATGTTTATATATCATCGGTTGTTAATTTCAGTAAAACATTTCTTGTCTGTTAACACTTTACCACATGCCAAATTTTTGACTGTGCTAAATGGAAAGAGTTTGCAGACAAAATCTTAAAATGTGATGAGATTGGAAAATGATCCTGTGATAGGGCAGAAAAAATTACAGGAAAAGAAAATATTGCTTGCTCTATGATTGTGTCATTGTAGATGCATATGTTCATTGTATTTGGCCTTACAGATAATGAATGATATTTTTTAAATCTTTTCATTTTATGTATTAAACTGGAGATTTTGTAAATTTTACATTACTAAATAAAATATATATTATATAATCTCATTCCCCATGGTTCTATTGTTCTATTGTAGGCTCGTTTAAGAATGGTGTTGGCCTACTTATTTGCCCAGCTGTGTCTATGGGCGAGGGGTAGGCCAGGTGGGTTACTGGTTTTGGGCTCCGCTAACGTGGATGAAGGGTAAGAAGAGAGTTTTATGCAATATTTATACTTAAGTAAGTGCTTCACTTTGGTAAAGGACTTACTTTAGTGTTGCTTTCAACCCTCAAAATGTTTTATAGAATTGTAATTATAACAAAGTCAGGTTCAATGCAATACTATAGTAAGTGCTTAATCATTTCACTACCAGACCTTGATTACTCTCTTGTATACCAAGGGAAAAAGTGGGGAAAATGGGAAAAAGACAGAATTTACCCCTGCTCCGCCTGTAACAGATGCTCAAATGACATCACTGATTCATAAAAATAGATATCAAGTTTCATAGTACACTATATACCCACCTTCTGTACTCTAAAGGGAACCTAGTGCTTATATTACACCGTTTAGTAACTCTGGATATGGTATTTAAAATGCGCCGGATAAATTTGGCGCTATAAGTTGAGAAAAGGTTATTGTTCGTTTAGTGTTTACTTTAGTACATTGTATTGCATTCAACCCTCAAAGTGTCTATCAGTTTTTCTGTAACCCATTTCTTCATTTGGGTTTTTATGACTGCTTAGAATTGAAACAATCTGTAGATGGTGTAATAGTAATAAAGTGTGTGATATATTTTTTTTTATTGGCTTTAGGTGAAACAAATGTGACAAAATGAGAGATTGGTTATTAGGAGCAAAATCCTATTTTCAGGAGTGTTGAAGTATTATACACTGCAGTCTCGTTATAATGCGATTATCGGGAGCCATGATGATCAACCCGCATTAATAGTGGGGTTGAAAAATATAACATGGGGTCCCTTTACGCGCTATATACCAGAACATAACCACTAAAGATTCAATCAGAATCAAGAACTATTACATTCATATTGATTTTGTTGAGTTACAGACAAATTACTGTATTTATTGATAACAAATATAAAAATAACTGGGGATCAACACTTACATGTATAAATATTTATTCCTCTTTATTTGTTTCATGATGATTTAAGATAAGGATCATTTATGGTATCCAATTAAGCAACAGCAGATGAGACTAACTTTTGCCATTTCAGGTTGCGTGGCTATGTCACAAAGTATGACTGTTCAAGTGCCGATATTAATCCAATTGGGTCAATCTCGAAAACGGACCTGAAAGGATTCGTTAAGTACTGCAAAGTGTTCTTGAAACTAGATTCCCTGGATAGGTTAGTATGCTTGCCTCGTATGAGTTTGCTTTTTCAGGATTGGGATATGAAACTTTTTTTCAAGTTTCTTTAACCCTTTACCAAACACCAAATTTTCGACTGTCCCAAATTGAAAAAGTTTGCATAAGACATTTCAAAATGTAATGTTTACAAAAAACTCTTTTCACTAATTTACCAAATAGTTGTGATAGCTTATTTCGTCTACTTCATTTGAAATTTGCAATAATTATAGTAAGGGGGAAAAATTGTCCAATTATGTTTTTCGAAAATGACTTCTATATTGTAACAAAACCTTTTGAATTTAATGCAACTTTATATGGTGTCAATTCATTCTTTAGATGTGGAACAATAGTGTTTTGAGCCATCCTAACATCTTTATCTTCTAAATCCTTTCTTCTTGATGCTTTTTGTTATTTGAGCAATTTCGCCAATAGTTTCTTTTTTGATTCACACTTTTATAACATACATTTCAAAATCAAGGTTCAGATGAGTGGTGTACTCTGTACTCTAGAATATCAACTTGACATTTATTTCCCAAACCCTTTTCTTTGATTATTGATAGAATGGCTGTGCCAAGTATCTTCAAATAAATTCTCACAGAAAAAGGAGTTATTGTTAAAAAAAATGATAAATCCTTATGAAGATGTTAGCTGAAAAATTAAGAAATAATTTGATACAAAAAAAGAAAACATGTTGACTTTTTCCAAGTTATTTGTATGAGACTTGTAATTCTTCATGCACCAGACTCAACTTAGCCTCTTGACTGCCCCTCTGTACCTTTTATCTAGATTTTCTTGTGGTTAATTAATGAGTTTGTTTTTTCAGTATACTTTCTGCCCCACCTACTGCTGAATTGGAACCTTTGGAGGATGGAAAACTAGCGCAAACTGATGAGGTAACATATCTAAATTGATTAAATAAATTTTGCAATGACTTGATGAGATAGCAGCTTCCACCCAATAGTTTTTATATCAGAGTAGTTTTAACCCTTTACGGTATATAGCGCCCTTCGCTGCCTTATCGATTACCGCATAAAACCCTTTTCGCCGTTATACCTATTACCGTATAAAACCTATTTTGACGTTCTATCGATGACCGCATAGAACGCTTTTTGACAGCAGAAAAAATCATTCAATTTTAACCCTTAATTACACAACTTTACACACATGCCACTTTCTCCAATTTTCATTTTCCTCTTAAATAAATATGTTTTCTTTCATTTCCGAATATAAAATTATAGGGTCAAAGTTAAAACTTTTGCTCTAGAGAGAATCTTTTGATAATGGTCTCACGACACCCTTCTGAAAATACCGCTATCAAATTGAGATGAAGGGAATTCAAATTACCAACCCAATTAATGAGAGGCCTTCAATATCCGGTCATAAAAGATCAAAACAATGCCGATTTGTAAAGACTCGATAAGGATTTCATGCAATTCTTTAGAAACTTAACACATTTCTAAAAATATTATCCAATTAAAATGAGAGCATACGGCACGTGACCTGTAAAGAATGTTTATGACACAGAGCTATTGTTCAAAGTTTAAATGCGATTGAAAATAAAGCCGTCGAATAATGGACGTTATAGAGACGGCTATTTTAGGTTATTTAGCCAATTTTGGTGTTTCCAATCACAGATCAGACATCAATGTAGATTCAGAGCAGTCATTTGATCGTTTTTTTAGGCTGAATATGATGAAATGCTGATAAATCTTACCAATTCACAGACAGCCAAATTAGATCATTCCTCCGACTTTGACTACAACTAAGAGCTTTTGGTAAATTCATCACCCATATACATGTATTTTACGGAAATATAAGCATGTTTCGTTGTCATTTTAAAGTGATATAAACCGTTTTACATGTATTAGAGGACAAGGTTTAACTACTTTACGAAGCAATATTGCGTTGAAAAACATTTTTTTGTTTTTTCATTTTGGAAACGGTTTTAATGGTAATTGAAGTCGAACCATTTAGCTTTGTTGAAAAATATGCAAAGACAAAGTATCTATCTCGAGTCATGAATGGAATTTTTTGTCAACAAATTTCCCTGCAACTGATGACAAAACAGAAAAACAATCTAGGTAGAACACATAAGTCATTATATTACTTTTGATTTTGTATAATTCACACCGCAATATACAGTTTCATTTTTTGTTTAATTTTCTACACCTTAATCCTGATATGTATGTATCACTAAATAAAGATAAAAACATCAACTTAAAGAAAATTTTGTTCTCATTGTCTTTTATTCTTTGAGAAAATCTATTAGATGAACGTAAGTTGCTTTAATTTTGGTTTGATTAACAGTACCCCATTCAATACCAATTTTCGGAGATAATCCTGTGCAAATAGGTACCTAGGGTGACTGATTATGTATGCGTTAATGGTCTCCGATAATCGAATGGTTTATACCTATGGTGTCACAGATAAGCCTTATCTCTATACCTTAAAGGGTTAAAAAAGATTTTACGAAATAGTTAGTCTTGTAAAGTGTTTCATGCAGAGTCAGCTAGCTAGCAAGTTGATCTTCTATTTTTGGAACAGTGGTTAAATAAAGTGACACCATATGGACTTTGTTCAATATGTACTTGTATTCAAGGGCTGAGTTATTTAATGAAATATGTAAATAACATCCACTGAACTATAAGATAAGGGCTATTCCACATTATCTGCAATGAGAAGTGACCAAGTGTTTTGGTTTGATGTCCAAGCTTGCCTTTTCACTGACTGTCATGGATAGATTAACCCATTGCCAAACAACAACAACATTTGACCAGTTTGTTGCAGACGACTGTGGAAAACATGGTGGGAAAAGGAGAAATTGCTCTATAAGAGCAATTTCTCCTTTTCCCACCATGTTTTCTGCCCTATCAGAAGATTATTTTTCAATTTCATCATATTTTGCAATTTCATCTGCAAACTCTTCCAATTTGGGACAGTGGAAACCTTGGCATTTGGTAAAGGGTAAAAAGGATGCAGGCACAACTGATTATCACAATAGAATAACTTGTTAGACGTATGGAAGGTCTTTGTTATGAAGTGAAATATGTAAATAACATGCATTGACTTATTGGAAAAAGGATTTTCCCACCTGATCTGTCATGAATAGTAAGGAGCATTTTGTCAAAGCTTTTTTTTTAACCCTTAACCACACACCAAATTTTCAACTGTGCTAAATTGAAAGAGTTTGCAGACAACATTTCAAAATGATGAAATTGAAAGACAATCTTCTGATGGGGCTTTAAAGAGCAATTTCTCCTTTCCCACAATGTTTTCCAGAGTCATCTGCAACAAACTGGTCAAATGTCGTTATGGTTTGGTAATGGCTTAGATATGCTTCCAACTTGTCATTCTTATGTACATTTTTTATCTAACCTTGGAATTGCATGCTTACCCATGGAGCTGGCTATAGCTATACAGCCTTTTTGATTATTTCAAACAATGCTTGATAATGATGAGCTTGATGACCCATTGTACTTAAAACTTCCCTCCAGGGTTTCCTTGACCCCTAATTTGTATAGTAATTGGCCCCCAATTCATGGATATGACCCCTAAAAATCATTTTTTCTACTCACAATTCCATGTATAAGGGGTCAAAAGTCCCCCCAAATTAGGACAAATCAAGGGGTAAATGGAAAATCCTGCTAAGTTATATGGATGACATAACAAGGGGACCACCCATTCTATATCAAATAATGGGTTCCCTTTGCATAACAAGGATATGTCTGAAAGTTGTTTTAAATGATGATGCACTATGTAGTAAGACTGTAGGACACTTTGAACTGTTTACAGAAAGACATGGGAATGTCCTACCCTGAGTTGTCTATGTATGGTAAACTAAGGAAGGAGCAGAGTTGTGGACCGTACAGCATGTACTGTAAACTCCTACACAAGTGGAATTGGCTCTCACCTGAGGAGGTATGTTATCTAATTGAATAGATATGTTTTATAATGACGTTGCAGCTAACAGTCGAAGACCGATTATTATTTGGACATGTGTGCCAGTGGACTGCAATTTCCTTGCCGAGTGTTAAACATTGCGCTGTTATAAAGCACGGGTCAGTGCTAAATGACCTTAAAACGCAATTCATTCATTTAAAGCATGGGTTATCATATACCACCAGTATGGGAAAGTTGTTTGTCAATTCATGCAGGATTACAATGTGGATATCATTGTCAAATGTAGGTGAAAAAAAATAAATACCTGGGACGGCCTTATTGTGCGTAATTAAAACTGTAAAAATTGGTTATGTGATTCCCACCACCTGAAAAAGGTTTTTACCAACAAAGAAGTGATAAGACTTACCTGTTATCAGCTGTTGATATCGATTTTGGATCATTTACAAAATCCCTTATTGGAGAATTAGTTTAAGTTCTCCTCCATTTTAGGTGGCAGACAAGGTCAAGTTTTTCTTCCGCTGCTATTCTATAAATAGACACAAGATGACGACCATGACCCCGAGTTACCATGCAGAACGGTACAGCCCTGACGACAACAGATTCGACCACCGTCAGTTTCTCTACAACGTTGCCTGGCCATGGCAGTTTGCCTGTATTGATTCACATGTAAGCATGGAGTTTCTTACTTCCGTCTGTTTATATAGTGGCAGTTGTTTGATGGACTTGCAGAATTCAGATTGTTATACCCCTCATGACCAGCACTTATGTGTTGTAAAGGTTGGATCTTCCTTCATCAGTATGAGTAAGGCATTGCAACATAACTGAAATAATATTGTGATGTAAATTCTACACAAAATAACTGCTTTTTTCCGTATCATAACTTTGTGAAGTAGCCTGAGAGTTATAACATGACATGAAATGAAAAGAAATAATGGAAAACAGACAAGGCATCTTGTATAGATGTTGAAAAAAAGACATTAGGCTACTGATGATATTGTCTGTTTGGAGGAATATCTCCTCTTCGTCATCATTGTTTCAAATCTCTTTGACTTCAATCATCTCAGAAAAGTACTTATTATTGAGTAACAGCAATCTGAACACATCGGGTTTATCCAATAGAAAACACCTCTGAAATAATAGGGATGACGCCATATTGTTTCCCGCGAGAATGACGTCACTTTACTTTCGTTTTTAAAAATAGATCTTAAATTTGAAATCTTAAAAGTCGTAAAATTTGATTGAGGAAACAACTTAACATGTCACAAAAACAATTTTGCCATTTGGTATGGGTTACTGATAAAAAGATTACTTAAAAGGATGCCCAACCCTTCCATACACATTGAACTACTTAACTTGCACGCTTAGAAAAGGTGTTAATTGGCGGATGCCGATTTACCCGAAAAATTGTAACCCTACACTTATATCCGAGGTGTATTTCACAGCTAACGGAAATACCCAAGTAGTTCCGATTGGAGTAACAGTTAAAGGTGTTTTTTGTTTTAAAAAGTATATTCAACATGTTCTTTTCAAGGGTTCAATGCAAGACTATAGTAAGTGCCTCATAAACATGAAGCACTTACTATAGTTTTGCATTGAACCCTTGCTTTGTACTTTTACTTGTACAAATATGTGTATCATCTTTTCTTTTGACAGGTAAAGAAGTTAAAGAATTCAGCACAGTCAGTACAAGACGGTTCCCCTAAAGGAGTCAGCCAGGAACAAAACTCTGCCAATCAGAAACAGGGTACCAGTGCAGGTTCTAGCAGTGATGTCAACACAAACTCCGCCTACTTGAGCCCTGGAGTGGTTGTCCAAATATCTACAGGTATAGAGATTGGTGAATCAATCAAATCTGTTAACACCAATGGCGTGCAGGAAGGGGATGGTCCACTGCTCCATGGTATGACAGGTGAAATAATGAATGTAACTTGCAATTCAACAGAGCCAAGAGCAATTACTTTGTCCCCATTGCCTGAAAATGGACAAATGCCTTCTGATATGATAGTTGATGAATCAATTGAATGCGCTTCTGATATAGAAGACAAAAAAAATCACCAGGGCCCGGTCTTTGCTAGAAATGGATCAGGTGTTCTTGTTAATACCAGCAATCCTATCAATACCTTTGCAAATGGTGGTATTTTTTTTAAATCCGCTGTTGAAGGAAATAAGATGACAGTGGACATGCACCACCAAAATATGGTTAAGGCAGCTGTCACAAATCCAGGTTTATCTAATCAGCTGAGTGTTAATGGTAACATTGATGCATATGCTACTTGCAAAGATGCTGCAGGTTTGGCAATGGATAAAAAAATAATAGGACAACTACATGCTGGTGTGAGGCGGCTCTTGGATGGAATGGCTGGTAATGAGAATGGATTTACTGTAAATGATAAAGAGGGTGTTAAAAGACTGAGGCTTTCCGTCCACGAAATCATTACAGACGCGTAACCAGTGACTACAATATGAATTTTACAAACAAGATATTTTGTAAATACAAGATGTCCAGTCGAAAGTCATATTTTCTATGTATACTTCTTTTTTATCTTGTCATCAGGGTGTCACTAGATCATGTGGTAGCTGCACAAACCTGTCAGTATTGACTAAATGTTTGTTTCACCTTTTTTGTGTTTAATTTTCATTTTTTGTTTGTTTTGAATCCATATAAGTAAAAGATTAAGTAGAAGAGATAGTTGGTGTTTTTGAATAGTAAAGTTTATTGGGCTCGGTTTCGGATAATTATCCAATTGGCCTTTTGCTCACCATATGATATTTTGATTCACGACACCAACTATCTATTCTTAATATGTTGACTTTAACTTATTCCACGATATGAGAATGCGTTAAAGGTCCAAATTCATCTCAACATAAATTAACAACAAAGTAGAAGGACCAAAGTAAATATACTCTGTATGATTATTGGTAGAAACAATGTGATAAAAAAAGATCAATTGTTGAAATGAGACTGTTGTGACAGATGTTATAACATGAGATGTCATGAAGTAAGGAGTTGAATTGTGTACTGTTGGTACTTATAAGAATGATGTGGTCATCAGAATTGTCTTGAAAAGACAATTCAAAATGAGATAAATTTCTGATGAGAACCCAGGAAATAGGACTTATTGTATTGGTTTTTGAAACACTGCATGTACATGGCCTTAAGTGTGCCCTGCATCTGTATATCTGATTTGCATTCCCATGTGTGAAACATAGTCATGTCATATGTATATTTAGTCATATTAGTCTGTCTCGCCTCACCTTGTCTATAAAGGATAGATGTCGGATGCATTTGTAATTATACATTGTAGAACCTAAGTGTAATAGAGAACATATTGGGAGCAAAGAAAGTAACTCTTATGGTGCTGGAATCGACTTTATGGTTAATGCAAACCCATGTGATCTAATCTGTTTGCTATTCTTGACTATCTTTCCTCAACAAAATTAAGCAGATAATTAAGGTTTTGGTAAGCAGACGACACAATTATCTATTTTGAGAAAATTACCCAGCATTCTAAGGGTTAAGCTGACTGCTGCCATAAGACTAAACTTCTGTTGAAAATGACATAAACCCCCATTGAACCAACCAACATTGTGGGGATGATTCACGACACCATTGTGATGAAAGTGGGAATCACTTATTTCAATGAATGCTACATTTAGTCAAAATGGTTGATACTGAATAAAGCATATACACAATGAAGCAAAGAAAGAGTAATTTCCATACTTTGTTTTTACTGTCTGCTAATGTTTGTGATCAAGACCCATCAAAAAGATTTTATGAGGAGAGATATTGAAAAACGCTGTGACAACAAAATAACCTAAATATACTGTCATGATTGTCTTGTAAAACAAAAGATTTTTGATTGCCTTTTGTATCTAGTTTTTTTAGTGTTACAGTATTGTTTTTATTTGTATATTTAGAAAGATTTAAAGTTTTGTATAACAATATAATACATGTTTTTTATTGTCAATTAAATTGTTTGAGGTTACATTGTATTTTTGTAATTATTATCATTTCTATCCTTATAATTGAATTATTTATTCCTCCTTTATTCATCAGAAAGTTTAGTCTACAGCTTGAGCATATTCTATTTTGATACTACAAGAAACAGTGGAATTCAGTTTTAGTTTTTAACCCTTTACCAAGAGGCAATTTTTTACCATCTGCAATTGAAAGAGTTTGCAGATGACATTTTAAAATGTTATGCAATTGAAAAACAATCTTCTGTTAGGGCAGAGTCACAGTGGAAAAAGGAGAAATTTTCTTTTTAAGTGTGATTTCTCATTTTCCCACAATATTTTCCAGAGTGGTTTGCAACAAACTGGTGAAATGTCGATAGTGTTTGGTAATTGGTTAAACTACTGTCATTTAGAGCTATTGAGAAAATAGAACTGGATATTTAACAAATTTGCTGTACAAAGCTGTTACAAAACTGAAAAATGTTGGCACGCCACTGACGAAGAGGACCCGTGTTGGACCTTTGTCAGGAACTTACTGTAGCTATAACTAAAACCATAACACAATTACCATCCATCTTGATCGTTTCAACCTAAAAGACAATAAGAATCACCTGTAGTAATACCAGTAAACCAAAAACCAAGTTTAGATGTCGACCTGAACAAAAAGTCCCCTATAGGTTGGGTAATTGCTTTTGAGGTTCATACATGTTTTTGGTCAGCAGGTCAGCAGACAACACAAAAATCTATTTTAGATTATTACTCCGCATTCTACGGGTTAAGATTTCGACCCCAATAAGTAGTGCCCTTAAGATTTGGTTATTGCTTTTGAGGTTCATATATGTTTCATAACTGTTGGTTGTGCTATCAAAATGTGTATACTGGGACATTCCTTAACCCTTATAGTGCTGGGTACCGTTTTACTAAACAGTTTACGCTTAAGATTTGCGTAAGTCTAAAACAACAATTCCTCTTATTTCAATATTGGACGAAGCAATATTGCAAAGTGACACATCATTGGAATCGTCTCTCCGCGACGCTTCCAATGAAGTGCCACGTTGCAACATTGTACTTTCATTGAAGATACTATCCATGTTTATCAATTATGACTTACGCAAACATTTTCCGTAAGTTGTTTAGTAAAACGGGCCCCTGGAACCAACTTTCTGCTTGTGCAACCAGGTAAAATACAAGCCAGCCACTTAGTAAATTTGGCGGCTGGTCTGTGATCTAACCTGTTTGCTACTTTTGGTATCCTTCCTCAACAAACTAAAGCAGATATTCAAAGTTTTAGAAAGCAGATTACACAAAAATATATTTTTGTAAATTACCCAGCATTCAAAGGGTTTCTGATGTCGACCCCCAAAACGTCCCCTATAGACTGGGTATTTGCTTTTGAGGTCCATATGTGTTTCATATCCACCCCTGTTGCTTTTTCTGGAAAACGTTGTGGGTAATTTCATTACATTTTGAAATGTTGACTGCAAGCTCTTTCAATTTGGGACAGTCGAAAACTTGGCGTTTGGTAAAGGGTTAATACAGTCAAATGCGCCAGAGAACATTGACCAGCCATGTGCTGGAATCATTGAGTTTTAGTATCAGGTCTGAGTTTTATGACATTGATGCATTTTTGCTTTTTGAAATGAACGAAAATGAAACAGGTTTCGTTTTACAACGGATTAATCAGTTAAATCAGGGAAGGAAATGGGAGGTAATCCATTCACAATTGAACGTATTTGAGTTATTTCCCATTGACAGATCGTTAGAGCTCTGTTGATTAACAAGCTTAGAATATGAACCATTACAAATATTCGATTTATTATCATACATTCATAACAAATTCTTACTCTTTTTTTTTTTTTACGCCAAATACTTTTCCGCTTGTAAATAGTTCTATATATGTTTGTCCACAATCTGCCGATGCGCCTTAACCCATTTCAAAACAATAACAACATTTAACTACTTTGTTGCAGACGGATTGTTACGAGCAATCTTTCCTTTTCCCACAAAGTTTTCTTCCCTATTAGAAGATTACTTGCAAATTTTATTACATTTTTAAATGTCGTCTGCAAACTATTTGAAGTTGGGACAGTCGAAAATTTGGTGTTTGTGAGGGTTAAAACACCATTCATTCATTCATTCATTCATTCATTCATTCATTCATTCATTCATTCATTCATTCATTCATTCATTCATTCATTCATTCATTTTGAAGCAGATGCTGTAAGGTGACCCCTGCCCCCATATGGAATGGTGTTACCGGCCAAAACTGATCAGTATGAATAGAGGCATAGATAACATATCTGTCTTTGGAATGGATTATATAGTGTTCTTCGTGATATTGGGTATAAGTTTCGTGACAAAAGCAGAAACTGTTGTTATCGGCTACTTTGTTCTTATGCCATACTTGTATCTAAGGTCACCTGCAGGGAACACGACAAAGTAAAAGAATAAAATGTACGTGCGTGTATGCATGTGTTTATAATATATATGTGGAAGTATAAGTGCGTATATCCTAAGTTTGGTAGTGTCTGCACATATATATCTGTATGTATGTGGTCATATATGTGCATGCATACACGTGTTTGCATGTGTGTTTATATGTGCGTGATTTATGCGGTTGTGATTTGCGTTGCAGATGGTGCGTGTTGTATTGTATTGAACTATTCAGCAAGTTATTTTGCTTCTTCTCCACCGCTTCCTCCTTCTCCCCCTCACTCCCTCCTCCTTTTTCTCCTATCTCCAACTCTTCCTCCTTCTCTCTCCTCCTCCTCCTTTTTATTTTCCTCTTCCCAGCCTCCCCTTCCTCCTTCTCCTCTTCCCCTCTCCTCCCCTCCCTTCACCTTCCTTTTTTCTTTTTCTCCCCTTCCTCCTTCTCCACTCCCTCCTCCTCCACTCCTCATATTCTCCTCCATCTCCTCCCCCTCCCTCCTCCCGCTTCTCCTCTACCCTCCTCCTCCTCTCTCCCCACTCCTCCTCCCCTCCTTCTCCTCATGTGTCTCCTCCCCCTCCCTTCTTTTTCTTCTTCTCCTCATCCTCATCCCTTCCACATCCTATTTTTGTTGGTCTCCTTCTCGTACTCCTCCTTCTCATATTCCTGTAGCTTTCGATGTTGATTCTACAAACCGCCTGTATCTCATCGAACATTATCTATTGCTAATATTCAATAGAAAAACAGCAAGGGCCTCGGAAAGACCACTGTGCAGTCAATACATGTGAGGAAACTTTTGGAATACGAAAAGGTCAGCTGACCACTGCGAAATTACCACTTAAACGTTGAAAAGGGGTCTTTAACACCTTAATACATCTGACCGAATTCGTCAGTGTCAATTCTACTTAGTGTTGTTTCCGAGTAGGAAATGATCGGTTGTGGAGATATATCATGATTTCCCACTGTTGGGAAATAGCAATGAGACGATTAGACCCTTGTCTGTGTCAGAAGACTTAATCCCTAGAATGCAGGGTATTTTTTTAAAAGTTGAATTCTTGTATCGCCTGATTTCCAAAACCTTAGATGCCTGCATTTTCATGATTAAAGATACGCAGGGTAGTAAACAGGTTAGATCTCAGGCCAGCCACCAATTAACGATGGGCGCAATCTAACATTGACATTTCGAAGGATCCGAATGATGGTCGATTTAACAAAATTCAAAACTTCTAATCTAAAGCATAAAAGCGTCAAACAAGCTATGTAAAATAAAATTTCACACCACCAAAACATGCATAAATTGCCGTTAAAAAATTGAAACAACGCTAAATAGGTTTTTCAAATTCCAGTACGCATGTGCAAAGAAAGTGTATCGGGAGCAGACCATCGTCACCCAGTGTTAATTAAACCTTTCTTTCAAAGTAAATATGCGGAATACCGACATATTATGTGTAATGATTGATTAAAAAAGGATTGATGTATAACTGTGAGTAGTGATTGCTTGATATTTTACTGTAATGATTTAAATATAGGTCTTTAAACGTTGCGACAAAAAAAAATGTCGTACCGTCCTCCATAAAACGAATCGTTCGAAGTTTGACGTGACAGGAGATATTGCCCTATGCAACATTTTTTCAATACTTCTCGATCGCGTCAAATTAGTTTGACTAACATCAGGCCTAGATAAACCCAAGAGTTTGGCGGATTCATCCGGGAAAGGTGATGTTCGCAGATAGTGAAATTCTTAATAGCTTTACATATTGATTAATAAGTACTATGAGATTGGCGGTTTCCGGAAATGTAATTCACGTGCATAGTGAAATTTTATTTAGCTTTACTTATTGATTAAACAATTACCAAAAAATAATGACAGTTGACCAGTTTGTTGCAGACGACTTTGGAAAACATTGTGGGAAAAGGAGAAATTGCTATAACTAGCAATTTCTCGTTTTCTCACAACATTTTCTGCCCTATCAGAAGATTATTTTTAAATTTCTTCACATTTTGGAATGTCGTCTGCAAACTCTTTCACTTTGTTACAGTCGAAAACTTTGCGTTTGTTAAAGGGTTAAGAAGTACTAAGAGGTTGGTGGATTCATCCCGGAAAGGTGATTTACGAAGATAATGGCATTTAATTAAGCTCTACTTAATGATTCCGTAGTACATGTTGTTCAGTTTGTGTGATAACATGATGAATAACTGGATATTACCGACATTGTAATAGGTGAGGTTAAACTGTTTCACGGATTTATACAATCTTTCCTTGGTATTTTGTTATGGTTAATAATACGGAAACCATATTTCGTTAACAATTGATAAACCGTACAGATATATCGAGTAGGAAAGTAAGTTCATATTACACAAATTCATTAACAAGACAAGCCAGGCTGTTTGGTCTTACATTTTGAATAATGTACATTTCAAAAAATTGTAGCTGATGAAGAAAGGCAAATAATAATCAATACAAAGATATAACTTGACGAATCGTTAATATGATAATTGTGCTAAACATGACATATAATCTAAGTAACTTCACGGAGGTCTTCTTATTTGATAAAATCAAATTCTCGAGTCACCAATATTTAAGAGGTACAACAGCTATATTGCCTTGCAATCATGCCATTTTAAAACTTCCTTTTTTTTACGAAAAGAAATATAAAAAACAACCTTTGCGATACACAATTTCTAGATGAGAGCAATAAAAAACTTTCTTCGTATAACGCCGCATCAATAGCTTTCAGTTATTTCATAATTTTCCTTAGAACCCCCATTACTACACTGAGGTACTAGATTGCTATGCCAAAAGACGCTTCGGAACAGACTAATCCAGCGGGGGCGGTGGGAATCGAAGATGGGTCAAGATACAAGACCACCACTTTAGCCACTTAGAATCCCTCAACTTACAATCTTTCCAATTTGGATCAGTCAATAAAAACAACAACATATCGAGCTACAACACTCTAAGACATCATGGCCTCTAACGGTTCGTCCGCTGTTGTGCTCACCTTACATGATAACATATCGGCGTCAGCTGATACAACCCAATACATATGGTTTCTGATAAAAAGTATTTTATGTTTTCTGTGTTATCTAATTGCGAACAATATAAGTTTTCATATAAATAAACTTCTTCATTGCGTATATCTTGAGTTTCTGTAATTACTTTCCCATTTACATGTAATTTATTTAAGGTTTTCTTTATCTTGAACTCATTAGATTTAGGAAGTATTTCGTATTTTCCTCACCCTGTTCTATTTATCAATCCATGATCTAACTCTTGCACAGTCAGATTAAATTCGGTATAAGGAATTTAGTTCTTGGTCATTGTGTTTAGAATATGTTCGTTTTTATTTGCTTGACATATAATATGTTCTTCTTCTAGGTGGTTTATTTTGTTCTTTGTAGATGTGCTTTTACATTTTCCACATCCTAAGCAACATGTTTTAAAGTGCCTACATCATTTTCCGTGTTTTCAGGAAGTTCGTCAGCTAGTGTTTCAACATCGTCATCAGCCTCTTGGTCTATTACCAGTACTTCCATCGAAACTTGACATTGCACTCGGATCAACAAAGAGTTGTCAAACATCACGGTAAATTTAATCCTTTGCAGTGTTTCTATAGAGGTCCTGATACGTTAACGCATAGTAGAACTGTACTCACGGCCTCGGAATGGGAATGCAAATCGTTTTTCTGATTGCAATAGCATTTCTCACCTTTATCATCTTGTTGTTTGTATCGTTTATCATCGGATGTGTTATTCGGGGCTGTACGAGTCGACGTTTATATTACCCGCTCATTGACAAGGAAAGCACACAGTATACAACACCCGGATATTCTTCCACTGCTCCGTCGGTACCAGCAACGCAAGCAAGACCACCAGCTACGCAAACAAGACCACCAACTACTAAGAATACACAAGCAAATGATGCTGATTGCTTATTTACGTCGACAGGCCCAGGAATGTCAACTTTGTCTTTGCCTGCGAACGCAACAACGTCGTCTTCTCCAAATGTCTCGAGGAAAACGACCACATATAAAACTTATTCTTCATTCGGTAAAGATACAATGTCTCCGTCTCCAAGCTTGTTAAGTGTCAATGAAGCGAAAGTCCGAAATAAGACTCCCATATCGGACAGAAAAATTGCTTCCGGACGATCAACGTTGTCTATCAATAAATCAAAACAATGGAAATACTGATACAGTTTGTGTTTCGACGTTACACATTCTTGATAAAGAAAATGTTTGTCAATTAATCAAAACAGTGGACATACTCGTCCATTTTGAATTTAGACGTTTCACATTCTTGATAAAGACATTTTCTGTCAATAAATCAATACGATTGAACTACTGATACAGTCTGTGTTCAGGAGTTACATACCCTTGTTAAATACATTGTCTGTCAACAGAACTATACCATGGATGTAACAAGCCATTCTTTATTCAGACGTTGCATAATTTTGATGAAGACACTTTCAATAAAATAAAACAATGGGAGTTTTAAGCCAATCTTTGTTTAGAGGTTACACAACCTTGATGAAGACATTGTCTGTATATAAAAAAAATACAGTGGAAGTACCGATCCAGTCTTTGTTCAAGCGTTAAACATTCTTGATGAGGACATTGTCTGTATATAAAACAACACAGTGGAAGTACCGATCCGGTCTATGTTCAGGCGTTAAACATTCTTGATGAAACATTGTCTGTATATAAAACAACAAAGTGGAAGTATCGATCCAGTCTTTGTTCAGGCGTTAAACATTCTAGATGAGGACATTGTTTGTAAATAAAACAACACAATGGAAGTACCGATCCGGTCTTTGTTCAGGCGTTAAACAATCTTGATGAGGACATTGTTTGCAAATAAAACAACACAATGGAAGTACCGATCCGGTCTGTGTACAGGCGTTACACATTCTTGATGAGGATATTGTTTGCAAATAAAACAACACAGTGGAAGTACCGATCCAGTCTTTGTTCAGACGTTACAATTTCTTGATGAGGACATTGTTTGTAAATAAATAAAACAACACAATGGAAGTACCGATCCGGTCTTTGTTCAGGCGTTAAACAATCTTGATGAGGACATTGTTTGCAAATAAAACAACACAATGGAAGTACCGATCCGGTCTGTGTACAGGCGTTACACATTCTTGATGAGGATATTGTTTGCAAATAAAACAACACAGTGGAAGTACCGATCCAGTCTTTGTTCAGACGTTACAATTTCTTGATGAGGACATTGTTTGTAAATAAATAAAACAACACAATGGAAGTACCGATCCAGTCTGTGTTCAGACGTTACACATTCCTCATAAAGAAATATACAATCCAACACTTATCTTTGGCTATGTAAATGTAATATTACTGTAATTGTATTGTAACAAGCATTATGTAATATATGTTGTTCATATTGAATAAAAGATAAACAGACTGTCTGTAAATAAAACGATACGATGAAAGTACTGGTCCAGCCTTTACTCAGGAGTAACATATTCTTGTTAAAGGCATTGTCTGTCAATGAAACAAAACCATGGAAATACCGACCCAGCTTTGGTTAAGACGTTACATAACCTTTTAAAGACACAGTCTGTCAATAGAATAGAATACAGCTAAGGAATCTGAATCAGTCCTGTTTCAGACGTTACCCAACCGCATTGAAAAGGTAACTGAGGTTGAGAGTAAATAAAACACAACCATAGAAATAATCACTATTAATGAGTATTTGGGCCACGTCACAGGAAAAGGGGCACTCGGACATAGCAAACAGTGTAGCCCCAGACCAGCCGCCACGTCACTGACGTGGCGGCTGGTCTGGGGTTACACTGTTTGCCATATTAGAGGACACCAAGTTCTACCTTTAAATAAATACAAATGATAACTGTCGTGACTAGATGCTGGAATAATAGCGTTAAGAAAGAGCTGAGTCAGCGGTTTTTATTTATGTCCGAGTGCCCCTTTTCGCGTGACGCTGCCCATTTATTCAGACGTTACATAACCTGAATGAAGGCTCTGTCAACAGAAGTATACCATGGGTGTAAAGAGCAAGTATTTATTCAGACGTTACATAACCTGAATGAAGGCTCTGTCAACAGAAGTATACCATGGATGTAAAGAGCAAGTATTTATTCAGACGTTACATAACCTGAATGAAGGCTCTGTCAACAGAACTATACCATGGATGTAAAGAGCAAGTATTTATTCAGACGTTACATAACCTGAATGAAGGCTCTGTCAACAGAACTATACCATGGATGTAACGAGCCAGTATTGATTCAGACGTTACATAACCTGAATGAAGGCTCTGTCAACAGAACTATACCATGGATGTAACGAGCCAGTATTTATTCAGACGTTACATAACCTGAATGAAGGCTTTGTCAACAGAACTATACCATGGATGTAACGAGCCAGTATTTATTCAGACGTTACATAACCTGAATGAGGCTCTGTCAACAGAAGTATACCATGGATGTAACGAGCCAGTATTTATTCAGACGTTACATAACCTGAATGAGGCTCTGTCAACAGAAGTATACCATGGATGTAACGAGCCAGTATTTATTCAGACGTTACATAACCTGAATGAAGGCTTTGTCTGTCAACAGAACTATACCATGGATGTAACGTGCAAGTATTTATTCAGACGTTACATAACCTGAATGAAGACTTTGTCAACAGAACTTTACCATGGAGGTAACGTGCCAGTATTGATTCAGACGTTGCATAGTCTTAATGAAGACACTTTCAATAAAACAAAACAATGGGAGCTCTATAAGTCATTCTTTGTTTAGACGTTACACATTCTTGATGAAGACAATTTCTGACATTAAATCAAAATAATGAAAGTACTGGTCTAGGGTTTATTCCTGCGTTACACAACCTTGTTAAATTTTTCACAGTTTTTCATAGGGTTTTCTAAAATATTTGTATACATATGTTCAATATGCCTGCTACAGACCTCTTGAAACAGAAAATACTTAATTCCAAATTGCATGTTAATGCTTTTTAATAATCATTTACCATATATATCAGGGAAATATTGTAAAAATTATGTTTGTATTATGGGCCGGAGGCCTCATATATTGTGAATAAAAAAATTTATTTGACTATTTGATTTGTTAAAGACAGTGTATGTAAATTAAACAATACCATGGAAATACTGCTTCAGTCTTTGTTCAGAATTTACACAACCTAGATGAACACATTGTAAATAAAACATTAGCATTGAAGTACAGACAAATCATATGTTCAAAAGTTGTTGAAGACATTGTTCTACTCACACACAACAACTTTACCATACGTCACAATGAATAAACATGTATATATTATATGGATTAGCGCTTTTCTTTAACATGTTTTTGTCACAATTTTCCTGAAACCAAAGCCGGTGTTATTTTGTTCAACACGTATCTTGCTTTTGCAGTGCTTGTGGTATGCTTGTTAAAGAGAATGGCACGTGGTGTTGTGAAGGCATAGCTAGCATTGTGTTTTGACCTTTGGTAGGACCTGTCCCGGGGATTGATTCGGAAACCTCCTAGATATCAGTGAAATTTGATAATATACTTTTTCGTTTATCTTTCTCCCAAATAGATATCATGCCTGATTGTAAATATGCTGTGTCAAATTTAAAAGCGGTATCCTCTACATTAAGAAGAATATCGCATGGTTTTTTTATTCAAGACTATGAGTAGGGGTGTTGATTACAGACTTGCAAACATATATGCCGCTGACATATTGACACAATTCGAGATGTTATGCAGACACATCGCCACATTTGATTAAATACAGTGAACCCTCGTTTATCCGAACACGTCCGTTCCCAACAAAATGTCCGGTTTACCGAATAATCCGGACTAATGAAGCAGAGCATGTTCTTATTCACATTAAGACATAAACGGTCTGTATGAGCGGTGTATACTTATAACCCTTTAGCAAACGCCAAATTGTCGTCCGTCCCAAATTGAAAGAGTTTGCAGAAGACATATCAAAACGTGATGAAATTCAAAGATAATCTTCTGATATGGCAGAAAACATTGTGGGTAAAGGGGAAATTGCTCGTCACGAGCAATTTCTCCTTTACCCACAATGTTTTCAAAAGTCTTCTGCAATAAACTGGTCCAATAATTCCGTTCCCTTTCAATTTTGTTCGGATTGCGAGACATCCGGATAATCGGTGTCCGGATAAACGAGGATTCACTGTACTTCCTAGGCTAAAAACATACTTTATCAATATAAAATCTTTACAATTATGAATATTTCAGACATAAAAACAAATGAGAAATATAATGGTGCGGATAGAGGTCTTTGGCATATTTTTGTTAGGAATTGCACTTAAACAACATGTAGTCACTGATATACTTACAATGTTGTAAGATACATGATGCAGTGATGGGTTCTTGTGCACCCACACTTGAACGAGGGTTAGAGAAAAATGGTTTCATATCCTATCAACTTTTTCGCCAAAAGACATATACTTTTTGTAATCTTCGAAAATGTTGTATAAAATGCAATGAAAAATTTCAGATTAACCCTTTCCCAAACAATAACGACATTTGACCACTTTGTTGCAGATGACTTTAAAAACATTGTGGGAAAAGTAGAAATTGCTCGTGACGAGCAATTTCACCTTTTCCCACAAGGTTTTCTGCTCTATCTAAAGAATATTTTCCAATTTCATTACATTTTGAGATGTCGTCTGCAAATATTTCAATTTAGGACATTCGAAAATTTGTTGTTTGGGAAAGGGTTAAATAAAAATGAATCGAGAATGTGTCAATATATCAAAAGAAATGTACAGTCTATACGCAGCCTCTCAAAACAATGTTCATGCTTTTAGATTTAAACATTTAAAATAAATAAAATGCCAACTTTCAAACTCATACCAGTTTCGGTTTTTATATTCCCCATACAGAGTTTGCCCTACTTCAGGTGTTTTGTTCCTTTGTGGAACATGCATGCTTAATAAAGTTTATGCATTCATGTTAAACATAGAAATATAAAACGACATACTTTTCTTTCATTTGGCTTTTCCCTGACCAGTGCATATTTCAACAGTACATACGTTCTACAATTTCAATAAAACCAAATATTGACTTCCAAATTTTCTGACGTATGTGAACAAGCAACTTGTTCGGTCAGACAAAACTTAACCCTTTCCCAAACGCCACATGTTCGACTGTCCCAAATTGAAAGTTTGCAGACGACATTTCAAAATGTGAAGGTAATGAAACATTATCTTTCGATAGGGCAGAAAACATTGTGGAAAAAGAAGAAATTGCTCGTCACGCGCAATTTCTTCTTTTCTTACAATATTTCCCAGAGTCGTCTGAAACAAAATGGTCAAATGTCGTTATTTTTGGAAATGGGTTAATCAAAATGACACTAGCTTCATCGACATTTTCGTTCCAGCATCAGCATGTCACTTTCATAGTTGTGTACATATGGTTGACAAATCAACCGGCTGGTTTGTCAATTGCATGCAGTTAGATTTATTTATTGATTCTGACCCAGTAAGCTTTATATCTTAACAATGTTATGCTATGTTCGCCTGGGTTTGCTCAGTTGGGCAATCGGGGATGCATACACTAAGCTGGCAAATAGACTGTAACAATAACAAGTTTCGAGAGGTTAAAATAATTACCTTAACAATGCATAATTCTTAAACACTGTCCCTTTTATGAGAAATCGAAAACATACGAGTAACCCTTTACCAAACAATAACCACATTTGACCAGTTTGTTGCAGACGGCTCTGGAAAACATCGTAACGAGCAATTCCTCCTTTTCCCACATTGTTTCCTGCCATATTAAGAACTTCCCAAAAAAGAGAAAACAGTTGATAATGGATGGTTCTGCTGACCAAATCTCTTTTAAAAGTTGTCTAGTATAAAAGCATATAGTATTCCCCCTGTCCTAAATAAAAAGGGACAGTTCTTGTTGACCATTTATCCCTTTCCCAAACAACGAATTTTCGAATGTCCCAAATTGAAAAAGTTTGCAGACGACATTTCAAAATGTGATGAAATTGGAAAATAATCTTATGATAGGGCAGTAAACATTGTGGGAAAAGGAGAAATTGCTTGTCACGAGCAATTTCCCCTTTTCCCTCAATGTTTTCTAAAGTCGTCTTCAACAAAGTGGTCAAATGTCGTTATTGTTGTTGACCATTTAATGGTTGCGAGGTTGATTAAACCTGATATACGTAATCCGTCCCAATCAAAAGACGCTTTAAAACCTCCCCTGGGAAGATAAGCATTCCGCGCCACGCCGTTTGAAAATGGGTCGAAATGTTAATGCCCTTAATTCTGTCACTTGTGCCATTTTTGGAACGATAAACAGGTACCCTATAACATTTGTGATATCGGGCACTAACCATATAACAAATGCACGTGACGCATCATAACGTCATACGTACGTCATGGCAAATGGCGTCATGTTTACATCATTCTCTATGTCTTTGTTTTTATTACCTTTTTTCTCCTGTTTTATTTTCATTTTGTTTGTTTAGAAGAACAAACAAAGGTTACGGGATAAATAGAATAGATGGTTGGTGTCTTTGATCAGGTAAAGTTATCGGGCTCGGTTTCGGATTGTTATCGGTTTCGCCTTCAGCTCACGGATAATATTTATACGCCTTCCCCGATAACATTTCCGATTCACGACACCAAACATCTATCATCTATTGATATATTTACTCGTTTTAACACATGCACAGAAAAGGTTTAAACGAAACCGCTTGGACAAGTGGTATCTGCGATATTTTTCTCCTTTTGTCACGAAAGTTACTACCATATAATGCAACTGTGTTGTACCCCGCACTCCTTTCGCCTGTTTCTGCTCATTTATTTAGTTTTGCCCAATGACAACATCTCTAAGAATTAATGGTTTGGGGAAATTCAGTTTTATCGAAATAATTTAGGTGAATATCTCTACACGATAAGGCAAGCAAGCAGCTCTCAACTTTATGCTATAACTTTAACTCTATCCCAAATAATAACGACACTTGACCACTTTGTTGCAGACGACTTTAGAAAACATTGTGGGAAAAGGAGAAATTACTTGTAATGAGCAATGTTTCCTTTCCCACAATGTTTTCTGCCCTATAAGAGGATTATTTTCCAATTTCATCCCATTTTGAAATGTCGTCTGCAAACTCTTTCAATTTGGGACAATCGAAAATTTGTTGTTTGGGAATGTGTTCAAATCAAAGCATGCACGTGCCTTATCAAAAGGGATAGAGAATGTATGATGCAGTTATTTTGCATTATCGTGATCATGATAGATCCCTTATTGTCGCAGTGAAGAACAGACGTGGCGTCAATGTCAGATTATTACTGACAAAACGGATACTAGTACACATACTGATGCTCCTTTAAGTGGTTATAACGTTTCTTTGAATACTTGATGGCAAGTCAATTTCATTCAATGTTATGGTATGTACAACTCATTTTGTTAGTTTGATAATACATGTATTTAATTGAATGCGTTCTTTACTAGGTGCATGCCGCATGAACGATAAGGTAATGAAGTTCAGTAAAATCTACATGCATCGAACTTCAAAGGGCTGCATGAACATGTTCGACATAGGAAGAGGTCGACATACAGTTGTATGGAATATAAAGACATAACAGTTAAGAACAAATACTTCGGGACCCCATATGTACATCGACTAATAGAGAAGTGTGACAATCAGTAGTTCGAGATATAGGTATTCGACTGTTGTTAAAGATATTCAAATATTCAAATACATGTTCAGCAATCAATTGCAATTTGATTGGGCCACAATCTACAGGCTACTATCTACTATAGCTCTAGTGTTTGGCCTTGTCAAGAACTGACTGCAGTTTATCCAATGACAGACTTGCCTATGGACACTACAATTAAATGGTAATGTGTTGCAGTCAAGTCCATGGTTGTAAGACTGTTCAAACGACCCCTCTTTAGTCGATGCAAAGTAGAATCCCTATTGTATTGATAGTTTTCAATGTGCACTACTAGTCACTACAAGACACACGTCCTCACATGGGTTTGATACAACATATTTGATGAGCTCATATATCATATCTCAATATTATAAAACAAAATGTACCATTGTAACCATTTAAGGCAAGCTAATTAACTCTGTCGGGTTAACCAATCAAACAGATGCCTTATGAAACAATTCGGTATTTGACCAGTGTCCAGATCAATTCTTTATTTTACGGGTTTTTTTTATTGTTAATCATTTTAATCATCACCACGAGGAGCGTGGAACATGCATATTCATTTATTAATTGTCACTTTATCTTTAATACATACACGATTCTGTGTATCGTAAGCAGAAGTAGATAATGGAAGTGAAACGAACGGAGAAGATACCCATGAAGACCAGTCTCACGTATCATTAAAGTGGTTTTAAACCATAAGAAAGTGGTGTTGCGTTTATTCGTTAAAACAATGCCGAAGATTTCATTTGAAAGACTTGTCCTACGATAGAAAGCCATCATCTCGAAAGGCTGATACCTACTTCTCTCAAGACCCGCCCGATTTCCAAATGACAGCGAAAATATTGTACTTAACTCATCTCGGACAGTACAATGGGCAGATTAGCCGGATGATGTAGCTTCGGTATTTATCCTGTATCAACCCATCACCAAACAAAAACGACATTTGACCAGTCTGTTGCAGACGACTCTGGAAAACACTGTGGGAAAAGGGAAAATTGCTCGTCACGAGCAATTTCTCCTTTTCCCACAATGTTTTCTTCTCTATCAGAAGATTACTTTCCAATTTCATCCCATTTTGAAATATCGTCCTAAATCTCTTTCAATTTGGGTCGGTCAAAAGAATTGGCGTTTGGTAAAGGGCTAAGAGATTAAAAGACATCCCCGGTCAACTATGCACCCCCGGGACGCTTGGCCATCACTCTAGCCCCGTGAAGAGCGGGCTTACGTGGGCTTCCCCATTCAAACGAGGGTAGATAAGTAAGTGGCTTATTAGGGCGAAAAGTTCACCGCTCTAATTACCCGGTTACCAAAATAATTTTGATTCTGTTTTTTTCTCGTTTATTTTTTCCCGAATAATTTTCACCTTTTGCTCTCCGGTCGAGCATTATGTCTAGCGCCTCCGACCTCTAATAAAACTGGGCTCCCCGCGGTGGGTGTGTGGGTTTTGTACGGGCTATACTAGAGCCTTGTATACGTACTGGAGGTATGGTTAACTTATTATTTAGGACATCATCCACACGGCAATTCTCCGTGTGGATTAAAGATGTCTGTTAATTTATGCGGGAAAATTAAATTTGTAAGTCAAAGATATGATCTTATTAGAATTGATCAAAGGCTGTGCTGTTGTATAATGCTCAGCATAGAACAGCCGCTGGAAGAGAAATCTGTTTTAAGTATTGAGGAGATTTAATTCAGTAAATCAATGTATACTAAATTCCAAAGCAATGCAACAGTTTTGCGATCCATTGCATACATACAGTAAGTATTTTGATATATCAAAACCTGCTGTGTTAATTTTGCTTTTAATAGCTACTTTTTAATTACATAGACCTTTTAACAACAATATAGAATTTCTATTGTTTCAATGGCGTTAAATTTTGATTTTCAAATTTGCTTATATGTTATCAAGCAGCTTTAAATCCTGGTACCAGTTTTCATTAAATCGTATTATATGGAAGCGCCCAGGTGACCTATAGAATGCCGATCGTTCTTCTCAACCTGATCTTGGAATAATATTGACGCGATGAATGAAAGAGCTCAACAACAAAAAACAAAAAAAATACCTTAAATACAGTCTATTTTTCCAGAATTCATTAACTGTTCGTTGAACATAAGCATCAGCCGACCTTGTTTTGTGCAGCAGATCCTCACAAGTTGTCTAAAAATTATTCTGTCATAGAGAGGTTTTTGACCGGTGCTAATCGGAAATAACTTTGGACGGCAATCAAAAATCTATACATACCATTTGGACTCAAAGAAGCAACTATTGTGGCAAAAAAACCCCAAGAAATACCTTGTGAGATATATCCTCTTTTTTTCTAAGCGGTTTAAAGTCTTAAGTTAAACTAATCGATTTTTTTCGATATTTAGTGTGTTGTTTAAAGATGGTGCCTGTAAGGAACGTTTGGCTCCATCTCAAAGTAGATATTCCCCGTCAATCAAAACATTGAGTCGTTGCCACGTTGATCATCACAGTTTTTTTTCAATATTCCAAAGAACATGCTAACATTCACACTTTAAGATTGTATTCTTTAGTTTAGACGTTAAACGGAAGGAACTGTCACAAAAACAATGTTCCAACTTAGGCAGGAAATGAGACAATAGAACGACCGTAAATGTTCACAGTAAATTTATGAACATTCGAATTTTCGATTCACAAATATATTTAATCATACTTGTAATTCTAGGATTGTGTTATTGAATTCGCTATGAACACCTTTACGAGACAGACGCAAGCGAATTATTACAAGTTTACAAGTTTGTGCAATTCAACACCAGAATGTCATAGACCGATGTGACAGTATATATGCAGAAACAGTAGGCCCTACAGTACGTCCAAATGGTAGTCAAATAGTGAAATACATTCATGTTTATAAACAAAACTCGTTTTTAATGTTGACTATATCGTTAATTAACATATATCGGAAGAAAGGGCCTTTCCCTCTGACAAGGCGGATCATTACAGCCTAATTTAAGGTGACTTTTCATATTATCCACGCCGAGACGACCGCCTCGTCAAGAAGTCGAAACAAGTAGGCGAGTGGTTTCGGGTTACACGGCTTACCGGATACACTCAGGCCCCATGCAATTGGACCGAACTGGCATGTTGAAAGCAAATATTTGAACTACGACGAGACGTAGGGGATATGTGTACTGCATTTCTTAGATTCGGTGCAATATTGAAATATGTCTGTCCTGAATCTTAAGGCTTAATGTAGCCTAGCCTGTACTGAAAACATACTTTGGAAGAATTCGACCAAGACTTAACCGAGTAAAGTCTTGGCAAGAATAAAGATTCGATAAATTAAGTTTGCCTTATTTTTTGTCATTCCAAGGATGATAAATTGAAAAGAAATCGAATTCTGAATCCAAAAAAAAGATTGTGTCGCTAATCAGCTCAAAAAGACTGATCTAAGACGAAACTTGACAACGTTCTCTTAACCCTTATAGTGCTGGAATCGACCTCATGCCTATGCAAACAGGTTAGATACAGGCCAGCTGCCAAATGAATTGGCGATTGGCCTGTGATCATCTAACCTGTTTGCTGCCCTGAGTTGAGTACTTGTCCTCACCAGAAATAAGCAAATATTGAAGGTTTTGGAATACATACGGCACAAAATTCTATGTTTAGAAAATTACCCAGCATTCTGAGGGTTAAGGCTCATTTTAGCATAACGCGACCCGCCATTTTTTGTACCGAAAAAGAGTAATTGAATTAACAAGAAGTGGTACTCTTTTGTGTGATATAGCATGATTGAAATGGGAGTTTAAATATTGAAATAGACATTCAATTGACATAATTACCAGGTCCTATTTCTATATGCAAGACATTTCGAGCATGTGATATGTATATGACATCTATCAAACTTATCACAGGATAGGATATTAACTTTTGTATTGTCTTTCCGACTTCAATGGAGATCTTTAAGACGATACCTTATAAGCTCCAGCATGGAGTAGCCCGATTCGTTATAGATATACACTTTGTATAAGTTGTACGAGAAAAAAGGTGAACATTTAAATTAAACTCTAGTCCAGAATGAAATGATTGCATTTGAAATGGTTTTATAAATCCCCACAAAAAACAGTCGATCTATCAAATCTTTATAAATAGTGTATGCCCCTTTCATTTCGTGCCACGTATATCGGTTCTTCATGTTTAAAGATTTTTTTAAACAACATTACAAAATGTGCAAAGTGCATTTACCAACGCTTCAATGATTTATAGCTGCAACTACGCTAGTGAGGTAGAATGGTTCAGAAGAATTTGTTTACCAAGAGAAATTTATTTTCCATTTTGGTATAATATTTTCCTCAAAACCCTGGGACAAACTTCATTTGTTTGACCTTGATATGTTAGGTTTGTTAATGTTTTAGATATGTCCGATCACGAAGTTAGATATGGTTGAATAAGTTGATACTTTTCAAAACGTCACCCCTAGTTTGTATCCGAGTGTTGCCACATGTACCAAGATAAACACAACTTTTCTTTCTTCTTTCTTTTAAATACAATACGTGGCAAATGAAAATTGAGTTTTCTGCTGTATGTCATTTGTTTGATACCAGAACGTTCGTTCACTCACGAATGTTGCAAATGTGTCCAAAACGCATTCAGAAACAGCTGCAATCCGAAAGACGTGCTATGCCATAATGACCATAACAGATATTGTTTCAATGTGTTAAACTATTTATATAACAAATATATCGCATATCAAGCAATAAATTGTGCCTTAAAACACGAAGAATGTTATCTATGACTCTTGTTGGCACGACAAGAAAATATCATGTTTTTATACGTTCACCAATTTGGTCATATATAAAGGCAACGTGTGACAAACAAGTGTTCAGAGCAGACCTCGATCCCGGGACCTACGCAAACCGTGTTAAAGCTCTTAAAAGCACTATCCAAGCCTATTCTGCAATTATAGAACCAAACAGTCATATCAAGTCAATCTAAGTCTTATCATTTTTCCTCAACACACATTTAAAATAAATTTTATGAAAAACAATACGTATACCTTGATTAACATGAGTTAAAGACGCAATTAGTGACTCATATAAATCACACCTTCAATACAATACATCTTAAGTCAACAACTACGAGTATGTATGCCTAAGTCAAGACACTGCAAAGGATGACTTTTGTAAATCCCTGCTCTTGGTCTATTCTAAGATGGCTAAGGGTTTTGCAGCCGATCCATTAGATTGTATCGCCCAGTTTATTAAATATTTGCTAAAGAAAAGACATTTCAAGAAGCCCAATAAGTCATTACCGCGGCGAAAATCAAGCTATCTGTTTACTAATTAAATAAGACGGCCCCTTCAAAAGCACCCTTTACAATTGCATATACAGCGATCTTTCTTGGGTACTGTTTTGCCTCTCCCGAAAACAAGTCTGTTTGTTTACTGAGTATCCTCATTGCTATGTTTTATCGTTGCAACATGTGAAAGTAGATTTCAATCGAGATAAGATGTTTAATTTCCTAATAAACTATTTGCTTAATGTCTTATGGACATCGACAAAAGTCAATTAACAACACCTTTTAACTCTTTACCAAACGCCAAAATTTCGACAGTTCCAAATTGAAAGAATTTGCAGACGACATTTCAAAATATGATGAAATTGTAAAACAATTTTCTGAAAGGGCAGAAGCTATGGTAAGAAAGGAAGTTGCTCGTTAAGAGCAATTTCTCCTTTTCCAACAATGTTTGCCAGAGTTGTCTGCAACATACTGGCGCTAATGTTTGGTAACGGGTTAACCCAGTACTATGCAAGGCTCTGAAGTGTCTTGGTCAAGGCTGTCTGCAACAGTCTGGTTAAATGGCGTTAATGTTTGGTGATGGGTTAATTAAGACGACATCCTTGCTATAGATCCAGGGGCGGGGAGGCTCCGTGTCCAATCGGTTAACCTTGAATAACGCTGTAACTACCTCCATGGGTTCAAATCCCGATGGCGGCATTTGGGATTGCATGATAGCTAGCCTTCCTATTGGCTTACTGAGAGTCGATGGGTCTTCCTGCCTTGACCAGCGCTTATAGGCAGTCATGTATTGGGATCATCAGTCAAGAATCAGAATCAGAATCAGAACATTTTATTAGATTTGACCTTGAAAGGTCATCATCGTACATATTACATACAAACAAAATAGTACAGATCATGAAAAAAGTAATGAAAAAAGTAATGAAAAGAAAAAAAAGGAACATATCGTGGGCCTAGCACAAAACGATCGCAACCACAGCTCATGTGAACTGTAGCAACAACTGCACTGCACCAAGGCCACGATATTACTATGAGATATACGTCAAGGAACGGGAAAGAATGTGTAAGTTTTGGAGGATGAACTTACTCAATCCCGGCGAATGCTGTCTTACGAATGATAAATGCTTCGTAAATATATTTACTCAGAAGCTTAAGTATTCCAACATTGTCAGACTTCAGAAGTTCAATGAATTTGAACATACTTGGTTTATTATGGAAGTGAGGCCTAATATATTGTTTTCTCAAATGCAGATACAATGGGCATACCAAGATGAAGTGATATTCATCTTCTATGTCCATTCTATTGCATAAGATACATACTCGTTTATGTCTTTCTAATCGCATACTTCCATGTCGGCCTGTTTCAATTCGTAATTGATGAGAAGACAGACGTAATTTTGTCAAAGCAATTCTATGTTTTTTGGGGAAAAAATCTAAGTAAGATTCAAAATTACAGCATGTTTTAAAGTACTTATAAGAAATCATCGATGTTTGTAAGTTAATGCCATTATGCCAAGACTGCTTAAAAATATCAATAGCTCTGTCCTTGAACAACAAATGGAAATTCTTTAAATTAGTACCATGAGGACAATCGAACATTTGTGAAAACCCATGGTTATCCAATAATAGCTTAACATTTGATAGCCAGTTCTTTTTACCACTCCCACACTCATTCATCATAAATGAATAAATAGATTTTGTTATTATGTTATTGGTTTGTAATATTTTACACCAATATTTGATGATTCGACAGTAACGGGTTATGTATAAAGGGTAACGCCCAAGTTCGCTGTACACTGCTAGATTACTTGTAGACTGTTTAACATTAAGTATACGCTTGCAGAAACGCAAGTGAACGGTTTCAATTTCTTTGTAATTACACATGCCCCACACTTCAGATGCATAATTGAGAATTGAGCCTACAAAAGAATCGAATAACTGGCACTGGACGGATAATTTAATATTATATTTATTTATGTTGTTTAACAAAACGTTTAGAGCCTTAAGAGCCTTTCCTACAATTGTTTCTTGGTTTGCTCTAAATGCACCAGTACTGCTAAACACAGTACCTAGATAATTAAAGTTTTCAACAACTTCAAGATTAGAATCGCCATATTTCCAACTTTCGGCAGGACGACGTTTACCCCTCTTACGGAAGACCATAACCTTTGTTTTTTCAGTATTAACAGCCAATCCCCATTGATCGCAATAATTTTTTAACAAATCTAGTCTACTCTGCAAATCATTGGGTGAGTTACCGAAAATAACCATATCGTCCGCAAAAAGTAATAATACAAGTAAAATTTCATTAATATTAATTCCACATGAGGGGTCGTCCTGGAGAAATAGCTCAAGATCCTCTATGAATAAAGCGAATAATAGAGGGGACATAACTTCGCCTTGCTTTAATCCTACTGCGCTCTCAAAATAATCGGAATATGAATTACCTCCCTTTACTGATGTCTTTACAGTGGTGTACATGTTTTTGATAATACGCAACATCTTTCCGTTAACGCCAAGTTTGTTTATTTTAAACCAGAGATTACAGTGGTTTACACTATCAAATGCCTTTTTCAGGTCAATAAATGCGCAATACAACAAACCATTTTCATTTAAAACTTTGTCAATAACAGATTTGAGGATAAAAATTGCATCAACAGTGGAACGATTCTTCATGAAACCACATTGAGCATCGCTGATAACATTGTACTTTTCAACCCAATTTTTGATGCGCGTATTTAAAACACCTGTAAATATCTTAGAAAAGCAACTAACGAGCGTAATTCCCCTATAATTGTTCACATCGTTTGGGTCATTTTTCTTAAATAACGGCACAAGAAAACCCTTTGTCCATTGCTCTGGAAAATGGCCACTGTTCAGAACAGCATTGAAAATATCAACAACATGAGAACATATAATATCAAAAGACTCTATGAAATATTCATTCAACAGCTTGTCGTCTGCATACGCCTTATTTCGTTTCAACCCACGAATAACAGCCTCAATTTCTGCAACAGTTATTGGTGAGTCGAGTTCATCAAACTTACATTGGGAATTGTTAAAACAAAGATTTTTACAAAAAGAATCGGCTTCATTGTTATTTTCAGATAAAAGTTCGTTTTGCAAAGTGGAAAAATAATCATAAAAATCGTCCAACTTAATAGAGCTGCTCGATTTTTTGTTACTTTTACAAAAGAGTCTCCAAAAATCTTTTGGCTTTGAATGTCGTAAATTAACAATTTTGTGACATTTAGCATTCTCAAATGATCTCTTTTTCTTACGAATTAATTGTTTGTAAGTTGTTTTTGCGTCACACATGTTACGCCTAGTATCATCTGACTTACAGGAATTAAATTGTTTAAGTGCCTGCATATACAAGCCTCGTGCAGCACGACATTCATTGTCAAACCAGTCTGCTTGTTTACATAAGAAATTGTCATTGGTATAACGATACGAACACGCTTTACTCTTAAATGCTTTGCAAAAAAGTGGATCAGCGATTTCACGCATAACAGAAGTAAAGCTGTTTAAACATGCATCAACAGATTCAGGACAATTATACTCAATGTCATTAACAATAACGTTTAAATCAGGCAATCTGTTAATCAAATTACTTCGAAAAGTATCTAGCAACTCGGGATTCCACTTGATGCTTTCATTTTCACAACATGCATCGCTATCATTATCAAGCTGAACATTGCATAACAACTTGAATGATAGCATAGCATGATCAGACCATTCATTAAAAGGAAATATGCTAAAACCATTTATCAAATACATATCATTTGAACTAACTACAAGGTAATCTATAATACTCGATCCAGTACGGCATGTAAAAGTATAATCATTACTATTGAATAGTCTACTATTGGCAATGCGCATTGATGTACTTTTACATAAGTTTAACAATCTCGTGCCGTAAGAATTACAAACACTGTCAATAGAGTCACGTGGTAATGGTAAATCAGGTAAATAACAATCGTCATCAATGAAGTCCGTACTACGGTCACATGGTATATAGTCTGCACGAGAACCCGTGCGTGAATTGAAATCACCACATAATAACACTTTACCCTGTAATTGAAACTCGTTTATGTCTGACTGAAGAATGTCGAAAAAATCAACCTCTATACGATTATAAAGAGGCGAGTTTTCTGGCCATATATACACTCCTGAAAGAAAAATATCACTCTCAAAACGAAAAAAAAGTTTTGTCAAGCTTAATCCATATAAGGCTATCGAAATGGTTTCTTATTACTGAGACCCCGTCAACAATGGTGTTTTTAATGTATAGTGTTACTCCACCGCTACAACGACGCGCCTTTCTATGTTGGAATTTACGATGAAAATTAAAACATGCGTAACCCTCAATATCAAAATCGGACAAGTCATTTCCCCAGGTTTCGAAAAGAAAAACTATATCGTGTTCACAGAGATAATTAATAAAGCGTGAATCTTCAAGTTTGTGTCGAGTTAGGCCATGGACATTCCATGATGCAATCTTAAGTTCAGCCTCCGGGGGATATTACTTGGTACCAGTGCGAAACGGGCGACCATCAATATATAAAGTGTCGTAGCTGATCCAGGCACTCTTGCCTTCACGCTGTGCTCGTTTCAACTGAGGGATTAGCTTTCTGCGTCGCTCTGCGATCTTGCTAGGATATTGCTCGAAGACGAAATAATCGGTATTCTTCAGATTGACCTTGGCACGACGTACGATCTCGCGATCTTTAAACGAGAGAAACTTGGCGACAATATTTCTCGGTCTATCTCCTGGCTGTGGCTGTGAAGGTTTGGTACCCGTTCTGTGCACACGCTCGAATTGAATACTATCCACTACGTCTTGGGCCAGTTTTAATTTCTCATTCATGAATTTTCGCACGAGATCCTCGCATTGCTCGGGGGTTTCAGGGGCAGATTCGCTTATATTACCAAACATGAGGTTATTCCGCATTGACTGCGACTGGACATAAAGTAAATTGTCCTCAATATCGACCTTGTCCTGTTTCAATTCAGAAATTTCATCCTTAGCTTGGTTTAATGAAAAATTCAGACTCTCAACTTCATCGCTCAATTTACTTGTTTTTTCCTGCGTCGATTTGTTGCTATCGTAGACAAGAGTCCATAGACTTTTTAAATCCGTCTCAAAATGGGTGACCTTTTTCTCCAGTATATCTAGCGTCGCTAAACGTTTATCAATCGATTCGATACGACCGTCAATCCGTTTCAAATAGTTCAGTAGGTCAACATTGGTGGGTGGGGTATTAATTGACGATGTTTCATCAGCTTTATCACACGGATTTACAGTGTCTGTGGTCGAAGCCATGGCCATAGCTGCTGATAATGTAGTGTCTTGGGTAAATACACTATCGTTTAGGGACAAATCGTCATATAAAACAGTGTTCGCAGAATGTATTGTTTCACTTACAGAAGGTCCGCCATTTGCAATTTTCGGTGGTCGGTCATTGCTGCCTCCACTTCCACCACTCCTTCTCTTTCTCTTAGCAGCCTTCTTCGATTTCCCCATTCATATCCTGTTCCGTGACACTTATAATGCTTCTGAAACCACTTTTCGTACTTAAAAGTTCAATCAATAACTATGTTTCGAATTAAAATCTCAGAAAAATGGCAAGCGAGAAAAGAAGTCCGCCATTACTTTTCCATGATCACGTGTTCAAGTGTGTCAAGCAATGCGACATAACTGAAATACTGTTAATGCGACGCAAAACCCCAAACAAAATATAGTTTAAACATTTTATTCCAAAAAAATTTAAGGTCCGCGCAGTTCACGGTTCACAATTGAATCGCGAACTACGAACTGCGAACTGACTCCTAACTTCACGGACATAAAAAAAATACTCACATGGTTTCTGTCCAACATCAAGCCAGACAAAGCAAAAATAAATACAACACATACGGAACAGTAAGACGTATTACAATGTTATGATGCAAAAGGGTTGTGCAGCCAGTTTTTACAACACCCTTATAATAATGGCAGTAACAATTTAAAGAAAATGTTAAACGTATGTCACTACTGACAACGGACTAATGAGACACTTAGCTAAGCACTGATTATATTGTCTAAATTGTGTACGGTGATACGATCTGTTTTTTTTTTGTACTATATCCTACATGATATGATAGCAAAAGTAATAGTTCATGAACGATCATAATACAATTTGATTTTTACGCCATAGCTTTAAATAAACAATAGCATACAAAAGCTTTCGTTCTTTATTAAATCGTATCATGTTTTTCGTCTGATCCTGTTTTCAATTCGGGCCTGTTACCTATAGGGACCAGGGGTCAACCTTTTTACCAAACGCCAATTTTCAACTGTCCCAAATTGAAAGAGTTTGCAGACGACATTTTCATATGTGGTGAAATTGAAAAACTTCTGATAGAGCAGAAAATATTGTGGGAAATGGGTAAATACTTCATTAAGACCAATTTCCCCTTTTCCAACAATGTTTTCCAGAGTCGTCTGCAACAAACTGGTCAAATGTCGTGATTGTTGGTAATGGGTTAAGGGACTGCAGCCATATTGAATTACCTACCCCTTAAGTGCCGTGTCATCGTCAATGTTTATCTTTCTTGCGGTGCATTGTCCGAGACTAATTCACCATGGTAACGTCATTTTCACAAACTCCCCAACATCGGTCATTTTCACGGTGGTCAGTCAGAAGGTTAAAAAGAAGTGAACTACTGGTCAGAGTTGACCGGTACATGTGGTGAGAAAAGGGGCGTGGCGTACATGTACTGAATTCGTCCTGTCTGGATCGAGCTTCTTCTCCATTCAGACGAGAGCGTAAAGCTACGCGTTATGAATTGTGTTTGTATTACAACTTCCCTTTTTAACATAAACCTTGAAAACGAAGTACATTTCCAACCAGACTGCATATTTCATATAAGGCTAGTTTAAGATATTTTTCTTAAAAAAAAGCATAGTCTTTTACATGATTTCAACATGATTTGTTTAGATTCGGGATTATCTCCTCAACTTCACATCTATTAACGAAGCTGACAGTGTGAGAAAATGCCATGCTTTGATACCAGTACATTTCCAACCAGACTGCATATTTCATATAAGACTAGTTTAAGATATTTTTCTTAAAAAAAGCATAGTCTTTTACATGATTTCAACATGATTTGTTTAGATACGGGATTATCGCCTCAACTTCACATCTATTAACGAAGCTGACAGTGTGAGAAAATGCCATGCTTTGATACCAGCAGAAACCTTTTTGAAAACATTTTAATTGACCATCATCTTCTATAAGAATATTCCGTACTTCCTTTCCGCGGCTTCGACCAAAGACGTCTTCGAAAGTGGGTTTCCACAAACAAGTACATCAACACACGAGTATGCACAAACTTGAATTAACTACCTACACTATTTGTTAATGTGATAATATCAATTACTATTTCATATTTGCTTACAGTAGATCTATCTAATTAATAATATTTATCGAACAATTAAAATCCCAAGGGAAAACCAAAGTATGCCTATTGAAAACATTACTTCTTTAGATCCTTAAGTAGGTATTCGTTATTCTTGATATCTTTTTAGCCTAAACAATAACGAATTTTGTTCAAGAAAATACAACGGTTTGAAAATCTTACAGCCCCTCACAATGGCAAAGAAATGCTGAGCGCCGCATTAATTGGCTTCACTGTATTGATCTTGCTTTTCTCGTAAATGGAGCATTCCCCCTTCAAAGGATAAGTTTGAAGCATAATGACCATATCTTGTGTAAACAAAGAGAAACACCAGATATTGTTACATGTATGCTCATATCTAGATCTGATTATGAGTCTGATTTATTTTGAAAAAAAACCACTGTGGCACTATTTGAAGTTACTCAGCATGAGCAATAAACAATAAACAGATCTATGATATCACAAATATACATCGCACTTTTTGTCAATTGTTCCAATCAAATTTTGACAAGGAGTCTGGCTTTTGGGTGTGGTAAAACGAGTTTATATCATCAAAAAAGGTTGTTAGTTTCTCGCCCTCTGTGAAATCGCCAGGGGCTATAACCAAACTAATCTCTTCTTGACCGCAGCTTGTGAGTGAGCTGGACCACACGGGTGCGATGAATGCTTGGTCAAGTGGCGGGGAGGGGTGAACATAACGATGTACACAATAGTACAGCACCTGGAGGACACTCTGGGTAATGGGGAAATCATCACGACTGATAGAAGCCAGATCTGCGTTAGCATTTCTACAGAAAAACAAAACAGATATATATGTACATTACGGCTGAAAAACAAAACAGACATGTTTTAACATTACTACTGAAAAACAAAACAGCATGTTTTAGCATAATGGCTGAAAAACAAAACAGCATGTTTTAACATGACGACTGAAAAACAAAACAGCATGTTTAAACATTACGGCTGAAAAACAAAACAGACATGTTTTAACATTGCGACTGAAAGACAAACATACATGTTTTAAGATTATGACTGAAAAACAAAACAGACATGTTTTAACATTACGACTGAAAAACAAAACAGACATGTTTTAAAATAACGACTGAAAAACAAAACAGACATGTTTTAACATTACGACTGAAAAACAAAACAGACATATGTCTGAATTACGACTGATGAGAAGCCAGACCTGCGTTAGCAATAAAACAGAAAAAATTAAGACCAAACAATTTACGAGTCATACGGCGAACGTCTTTAACATAATTGAAGCCAAATCGGATACATATATAGGAGAAATATAAAGAATTTGAAATCATAAGTTTAAGGCGTCATCAAATTGGAATGGTTTCGAAAGTGCAGGTCGGTAAGCAGTATGGTGAACATGTCGGTATTAATGTCGTTACTAAATCAATAAAGTTATAAATCTGCGCGACCGCTGGGTTATGTTTTCAGGAAACAGTCACCGAAAGTGAACTTATAAAGCTTCAAGCTTTCGTCACAACTGATCAATAACTTTAAAATATTTATTATGAAAACAAAAAAAGCCATCTTAATCTCTACATGTTTGAAATTTTAATTGTACATGCAAATGAGATTTCTTAATTAAAACTACTATAAAAATAAAACACCATGTTTTTTCAGGATCCTAGATTCCAAAACAATTTTAAGGATAGTTTACATGGCCTAATGGATTTTTATATAGAAGAAAGAGACTAAAATCTACAGTTTATGACATCCTAAAGTTGAGAGGTGTTTCTTGATATCAGGCATGTTTAAGTTCAAAAAGAGCGAATAAAGGTTTGTATCTGTTTGGCGTCGTAGTATTTCTGAAAAGTGTTGAAAACGGACGTAAGCCACATACAAGAAATACCAAATAGTACCAGGATCAACTCTTTGACGAATAAAAAGGGGTTGTTGCTGCCAATACTATTTTTTTGCGATATAATCGATAATTAGGACACCTACTTTAAGTCAGTTGCTTCTTCGGATGGGTTTTGATTATTTTCGAGAAAATGGCTCTAAATTGTTTACGTACTGGTAATCCGTAACAATTGTTTTATCTCGTGTACTGCACATGCGAATTCCAAAAGCTATTCCTTTTGAGAGATTCAGCCTAAAAAAGGTGCAGAAGAAATATCAGAACAAGTAAGAATTGCATATTCTTTATGTCATTTGAGTACAAAGCATTATTGCAAAAGGATAAGTTGCACTTTACATGACAGGTGTCATACATCTATTCGGGGACATCACGTCAGCGATGTGAATTTCCTCCGATTGAAATGAACCCGGTCTCTATGGTCGACGATGGTCAAGTGGTCAGTGACTCGGAGGTAATCATGGATGTAGATTGTGTTGTATTGTCCATGTACTTATCTCAAGTGTTCCCCATTTACATTTTGATTCTGTTTTTGACACACACATGATGGGCACAACACACCTGTCTGTCCTTGAACCTTGCCAGTAAGGGAATCCTGTCCCCTACTCAAAACCAGGTTAGGTGAACATGTTTTTTATCAGAACTTTGGCGATAAGTAGTCAATTGATGATAAACAGTTATCTAGACCAGCTTAAACACAAGGAAGACATAAAGGCACAACTTAAGTTGCTTATTACAGCCGAGTCAGGCAAATGAACTTAGAAAACATTAACCCTAATAGTGCTGGAAACTGCTTCATGCTTATACAAACATGTTGGATCCAGGCCAGCCGCCAACTAAATTGGCGGCTGACCTGTAATCTTACCTGTTTGCTTCTCTGAGTATCTTATCTCATGAATAAAATTATAATTAAAAAAGATTACTAAACATTCTAAGGGTTAAGATAACTCAGACCGATTTCTTGGACACAAAATTGAGGCTTGTTCACGCGAAACATGCTTTTAACCTTTACCAAACGCAACATTTTCCGCTGTCCCAAATTGATAGAGTTTGCAGACGACATTTCAAAACGTAATGGAATTGAAAGATGGTCTTCTGATAGGACAGAACACATTGTGGGAAAAGGAAAATGCATTTTTTCTGGTTTCTGAATGGTCAGTGTTTGGTTCAATCTTGTCAAACCAGAATCAAGTAGTTTCCATTCAAAGTCTATCATTAACAATCAATTGTCTTGACCAATTTTAAATCTCAAATTTTGCCGACCGTGATGGTTTTCATGAACCTTGGATATAATTTGATTTTAGAATAGTCAAACCAAAATGGCTATGCCTTCTAAAGAATTTTACCAACGTCTCTTTTTTACACAATCGTTTTACATTTGTATATGTATTCGAACTGTATGGGTAATTTCTTTTTTCCAATCATTACTTCTTACTTAAAAGCGGATAGTTAGTCATGTTTCTCTGATTATCAAACGGTTCTATAGCTAACTCAGAATTGTAACTGAGAAAAGGGTTTCAAACATAACAATTGTGAAGCGGTTATTTTATTGTACCTTTTCGTTGAGTGGAGAGAAATTATAGAGTGATAATAAGTGATATTAACATCGGTTAATCAAACACGGCCCGCCTGGGAGCCAAGCATCTGTCTGGGGCGATTCATTCAATACCTGCAGACCTTTTATTTCACATTTTCTCTTCCCTTACTTTAACCCATTACCAAACAATAACAACATTTGACCAGTTTGTAGCATGACTCTCCGGAAAACATTGTGGGAAAAGGAGAAATTGCTCTTAACGAGCAATTTCCCCCTTTCCCACAGTGTTTTCTGCACTATTAGAAGATACTTTTTCAATTTTATCACATTTTGAAATGTCATTGCAAATTCTTTCACTTTGGGAGAGTCGAAAATTTGGTGTTTGGTAAAGGGTTCAAAGAACTTTCATGCAACTTTATTTGGAATCATGCGAAGCCAGAACGGTTGTCCATTTGAGGTTTTCTTTGTTGGTTCAAACCTGATTTTTTATTCAATGTTGTATTTCTAAAACAGATATCCATAGTTTCTGTCTTAAACCTGGTGTCGTTAAACCGAGTAGTTCCGTTTTGACTTAGGTTTGGGGAGAAGGCTTTGATTGTCACTGATGTAATCTCTTTTTTTAACAATAAAGTATAACTCATAGACAATGTTAAAATGCTTCAGTGAAGTGCATGTAAAAACAAAATAAACAAAAATCTTATATTATATCTAAGAAAAAAATCTGATAAAAGAATCAGTATCGCCCACAACAACATCGTTCCAAAATCTAAAGCATTTTAATTGAAAAGTTTGTGGTAAGGGTCTAGTACTTTTATTGGCACCACTTTGGCCGCGATCTGTGACTCTCAAGCCACTCCAGCTCGGATTTCACACGTACGAATGGAAACATTTACGCTGTTTGCTCGCAAATCAAACAAACTGTGCGCTCCTCAGTCTCTGTGATACCTTACGCTATGATATGTTACGTCGTTGTTAATACTGCCGAATAATTTAGAATCCACTGTGACAAAACAAAGCATTGCTTAATGTCATTTTCAACAACAATATGATTATTCCGTGTTGTCGCTGGGTTTACCCCTTTTTGACATAGAATAAGATTTCTAATATACAAACAGAATAACTGTTTGGTATGCCCAAAGCGCAAATTCTATTCGATAACCTTCTTAAAGTCTATTCGATAACTTCTTAAAATCTATTCGACAACCTTCTATAACGAAAAATACGCTTGGTGGTTCATTCAATTTGTACACTGAAGAAATCAGCGCATACATAGAAGTTTATTTCTTCGACAACATGATACGAGTAAAAACGGAAAGATTGTGCGCATGGGATTTTTAATTTTATCCACAAAACTGCTCAGACTAATAGAGAAATTATCTGCAATGGCGTCATATATCATCGTCTGTAGAATATCCGTAGTTCCTGATATTCACGGGAGGTTGATTATAGACTTTCTTTTTTCATAAAACGCTCTATAGTACGAATACAATGTCTTCTCATGCTCTTCGCATTGTTTAACGTTATATCAGATCTATCAATTGTCCACAGTCATTCCATATGTTGTATGCCACTCATGTATACAAAATTAGATGAATTTTAAGTAAATGTTAATGGTTATTAAAAATTTCTGCTTTGGCACAAATTTTCCATAATATTAGTTATCCACAATGACTTCAATCTTGGACTTTTTACATTATATACCAATTCACCAGAATGATTTATTTTCCTATGAAACTTAAAGCGAACAACGCAACGTGTTTTTTAAAATCCAAACTTCGTTTAATAAAGTATGAAAAATTGCTTTTTTCTACAATAATTCCAACACTTTCATAATTATGTTAGTTATTTCACACGTCGAGAGATATTCCTCTGAATTCTGGAACTTCCATAAACGGTGAAGTGTACACTCATTCATTTTAACACGATTTTCTTATTTCCCCGAATGATTTAACAAACCCACCACTCAGAATATCGGTAATTTCCCGGAATCGTTTAGCAAAGGGTTTGTAAAGTTGATTATAAATTGTCCTGTTTACGCGCCCCTGTTGTTCGAATCGATGGAAGGAATCGTGTTTCCCGAAGTCATTGACGTTAGCTGGTAATTAAAACGACTTTCACCTCGCTCCTCGATAGGCTCATAAAACAAAAAACCTGTTCGAGTTCCCATACATATAAAGCAAGTCATGAATAACAAATACACTCTTAATGCTTTGATCCACAAACACACGCGCGTTGTTGTCCTCGGCGTTTATCGTGAGAGCGCCGCCTGGATTGATTTAACGTCCATTTTGTATTTTTATTTCGAAGAATCATTTTATAATGGTTTGTCAATTTCTCTGGTACCATGGTGCATTTATTATCACGTTACCAAGGATATCGACTTTCAAATCGGATTTCTTTAAATGAACGAACAGTCTTGATGTCGTTGCTTTTGATTTATATCATTACCGGTTTTTTTTGGAAGAAAATATAAAAGTAGCAACGTGCTTTTTCCATATCTTGCAGTAAGACAGAATCAAGTAAAGAATAAGCATATATTGCCTTTAATGGGAAGCAGGGTACCGTTTTACTAAACAGTTTACGCTTAAGATTTCCGTAAGTCTAAAACAACAATTCCTCTTATTTCAATATTGGACGAAGCAATATTGCAAAGTGACACATCATTGGAATCGTCTCTCCGAGACGCTTCCAATGAAGTGCCACATTGCAACATTGTACTTTCATTGAAGATACTATCCATGTTTACCAATTATGACTAACGCAAACATTTTCCGTAAGTTGTTTAGTAAAACGGGCCCCAGATGTCGTATTGTAGAATTTGGAAATATGTTTGAATATGGATAACACATAATTACTGATTTCAGATACAAAACAACAACAACATTTCTTTCGATACAAACACTCTCTAAAATCTGTGTTACGACTCTAAACCTTTGCTTAAGAAAGAAAGAAACACGACTCATTAAAACAAATAAGGATTGAGATATCCTTGGCGACATTTAGTATTCATTAACGTATTCTAACACTCCTGCTGCAGAAGAATAAGAACAATATTGGCACCTGTATAGATGCTTATCACTAGTACATTTGCCAATGTTTCTTGGCGCCAAGTAAATACTATTTGCATCTTGATAACTGTTTGCCGCTTTCGTTTTCAATAATAATCAATTGCAATTTCGCATGAAAAAGACTTAAACGGTGCTACATTGGAATTAAGTCTAAAACTTTTTCTGGTCAAATTTTGCACAGGTTGCATGTGAGTAAGGTCTCTGAAGCGGGTAACTTTATTTACCAAGCTCATACAAACCGTCTGTGACAAAACAGTGTGAATAAATGTGCGCGATATATCACTTTTCCTTGTCAGGTGTCCATTAATTATGACTATATGATTAAGGACAGTGCAGTCTGCTTCCAACTGATGAAGGGCACCCCTGACCAAGGGACGACCGATTTTCTTCGCTGTTTTCTCTACCTTTTCTCCCAGGAACAGTCTCAAATGGCAAGGAAATGAATCATCATACAGAAAATGTTACTGTTTTCGAACATACCCCTAAAGGTCAACATATCTAAAGGCCATATGTCTGAATTTTACACACTGTTGTAGGAGCGAAAATGCACAAACCATTACCTGTGGTACTAACCATAGAGTTTCCGTTTAGGTATTCTTTATAAAGTACCCTTGTTCGTCCTCAAAACTGTGATGTGTACTGCATACATGCTACATGTTTAAACGACTTTTTGTACAATTGGTAAAATCACGGCTTTCTATAGATGAAGCTTTCATTTCTGTTTGTGCTGACTTGCGATGTATATAAATTTATTAGTGTGTCCATTTATGTGTCGTTTTTGACAATTAAATTTGTAACTTCAAAATTAGATAATTTTGATCCCAAATAATATAATAACACAACTGTTGGTTTGTTTTTGTGAAATATAAAATACGTGTTCTTGTTCACGCCTAAATTGCTCGCTTTAATGTAAAAAAATGTAATGGCAAGGAACTGTGTGAGTTTACATTTGAATAAATTATGTATAATTGTTTTTAGATGCAATGACACGATGAGACGGAGTATAAATATATTATTGTCGAAAGAGACTTTAAACTCTTATAAGATTCAATGTTGGAAAAACAAGCGTGCAATAGTGTTGCTGACCTGTCCTTTTACGCTGAAAAATAAAAGTGATCGATTCGTGATCAATGAATAAACGACTGGTTGACCGCAAGATGCATGATTTATTCACTATCGAGAAATCGTGGCTCTTATTCCATTTCCTCATATGACGTTTTGAAAATAGTCCTTATTAAAGGCAGAAATAGACGATAATCGTGGAGTCTAGAAAAATAATGTTCAGTGAGATATCGGAAAGAGGAAAACATCTTTGTTACAAAAGAAGACACTGCTCTTTAAAAAATGTGTTAACGCGGGAAACATTTAATATCGAAAAGAAACGTACCGTTTCGTGACTGCAGAATCCGACTTAACCGTTTTTTCTACACGAATCATCAAGATGGCGAAAAAACTATAAATAATGCATCTGAAGTTGTGCGGTTATTACAGTCGTTAATGTGTCACAAATGTTTAACTCTACTATGATATAAGGTACATGAATTATAGTTACTATACGTGAAAATGTATCATAGGTTTTAGTCTTTGTCACTTTCTTCTTCAATATCGTTCTGTTCTCAACCCCTTTCACTTGATAAAAGGATGCATATGGAATCACGTGATTACAAAACATACGAATCATTTAAAGGTGGCACCGTGGTCCCGTCTAATAGACTTTAGGACAAATAATTAGTCGTTAATTGGCTCTCATCACGTACATACATACGATTTACTTCTTTTTATATATGTACAAACACGCTTCCTGGCCAAGTATAAGTCATTGTTATATTGAATTACGAAAAATAACGAACGAAAATAAAATGTATATGGCTAATACCCTACGTGCATACAGTCGATGGAGATTTTGCTTCATTTTGATAACTTTTTGTAATTCTTGAGATCAAGCTTAAAAGTTAAAAGGCTGAGATAATGACATGTCCGATTACCGGAAAGGATAAAATGTCGTTAAAGTTTGACACAAAGAATTTTTAATGTGTCATTAATAGCTTGTGGACTTTTCTGTCGAAACTTTCGCTTTTGAATCGGTTGGGATTGGTGACAATGCTACTTTTACCACTTTTGTTGACACGTTCCGTATAAGTTTTATAGATCTTCATTTGAAGATCGAAAACGGTAGATTTTACCAAGGACGTTGTGGTCAAATAGTAAAATCACAAAAACATTGGACTTGCTAGATTTGTACTTTTATGAGAAGTGCTCCCTCGACTTCAGGATTGCTAATGGTTCTTTCCATCTTGGCCAACCCTTTAACCCTTTCCCAAACAACTAATTTTCGACTGTCCCAAATTAAAAGAGTTTGCAGACGACATTTCAAAATGTGATGGAATTGGAAAATAATCTTCTTATAGGTCAGAAAACATTGTTTTTTAAAGACATATGCAACAAAGTGGTCAAATGTCGTTATTGTTTGGGAAAGGGTTGTAAGTGCTTTTTCACAGATGTGAGAAAATTTCGGAGTTAGAACTGATTTATTTGATATTGCACAACAGCTACCCTGTTATATGATGCAAGATGAAGCAAACTAGATCGTTTGTTTTTATTCATAAAAAGTGTGTATCTAGTGAATAAACATTTATTTAAAAATTCTTATAAAAAAAGCGAGAAATCGCTTTCGAGACCTACCGTATATAATAATTACATATTTAGATGAATTGACGCTTCCTGAGTTAATCATGCTTTCAATACCTACTTCTGATTGCTTATCAAAACAATTTAAAAACTATATTGTTTCAATGACATTTTATTTTGACTTTCGAATTTCATCTTCTGTGAAAATGCACCTTTAACCCTTTCCCAAACAATAACGACATTTGACTACTTTGTTGCAGACGACTTTAGAAAACATTGTGGGAAAAGGAGAAATTGCTCGTGACGAGCAATTTCTCCTTTTCCCGCAATGTTTTCTGCCCTATCAGAAGATTATCTTCCAATTTCATCACATTTTGAAATGTCGTCTGCAAACTCTTTCAATTTGGGACAGTCGAAAATTTGTTGTTTGGGAAAGGGTTACATGGATTTGTCCCTTAGGTCTGCATCCCATTGCTTTTTTACCGTACATCGCTCAATCTTCGGAATATTGTTGACGGGATGTAAAGAACATATAGAAGATAAGAACATATAGAACATAAAAACATATAGAACATAAAAACATATAGAACATAAAAACATATAGAACATAAAAACATATAGAACATTAAGGCGTTTAGGATTTTTCTTCAATTTTCAGCAATGAAGAGTTCGCAAGTTCTGTCGTTGGTCTTAACGTAGAATATCTATTATCCAGCATTTTGAAACTAATTCTTCGTCAGATCACTTTGGTCGTTCTCGGTATACTTCGGTCGTGGCTAGAACTATTCGGTGTAAAGCGAATAGTTCCTGCATCGACCGATGTATAACGAGAACGACCGAAGTAATCAGACGATAGAAAGAGTTTTTTAAAAAAAGCGGATTATGGGAACTCTACCTTAAGCTTAGAAGTGTTGTTTGGTGATACAATCCGATTAGCAGTAAATCGGTCTCCAACAGCGTTTTATATAAAGCTTAAGATACATAAATATTTTGAAGTAATTGGTAACTTAAATACTGTCACTTTGTCAGAAAACTTCAAACACGAAGGGGTTGTTTAAAAAAAGTGAAACATTCGAAAAACCTGCTCATTTTTCAACTGCCGCATTGATTTCCGGAAAGGATAACAAGACGTTTTCACTCTTTGGTTTAATCTTTTTGGTTACCTTCATTAACTATCTTTATGCATCATCAATTCAAGTATATCATTATAAGTAGATATACTAATTAGTTCTAGGTACGATGCGTTTATATGTCATTGTTTGTTTCCTTTCGTTCTTTTAAAGGGCCCATTTATCTATAATTTGTTTGAGTATTTTCATCTTTAACTTTGATTTATTACGATTCACATCTTTTAACTCATCATGAAATTGCAATGTATTTTTATGACACGAGCGTTTCTGTTGTTATGAGATCTGATAAGCAGTGATGAGATGTAAATAAAACATTTTAATGCCTTTTATGTGTTCAACACTTCCACCGTGACAATCTGCGAAAGCTCTGCTAGGTTTTTACATAATTGGGCCTGACCTTAATTGCCAAACAAGTAGGCCTCTTCAAATTGCTGCTTTTCCGAGCTAAGAGGATTTGGTTCTTTATCCAGAAGCGTCCTTTAACAATGCGACGATAACCGTTCTGTATACACCTGCCCTGTTCAAATTAATGATCTCTCTTTTCTTTCGGTCATTCCCGGTTGAATGCCACTTTGTAACTTTGAAGTTCTTCATGTCATAGCCATTGTTGAGTTTGTCTCTTCGAGTGTGTTGTCGGATAATAGATTAAAATCGTTGAATAAGTTGAGCAAATCCCCGGCTTTGTGGTCTATATCGGTTGACGTTTAATGGGGGTTTATGGAAGTACACGTATACATCTATCTAACCTATCCCCGCAATGGAGAAATTGTAAATTGGCCCAAATTGAAAGGATCAGCAGACGATAAAACAACATGCAAATTACATTTTCAACATATTGGGAAGGTAACACAGCGGTATTGTTGGTGTTTTGTAGCAGATGCAAAGAAACTTGGCAATTTAGAGTAAGCTGCTGGTTGCACACATTCTCATTCCAAACACTTAAACCCCTTACCCGAATGTTGAATTTTCTCCCCTCCTTACTCGAATAATGGAAACTTGTTTTTCCCGCACAGACATGCGACTTTGAAAGCCCGAATTGGAAACGATTTGGTATAATACTGGTGGGAAAACATAGCTATAAGATATGACAAAATGTTTCTCATTATCTATAACTATGTGAACTGAAACTGATTACATGTACAGACAAAGAAATGCCTCACACTCGACCAATGGGCTCATAAGTCATTTAAAACATACAGAGAAACATACTAGCTTTATAAGTCGTGTTAGCTAAGAAGCGACTATTACACACAGACTGTACAGTAAATTAAAATATCGCATAAAACATGTCAAGATAAAAAAGAATAAAACTATAGTCTATTCATTGTTTCTATGATGGTTGTCTCTACGTTTGAGAATGAATTGATTGTCATTACAGCAATCAAAGGCTTTGTTACCCTTCAACAAGAACCAATAAACTTATAAAGAGGCAAGCTATTTTTTCGCCAAAACCACAGTACAAAGGTTTTGAGATTCTTATGCGGATTACTGCTAACAATGGTTACCATCTTTTAGATTGTTAGATTGAGCACATACGAATAGGTGTTTAAGTAGCATTACCAGCAGTGATTTCAATGATAAAACGGTTGATATAAACAAAAGTATATCATAGAGTTCTTTCTTGGAAGTTGATTTTGATTAGACACCATATTGCGAACTCGGTTAAGTGTGTTGATACTTATCAACATCATATCCTTGAATCTTAAAAAATGATATCTTTCTTGGTCAGACAATTGCCTTATCATCAACAATACTTAATATCAATCAATAAATCAACTTCTTACAACAACATACAAATTGCATTCATGTTTATAAATACATGTATACCAAAATACTATGTACATGTAATCGTTACTTGATTTATTAATCAAGTTATCGCAAGTCTCGTGTCATCTGCTGTGTTTCCGTGAGTCTGCAACACCTGGTTTATCGTAGATAGGGTGAGCTCGAATGTTGCATTGAAATAGGCTTGACCCATTACCAAACAATGACAACATTTAACCAATTTGTTGCGGACGACTCTTGAAAACATTGTGGGAAAAAGAGAAACTGCTCGCTAAGAACAATTTCTCCTTTTCCCTCAAGGTTTTCTGCTCTAACTGAAGAATATTTTTCAATCTAATCACATTTTGAACTGTCGTCTGCAAACTGTTTCAAATTGGGACAGTCGAAAATTCATCGTTTTGAAAAGGGTCAATGAAATATTTCCGATCAGACGTATACTACCTACGCGAAAACTGACTCCATGGAGTGGTCTTCTCACTGGATGTGTTTAACACACTGTTGGTATATTCAGACGGGGGAATCACGTGACCAATGTTATCTTATGACCCAACAAGATGACTGTGCCACAGGTACTTTTACTTTTGACAATGAAGTAGGTGAAAAAAGCAAATATTACTGTTCCGTCAACAGCTGATATGCCTTTCATGAAAATCGTAATGCTGTCATCGTGATCTGAGGGGCCAAGTGAGTTCAGGTTCTGTACTTCCGGTAAAATTAAATGAGCCATGTGACTTGAGGTTCTGTACTCTAACCACTTGGCCACGGAGGTCTCTTCATAAAATCAATTGTTTGTTTTTTGTCTTCTTTTCGGAACCATTGAGTAGTGAACAGTTTGAAACTGTCAGATACAGGGCGTAACGTTATGTATCCTAGATTAGAGCTTGCAATTCTATCAAAACCCTCTTCACTCGGAAATGTCATACCCAATTAGCATGTGATGACTTCAACAAGCTGATCTCGATAGCTAACGCTTGAAAAAAACCCTTAACGTTTTCGATATCACGTTAACTTGTTTTCAACATACATTCGACGAATGAGCCAAGGAAATATTCAACAAAACATTGTGATTAAAGGAGAAATTGCTAGAGACGAGAAATTTCCCCTTTTGTCAAATAATTTCAATACAACATCACACATGTGATACTTTGTTTATCTTACTTTTTGCGTCTCAAGTTTCATTCATTTTTCATATAAGGAGGAATGTATAAATAATCTATTAATTGAAGCCAAATTCAAAATGTATAACACAAAAACGTATCATACGCCCAGGTAGTTAAAAAAAGCGATCACAAATGAGTTTATCAAGGTTAAATGCAACGCTAATTACGACCATTTATCTAACTGGGTGTTTCGATCGCCGATTCTTATTTCTGCATTGTAATTCCTAATAGACGGTACTTAATATGACAGTCAAAAGTCCTCAAATGTCAATTCACGACACGTCAATGACAAACTCATGGAATCAACCGTTTTGTGGATTATATTGTATAAAGCAACCCTGCTGACAGGCTTTAACTCAGCTCATGTATTTGGTCTTTTGACTGGCCCAAAATGAAAGTAGATAGAACAGAACAGAACAGAAGTTTATTTAACACAAGTAGGCCTACAACATGTATGCATTCAAGACACAATGCAGTGCATTTCAATCTATCAATCATTGAAGATGACAAGAGGTATAAATTAAAGAGAAAATGAAAATTCATCGTTATTACGGGATGTCGGTTTTTATTCTCAGCAAAATGCCTATTTCTTTTGGTATTGTTTACGTGATACTTAACCCTTTCCCAAACGACAATTTTTCGACTGTCCCAAATTGAAAGCGTTTTCAGACGACATTTCAAAATGTGATTAAATTGAAAAATGTCCTCAGATAGAGCAAAAAAAGCCTTGGGGGAAAAGGAGAAATTGCTCTTAGCGAGCAATTTCTCATTCTCCCACAATGTTTTCCAGGGTCTTCTGCAACAAAGTGGTTAAATGTCGTCTATGTTTGGTTAAGGGTTAAAAGAAACGCTGTATAGATGGTAGAGTGTGGTCGCTTATTTCAAGCTTTAATGTAGTTGTAAAATATCACGTTATGAAATCGAAGCTGGAATTGGATTTGCAACATTATACATATATACGGGGAGGTCGAAGGTCGAAGATTCGAGCCCCACGGGGGGCGTTGGTTCGGAGAATGTTTCTCGTGGAACTTGTTCCGAAATGGACGGTTCGTGAGCGACGAGCTAGTTAAATTTAATGGTTACCGACTTATATCCGCTAGGCGCCTGGCAAAGTGATAAAAGTCGGGAGGTACTTGGTATAATCAGTGAAAAGTGTCTCATAAGCAAAAACTGGCTGGCCCTTTCAATAGGGATGACACTATAATAAAATAACATTTGCCTTTACCTTTACCTATCCACAAAAGGATAGCAGGCATGTCATGATCAAAAGACTCTAAATTATGGTTTTATCCTGTCACCAGCGCAATGAACGGACCGATAACAGGGTGCCGTATAACATTTGTGATATCCGGCACTTACCATATATCACACATTCACGTGCGAAATAATGACGTCATATATACGTCATGGCATATGCCGTCATTTGTGCATCATTCTCTACTTGTTTTCTGTCTCTTGTTTCCTTTATTTTGTATTTTGTTTTCAGTTTGTTTGTTAATAATAATCCATGGAGGTAACAGGATAAACAGAATAGATGATTAGTGTCTTTGAATGGGAAAAGTTATCGGGCTCGGCATCGGAATATTATCCGTTTCGCCTTCGGCTCACCGGATAATATTCCTACGCCTTGCCCGATAACATTTCCGATTCACGACACCAACCATCTATTCTCTATATACCAAACTTAGTCAGTAGATGAGCATTAGATTTCCTTCGTTAAAAATTGTACTCGCAATATAACTTTTAAACTGTTGACTTCATAAAAGTTACTGTCACCAGAACAATTTACGGATCAAAAACCAGTTGCCGTATGACATCTTTATTATTCGTCTCTAGATCACATGATCGCAATCCGCACCTGTCAGGATTGTTTTTCTGTACTGTTTCCTCTTTTTGTGCTTCATTTTCTTTATTTTCAATTGAATCCCTTAAGTACGCTTTGTTTTTGTTTGTTTGTTTGTTTAATTTATTTTACATCGATTGTGAAGGATGCTTAATAAAGCACATCGGGTCAGTCTCGATGACTGCTTCATGGAAAATACTCCAATAACCGCGCTGATTTGTTGGTTAGTTCCGGCAGTTGTCACCTCGCCTTGCGGGGATTCGAACCCGAGACCCTTGGTACAGAAGGCCGACGCTCTACCATTGTGCCACTCTCGCCCCAAAATATGTCGAGCTCGTCTTCCGATTAGAACCTATCACCAGAAAACGTAGCACGATAATATATTAGTATCCGATTCAAAACACCAACGATCTAACCTCCTTGATAAATATAAAAAGCAAACTAACTCATCATAGAACTGTGCATAGTAACAACGAGCAGTTTCGCATCGGAAAAGGCATGTGCAATAAAAGGTGATTTAGACCTACATGTACGTGTGCCCAAAGACGATCGCTATTTAAGATCAGTGATCCAGGGGTAGAGCATCGACCTCGGGACATGAGTGTTGTAGGCTCGTTTCGTGTGAGTAGCGGGATTCACAATGCAACCTTTCATTTATCCACATTCGAAGTGGGTACTGGTTCCAGGAAACAACATCAAGAGCTCTTAATTTAAGGTCGAAGAACTTGTTCAAAACCAATGTAAGATAAGATATATAAGTTGAACTCACGAGCAGCATGTTATCGGTTAACAAACGGAATGATGATGGGTCAACATGGCTTGATTAGCAGCTAAACTTTCGATTTTCCTTCATTATCATGTAGTTTATCTGTTCTTTAAGCTTAAGGCCTATCAAATTATGTTTTGATGAACACCTATTGGTGATACATGACCATTAGTCATGCCGCTAACAGGGATCGAACTTGGGACCCTCGGTGCCAAAGGTTGACCGTCTACAACTTAACCACTATCGCACTCATTTTTCATTTTTCGTGTATGGCAATACAACTAGAACACTGTTAACGTCATGTAGAATCTTGTAGAATTTAACAAGCAAACAATGCCAAAGCGATTAGTGCCGTCTCGAATCAGCTTGTGAGGTCAACACAGGATGGAGAACAGTTGTCAGGCGTAGAGCGTCGCCTTCTTGACATGAGGGTCGTAGGTTCGAATCCCGTGAGTAGCGGCATCTGTCTTGTGACCTCCCATTAATCGACATTCAGCGCCAGGACTGGTTATGTATCCAGGAAGCAGAATCTAGAGTGACTGATCTAAATTGTAAAAACTTGTTTCACAATCGATGTGATATAAATAAGTTAAATCTAAATAAATCCAATCTGATCAAGAACGGTAGCTTTATACATCTGACCCCTAATTATGAAAGTCAGGTTTCCGGCTGACTTCAACGGAACCATAAATACTACCCAGCTTGAGTCATTCTGCAGTAGCAGTTGAAATTGGATATTTCCTTTATCGTTAATGAGCCGGCATTTGGCCACCAATGACTATAGGAACCATTTTGGTTTTAACTCGTCCGTTCTTGATCACATAACAGTTGACTTTACCTGTAACGTGGAACACTTGTATATAAGAGGAACCTGTGTCGGAAACTACCGGAGGTGTTACTAATAGTCCTGGTCAAAAGGTTAATCTTTTAATCCGAAGTTGACGTTTGCGAAAGTTGTATCGCAAGCCTTTACTCAAACATGGCCGACCCCAAAGTTCAAAACCAGTTTGCACACACCATTTCCCCTTTAGTTGTGTTATTCTCCATACTCTTCAATGGTATTTGACTGCTGAGAGTTAACGCGAATATCCTCATCATAAACTACGAAATGAAATTAACAGACTTTTAGAATACATTTTAGAATGTACTGTTTCACTACTTCTTGGTTATCAGGAAGAAGATCTATGTGCAACCTTTTTTCTATAGTCCTTCACATCATGTTGTTGGTATTGAGTTGAATTGGTTTTAAATCGCGTAAATATTTTACCCATTTTCCTTGCAATACCGATATCACAGTGGAAGACCTCTAACTTTGTTGCAAATTTGGACCGGTCAAGACTGGTAGATCAATAGGTATTTTATAAGTCAGTCGGTAGACTACCTCTAATTGGAATAGCTCTAATGATAATTCCAATCTACCATTACCAGCATCTGAACCCACACGTAGATGGGCATTGTAAGGGGTCGTAGACGCGTCAGTATTCTTACCACTGGTACACCGATGTCCCTTAAAGACTGTGATCCGATCACCGATACTGTCACATTATTCGTAATCATGTATGTGAGGATCACACCCGTCTCTTCGGAGCCTTGGTGACTTGGCAATAAAGAGCTTCGTAGATGACTGAATCATTATGGATATGCAAATTAGTTCTCAACAGCCATGTTTGGATAAACCATCAAGAATTTTGTAAGACGATATCGCTAACAACACTTTTATAGATGATACATTGCACCTAAGACTACAGTCATACTTTTGCAAACTTGTCAATTTCAGTTCTGCTATGATTTACTAAATAGTATTACAAATTTTGCACAGCATAAAGATACCTAGCGGAGTCCTTTTCGTACGCCAAGGTTAAATCTATAGGTAGAATATTACTTTGGGAATTGACTTGCGACATGCTCAGTGTTGCTGAAGTACAAATATATAATACTCCAACAATAGAGGAATAATATTTTATACAAACAATGTCCATTGACGTTTGCATAAGGCATTTAGTCAAGTCAACTTTAGCTGAAGAGGCCTATTTTCGGTGGATCATTTTCGCTTTTGCAATTCGCTCCATAAAGGGGTTTGTCTAAATGAATTCGGACCGTATTTGCATTTTGTGAAATAGGGTTAATGGGTTCTAGACATCTGCCAAGAACAATATTTAGAACTTTAGGCTATTTTTGGAAGGAGCGTTATGCCTTGACCTAATAATCGTTAAGTAAGTGCGCCTATGTCACAGGCTGTCGTCTAGTTATACCAAATGACTATACGTGTAATTCCCTGATAAAAAAAAACTACTTTAAAGACAAATTGCAGAAAAGGGCCTATGGAAACATTGTCACAAAATAAAGAAATGCTTATCGTGGGTAAGTATCCCGTGAGAAGTGGAACCTGCCGTGTGTCAGACCTTTTATTAATCCGGATTCTGCACGAGTACTGGTTATGTACCCAGGAAGCAGAATCAAGAGTGATCAATCTAAGTTGTAAGAACTTGTTTCATAATCGATGTAAAATGAACAAGTTTACATATTAACTAAGCTAAACTGATCATTCAATAATAAGCATGTGAAGGAACATCCGGGCATGGTTTTCTTTCGCCACGTCTGCGATTGACCCAAATAAAACGCAAATCCCAGACGGTGTTTGTCAGGTGAAATTAAGGTCAGAAATCAATGGAACACGGGGCGAAGAGGACACCTGAGTGGAACAAATCTGAAGTCATAAGAACTTGAACAAATTAAACTATAATAAACTTAACCCTTTCCGAAACGCCAAATTTTAGACTGTCCCAATTCGAAAGAGTTTGCAGACGACATTTCAAAACGTGATGAAATTGGTAAACAATCTTCTGAAGGGTCAGAGAACTTTGTTGGAAAAGGAAAAATTGCTCGTGACGAGCAATTTTTACTTTTCCCACAATGTTTTCCAGAGTCGTCTGCAACAAAGTGGTTAGATGCCGTTATTGCTTGGTAAAGGGTTAACCAATATTTGATAGCGGATTAACACCGGTCGCTGGTGACTTTTTCACTTTCCACGTCGAAGAGAAAGGTTTGACCTCCGCAATCCGATTACATGTAACACCTCACTCCATTAGTTATCTCACTTTCAAAAAATATCTGATTTTTAGAGTGTTTAGGAACCACTGTGACAAACGGATTAATTGCTCATAATCGTTCTATAAGGTGACGATATAAAGACAACCCCATTCTACCCTCAATATCATGTTCCATACACGGGGCGTTTTAGTGTAAACTGTTATTACACACAGTATTCTGAAAAGTACTTTTTAACAGAAGAAAAAAAGAACTTGAAATTGTCAATGTATTTAAGTATATACATTTGATATGCTGTAGCTCTCAAAAGCGATGTGACGCTTTGGGATTAAACTCATGTTTATTCGCTTAATACACACTTTAAAGAATTAAAAACGATATAAGTTTGCTTCCATTGACTATTCTTCAGAGCCTACCGTACAGCTGGTGCAGCTTTAAACAGATTACTATCTAACTTCCGAATTTACTCATATCTGTAAACAATACCCTTTAAAATAGATATGCACATATAATGCTATTAGTTCTTCTCGTCGAGACGATTCGATTATACGGAGTATGAATATGAACAATAAAGGGTTTACAGAAACAGCCTCCGATAAGTTAGCAAGGAACACGCATATTCTATGGGCATTTATCAAAAGATAAGCATATTTATGAACAAAGATACTCCGCAACGTAAACGCTACAACATTGTGAGAATGACGTAGAACTCAATACAAACAAATAAACAGACAAACAACATACTACCCTTGGACGTAGTAATATTCTCACAGCGTGTGTGAAACCAATTGCCAATTATCCCTTTCCCAATGGACAAATTCTCGACTGCCCCAAATTGAATAAGATTGCAAACGACATTTCAAAATGTGGTGAAATTAAAAAAAAAATTTTTCAGATAGATCAGAAAACGTTGTGGGAAAAGGAGAAATCGCTCGCTAAGAGCAATTTCTCCTTTTCCCACAAGGTTTTCCAGAGTCGTCTGCAAGAAACTGGTTAAATGTCGTTATTGTTTGGTAATGGGTTAACTCAAACAAATAAACAGACAATCACACTGCCCTTGGACCTAGTCATATTCTCACAGCGTGTGTGAAACCAATTACCATTAAGCAGTTATCACATATTTTCGGCCTGTACCGGTTGCCGGACAACACCCGGATCGCCGAATCGTTTATTAGCGTAATTGACTCCGAAGTGTGACTTTAGATAGGCGATTGTATCCTGTAGTGTGGTCGTGTATCCTTTACTGGCGTAGACCGCCATTCCATTTATATTCACTTAAACCCACCTTTAGTTAAAGGCCATGTTGCTAAATTCGAAATACATGTATATACCTATGATGTGTCTCTTGTCTCAAAGCTTTCTAAAGTTTGTTATATCCGAAATTGTAGTCTGTTGCCCTTTTTTCATAAGTCTAATGATTTGATTCTTCTCTTGGTATTTACCAATTGTGCTATCATCTTTCAACTACTGTGGCTTAAACCTGACCACCTGCAATTATCACTTCTAAATAATTAAAGCTGTTATTTTCGCTATAAAATTTTAAAAATAATTTGACGAAAAAGAGAATGAAATGTTTTTCATGCTTAGGGATTTTTCTGTTCTTTGATTGAAAGAATAAGCGTCATCTGTTTTTAATTTCTCTGTCCTTCTTTAGGATGTGTGTAGAACAAGCATTCCCCATACTGAGCTGAAAGACCTAACAAAGATGCCCATTGTCATTAAATAAAACTCTTTACATCGTCGGTAAAATGCAATATATAGATACAATGTACATGTTTACCTATCTTAAGTGATATCGTCAATGATAAATGTTAATATCGAAATTGTGGGCGTAAATGATGAAGGGTGTTATTGTTTACACCACTTGTATCTCCTATTAGGTATTTGTCGCAACTGACTATCAAAGGACGATGTCAAATGCAACTAAGTTGCTATTTCCCAAAATGTTTTATGACTTGTATATTCTTCTAGTGTCATTTTTCTTTTCTGTACTCGTTTAAAAAAAGTAGACACCTGAAACATTGCATGTGAGTCTGTATTTGGAAAAGGGCTAAAGTGAAGCAAAACACAATGTTTTCGTATACATCAAAGGCAGTCTAACGTCGGAAAGGCAAACTATAGTATTAGCGTTAACACAACAAACGGTGAGATAAATTCTTCCCGAGGCTCGACCCTGACGCAATGTCGGGTATGAATTCGGAATTTTAAGTCCCTATGCCCATTTTTCATATTTGGTAATCGCATAATGCCATATTTAGTCATAACTTTGGAAAACTATTTAGAAACGTTAAATGCTAAACACCGACTTTAACCCATCACCGAACTATAACGACATTTGACCAGTTGTTACAGACGACTTTTAAAAACTTTGTGGAAAAAGGAGAAATTGCTCTTAACGAGCAATTTCTATTTTTCCCAGAATGTTTTCTGCCATATCAGAAGTTTTTTCTTCCAAATTGAAATGTTGTCTTCAAACTCTTCCAATTTTGGACAGGCGAAAATTTGGCGTTTGGGAAAGGGTTAAGGACTAAACACGCCCGATTGAAAGATAACGTTTACTACACAACTTCAGTACTCCGTAGCCAGATATCATATTCCATCATGAGAAGCATCTGTTACACAAGCTTTAGGAAACCGCTTTGACAAAAAAGGTTTTGATAATAATGAGTAGGTTATCAGTGCAATCAGAATTTCTTGAGCGCTTGCACGTCCAAATTGGTAGAGAACAAGCAAACTGGTTATACCTTAACCTAAACGTGTACTTTCTCCAATCAACATAGGATTCGGATATGCGAATTTATCGTTTTTTGAAAGTTGCGAAATCGGACGGTTTTCTATTTCTTAACCCTTTACCAAACATCAAATTTTCGACTGTCCCAAATTGAAAGAGATTGTAGGAGACATTTCAAAATGTGATAAAATTGAAAAATAATCTTCTGATAGGGCTGAAAACATTGTAGAAAAAGGAGAAATTGCTCATTTTAATAAATGTTTCCTTTTCCCAACATGCTTTCCAGAATCGTCTGCAAAAAACTGGTCAAATGTAGTTATTGTTTGGTAATGGGTTAATCGGTTCGAATTAGTACAAAACTTGAGTCCATAGCCAAAAACCGTTGAATTTAAGACTTGATTTTTGGCTTCGTTACATAAGCTGCGATTTGCTTCTCTTTAACTGTACCAGATTTACATGTATTCTCCATTTCTTAATAGACGAAAATGTTAATTGACAAAAGAAATACTCATGACAAAAGGAGAAATCGAACAGGATTAACAATCTCTTTTTTTGCCATGGCTTACACCCTCCCGCCATAAAAAATATAAGAGATCTATAAGTCAATAAGGTATTCGAATGTATCTTATGAACTACTGCTTGGCATTCTATGCAACACTTTTAAATTTCAAGAACTACTTCTTAATGTGAAATGTCTCCAGAAAGAATAAAGGTGTGGTGGTAATTCATAATGATAAGAAAGAAACTTCAAGGTCAAAAGAGATTGACTTTGATCTAGAAACATGTATAAATAAATAAAGTGACTCAAGACAAATATAAACGTGATACAAACATATGAACAAAACCAAGCAATGTTAACACATTATCAGTTAACACCACAGTTTTGCATCTTACATCAGACGACTTCCACAAGGCATCTTTGGAAAAGGAACATTTCTTGTCACAAGCCCTTTCTCCTTTTACCACAATGCTTTTTCAATATGTTCAAATATATCAACAGCAGAACTGAAATACTTTTCACATGTTTACAAACTTTTCTAAGGTCGTCTGCCTCTGGTAGAAAATGTCGTCTGCAGATGCTAAAGAGTTATTGTACACATACACTTTGAACTAATTAACCAATATGTCTCTTATTTCGAAAGAAAAGTGTTATCAAAGATGTATCAATGATCAAACCAGTTCATTTTTTTAATTTTTACTCTGAAAACATGCGTTCAAATTTGTTTAACATTTTCCCACATGGTACAACTTTTCATCTCCCTCTTGAACATCTTCTGTAGAATAAAATGATAAATAGACCCAAAAGAGCTTTTCACCCAACTGTCAAATGTTTATTACAAATATTGTATAAAATATATATTTGCTTGTTATACCATCGTATGGTATTGTTTTCAGGTTGTACCAGTTAGAGATACCAAAGAGAGTATGTAACAACCGGAATTGCAATAAAACCCAGTTTGGCAATAATTTAGAATAGATTATTGAAAATCCGATCAAATTCAACAAAATTAAGAAAATATTCTTGCGTCGACGGGTGCATCGAATTTTGCCTGAATGATCCGAAAGCAACAACAAATCACCTCTAGATCATATTTGAATGATTAAGTTTAGGCCAAACTTCAAAATTTTATTGCAATTTCGGTTATTGCAAAAGTGGTTGATAATGCCAACCGGAATTGCAACAAAAACCGATTTCGCAATAGTTATTGCCAAACTGCTTTTTATTGTAATTCCGGTTGTTACAAGGGTATACGAAGTTTAACCTTTCTAGCTGTTCCGTCTCATTTACGCATTTCTGGTGGATTAACTGGACAAGTCACTGAAAAACGCGCATGGAGAGATTATTGTTTAACGCTTAACCAAACGTAATACTCCCGACTGTCCCAAATTGAAAGAGTTTGCAAACGACAATTCAAAATTTGATGAATTTGAAAAATAATCATTTGATAGGGCAGATGACATTGTGGGATTTTCTTTCGTCTTGAATAGAAACAGCGATAAATCTGTAAGATTCTTGTCTTCTCTCAGAGCCCAATTATCTGGTGGACCGACCGATATTAATGTATAATATTATAGAATACGTCTTTAAAGGTCACAACTTCAAGTCGATTTCTTCATAAGTGCTAATTCAAGTGTGATAAAGACAATAATGTTTTGGCAAGTTATCATCAGTTAATCCATTAAGACGATTAACGTGAGAAAATCCCGAAGTTGGCAGGTTTTAAAAAGGTACTTTGTTAACTTTTAACTGAATTATGTGTTTTCTTCTTCTTATACATAACCACCCTTTCTTCTTTTCTTCTTTCTGTTTTCCTTCTTCTTCGTCTTTTTCAGCTGCTGAACAAAGGAAAAGATTGATTACCCCCTAACCACATATCGACACATTACTTTTGTCAACGTATTGGATCGTTCTTATATCCATTAACATGTAACGACCTTTAACCATACGCAATACATTCTATGAAAAGCAATCGTCGTGCTAAAATGAATAGAACAAAGAACACACGAGGGACAATTTCATCTGTACCCCAATGTCTTAACGTTCAAGATCGTTGGGTTATGTACTTGTTATAGAGTTATAATTGGTTTATGTAACTGGGACAAGTGATTAAAAACCTTTGGACTGCTTCAGGAATGCAACAAGTCAGACGTGACAGAATGGGCGGATGACAATCATCAAGCTAAACTGTGCCTCTTTCTAATTTCCTAGAGATCATTCCAATAGAATGGAGCATCGCTCGTCACGAGCAAACATTTCGTTTTGTGAATCATCAATTTATCTAATGCTTTCAGCTATTCAAGTTAAAAGTGCATAAGGTGTACACAGGGTTAAGAGGCTCAAGAGAAGAAAAGTCATTGCAATCCCAATCGCCCAGCCATTAATTAGCGCTCTTCCACGTTTTCTTCTAATCCACTCGAGGCCTCAGAAGTCGACACTCGATGCGGACCGATACGTTAGCTAACAATGGCCCCATCTGACGCCGGCTCTCCCGCCACCCAGGTCTCGCGTGAAGAGCCACCAGAACGAGACTCGACGAGACTCAAGTGCTGGTACCCAGAGTGCGGATCGCAGAGCCACGCTGTGGCCGCCATTGTCCCGTATTTACTTTGGTAAAATCAAACCGGGTGGAAGTCAAACGGTTGACGGACGGATGAGGAATTCTAGTACACTTGAAATGTAATTAATCTTTTGCGTCGCTGACGTGTACTCAATGCCGACTCGTTCGCACATGCTTTATTTCAAATCTAGTCTCGAAACGGTTTTAATTGGAACTTCCTGTAACGATATAACCAGCCCTATAACAATTCCCTCGACCCAATTCATTAATTGCGTCACCGATATAGAACTAACCCTAGTTCCACAATTACAAATCTGTCACATGCAGTGGCTTTATAGTGTTAGACGAGGTGAAGCGTAAGTGGAAATAGCCATTTTTGACACCGGTAATTAGTAGTATCCGATTTGTTTACATTACCGCCGATACAATCAAAGTCATAGGTAGAGCTTCTTGTCTCTATGTTAGCCTAAAAGATCCTATCTCATTCATTTATATGGAAGACATACGAACATTTTGGTTCTACATCGGCGACATGTATTGCAAGTTCAAACTGGACTTTCTATCCGGGTTGTGCACTTATAATACCTCATTTTACAGTAGAACCCAAAATCGACTGTGATATTAAAAACTTTGTGTTCGCATCAAGCAATTTCTCTTTTCATCACAATGAACTGTTACTTAACCAATGAAATGATTTTTAAAGCTTGGTACATGTTGTCTGATGATACTGTCAGTTATAACCAATTTCACATTTATACATTTGGGAATATGTTTTGTCTTTCACGAGACGATCCCTGGAGGTTTTAAACTACTTGAAGGAGGGTACTGAAAATATCGTAAAAGTCAACACATGTTCATTTACTCCTCTTTTTAAAAGATATGAAATTAGGCATTATTTTAGTAATAAGATATGAGCTATAACACATCTCTTCATTCGTTTCTTAATATGTACACCACTAGTTCCACTACTTTCTGTTCTATTTAGTTATTGTCTAGTGGTTAGAGTCACACGCAGGTCAATCTCTTCGCATTTACATAACTGACGGTGGTCAAAAAGAAGCAGTGACTGAATTTAGGTTCGAACTTATCAACTTTGCGATTCTGAACCCCCAAGCTGGCCGGCTCGACAGCGACCGAGCTATAACTGACGTTTTACAGACTAAAGAAACGAAAGAGCCAAGTCATTACAGCCCGGGCAACGTACAGCATGCAATACAACGTCATATCTTACCTCCCCTCAAAGAGGCGTTTGATTAATTTTAAATCAAGTCTAAATCCGTGATGTCTTTAACTGTCATTTGGTGGGAGAGTTCGTCTATAGATACAGTTCACAGGAGCGTCAAAACAGAAGCGGTTTCTGAAAAAAGGGATATAGAGAATAGATGGTCGGTGTCGTGAATCGGAAATGTTATCGGGCAATGCTTAGGAATATTATCCGGTGAGCCGAAGGCGAAACGGATAATAATCCGAAGCCGAGCCCGATAACTTTTCCCATTCAAAGACACCAACCATCTATTCTATTTATCCTGTTACCTTTATGTATTCTTTCAAACAAACAAGATGTAAATAAAACACGAGAAAAAAGGAAAAAATAAGTAGAGAATGATGTAAACATGACGTCATGTCGTTCTTATGACGTCATGATTTGTCGCGTGAATGTGTTGTATGGTTAGTGCCGGATATCACAAATGTTATAAGGCACCTTGTTATCGGTCCCAAACTGACACTAGTGACAGGATAAATCGCAAAATTGTCCGACGCCCTAGAAACAGAAGATCAATATGTTCTCATTTATTAACACATTGCCGAACAATAATGGCATTTAAACTGTTGCAGATAACTATGGAAAACGTTGTGGGAAAACCGTATTGACATAATTTTCTACAAGGGAATAGCATCTCTTAACCCGTTACTTAACAATAACCGCATTTGACCACATTGATGACCCTTGAAATCATTTTTGGAAAAGGGGAAATTGCTCGTGACGAGCCATGTTTTCCTTTGCCCACAATGTTTTCTGCCCTATCAGAGGACTATTTTTCAATTACGTCACATTTTGAGATGTCGTCTGCAAAGTCATTCAGTTTGGGACCGTCAAGATCTTTGCGTTTGGTAAAGGGTTATGATGGATTTTTACACAATATAAAATAAAATTTAAGTCTTGTTTCATTATTTCTCACTAAGACACATCGGCAACAGAAGAATTCATTGTGACGAAAGGAGAAATTGCATCTTAAAAACCCTGACAATGTTACTTTTGATGCATCGTATTTGCTTTTGCTTTCCATGCCGACCGATAACAACATAATTATATGTGTGCTTGGGATTAATATGTCTAAACGGGTAGTGCAGATGAACGCAACCGTTTTGAATACATCTTTGGACGAATAATTGTATGTCTTTAAAAGATTATATTTGTTCTTTCACTAAACGATCCCGTGCCACTAAGCAAACAAAAGATAAAAAAAGGAAAAAGGTTTGGACTTTTTGAATGATTTATACTTTAACCCTTTCCCAAACAATAACGACATTTGACCACTTTGTTGCAGACGGCTTTCGAAAACATTGTGGGAAAAGGAGGAATTGTTCGTAACGAGCATTTTTCCTTTTCCCACAATGTTTTCTGCCCTATCAGAAGATTATTTTGCAATTTCATCACGTTTTAAAATGTCGTCTGCAAACTCTTTCGATTTGGGACAGTCGAAAACTTGTTGTTTGGGAAAGGGTCAAGATAAGAACAGCGTGTTGGATTTTTACCGCGACGGTATTTATGTCAGATCAAAACGGCGCTGTGACCGATTTTGATGTGACATCAAATAACTTTAAAGAAGGAAACCACCGATCGTATCGAATCAATTAGCCGACCAGATTAGAACAGAGAGATACCGATGTCAATGAAACGTAGACGACTAAAGAACTCTCTCTTCTTCAAACGAAATCCAACAAATCACGACCACAGATTAATGCATCTTTAATCAATCAATTTGTTAGTTTGTGATCAACGTCTCAATTCGGCGTGCGCGTTGCCGACGGACGGTTTGGGAAATTTCGTCAACTGCGCATGCGCACAGTGATGTTAATGACGTAATGAAATATTCATGCGCGATGAAAGAGTTAGTTGTCAATGGCGCAGTATCAAAGACGGCGCTCCAGTTCGCTAGATTACCGTGCTTAGTCAGGTATAAATCATTGATCTTATTAAAGGAAAGCATCGAATGTAGTTCATCGAGATTTGAGGGTTTTCAATTATATAGACTATCCTGATGTTCTGAACGGTTTATTTTATTGCTAGCTATATTTCCGGTTTCAATATCAAAACAGTTACATCGCGACGGTTCTTGAACTTGGAAACCGTTTTACTAGACAACTTAAAGGCCCATTAAACAATTAATGCTATGTCAAACTATATTATTTGGTAAATATTTGGACAGATTCAAATAGTTATCACCAGAAAACACCATCAGCACAACATAAATGTGAAAGTAAACCAGAAATAACCCAGATTAGCAAGTTTTATAATTCAGATTTCCCGATTCTTCTGCTCTGACCTTGACAGGTGATACACATATTTTTGAACCGACCAATTAGAATTCGTTATTTTGAATATGTAAACGAACAGGTTGTTGATAACCATGATTGAATTGGAGACAACTATATTTCGAGCACAAAATAATTTATTTTAAATGAGTCTATTTAATAGGGTCTCAATGCATTTCTCAACTAATGTTCATGACTTTTATGGACATAATAAAAGAACTCCATATATTCTTTTCAGTAATTTATTTCTACTCATCTCCTTTGACGTGCCTTTAAAGAAAATATCTGCGTAAGCCATAACTGATAAGCATGGATAGTATCTCCTATGAAAGTACAATATTGCAATGTGACACATCATTGGAAGCGTCTCGGAGAGACGATGATTTCAATAATGTGTTACTTTGCAATATTCCTTAGCCCAATATCGAAATAAGAGGAATTGTTGTTTTAGACTTACTCAAATCTTAAGTGTAAATTGTTTAGTAAAACGGTACCCTGTTCTTTTTCTCTTTTTACGTTTATCAGGGTTTCCAGTCACTTAGCTCTCGAAATGACGCATAGTATCATCGAAGAAAGTTATATGATCCCTATTTAGAGCATTTTGCATGCCCCGCTGCAAATCTAACTTGCAAACCTCAATACACGCTGAGGTCATCTTACTAGTACATCATCGTTCTGGTTGATGGTTAAAGTTTGTAATTCATCTACTTCGATTTGTGATAGAAAACCTTGAATAATCATTCAATCGCTTAATTGATACATCAACATACCTTGCGTTGATTGTGGATTACTGGAAAGTAGAACAACCCTTAAGCATGAAGGTGTCCTCTAAGAAATGGCACAATTGTAGAAAGAACGCCCTTATGGTCGTTTAGTTTACGGCCGTATTTTAACGACTGAAATAGTTTATTACAGATCAAAGATCGGTCGTACTGAATTGGTTCCATGGAACTATACAATTAAGCTGATAGATTGATTAGATATACAAATAGCAACACACATAATTGATTCTTTTAACTTAAGGACATTGAATAGGAAAATAACCCCAAAAGCCATGTGAAGAAAAATCAAAAGTTCTTCGTACAGTTGAGAATGAAATATTTCCATATGCATGAAGCTTTTTGTATGTACAAGCTCCCTTTTGTTTGTTCATTGTTTAACGCTGTTAAACATGATTCCCTTACATTTGTTATTTGCAGTCTCTTCCATTTTAGAGCGATACTCAACTTTTTCTCTCTTTAGTATGTGGTTCTTATTTCAGTATGTCACATTAATTACATTGGCGCCCAACGTAGGGCGCCAATGTAACCAATGTGAGATCAACATGCAGTCAGACCGGGACTCGAACCCGGGTCCTCGGCAAATCGTGCGAACTCTCTATCGATTGAGATTTTACACGTTTAATTCTACCTTCTAAATCGAGACCCCTACTACAAAAATGTATTGGTCAAGCATCCATGTTGTATGGAAAAGGGTAACGTTTTACTAAACGACCTACGGAAAATATTTGAGTAAGTTAAGACTGATAAACATGAATTGCACTATAAATAACGTACACTATTGCAATGTGATACGTCATTGGATGCGTCTCGGAGAGACGATTCCATTGATGTATTACTTTGCAACATTACTTAGTCCAAATTTTCAAATAGGAGGGGATATTGTTTTGAACTTACGCAAATTCCTAGAATAAAATGTTTTAAAACGGTACCTAGTACGATAAGATATTTCTCAATTGAATATATGACACCAAGTCTAATATATATATCGGTCAAGCCTCCTTGGTGGGTGTCCGGTCGTGAACACTTGTGGTCATCCCGATAGGGTTTGGCAAACGCCATTACATACATGTACGTACATTCTTCACATAGCTTCGATGGTATTCTTTTCTTAACTTTTACAAAAACACTTAACGTATGGTCAATTGAAGACATACCCCTGTCAGCACATTATCAGATTCGGTGTTTCCGAAACAAATGTCACTAGCAAGTATCAATTAGTTGTCGTCGAAGATACGTTTCTTACTACATAAATTCATTTTCTATATGTGCCTTTTTGCATTAACACATTTTATTTCCCTTAAGGTCATCGATCTTTCTTTTTTCTTTTAAATTCACTACGAGGTATCTCTACTGGCTTGTACCGGGGATTGCCGAGTAGATACGATTAATACTCTACTACTGCATTATTGCGATGTTTGAAGGACAACCAAACAGTACACGCAATGTGGTAAGCTACTTTAAATTTTGGGACAGTCGAAAATTTGGCGTTTTGGTAAAGGGTTAAACCAGACACGATTTGAGGTGTCATGAATACTCAAGCCGATCCCAGACCCACTAAAGAACGCGGAGTATTCCGAGAACTTGGCGTGTTTTCTGCGTCACGACTCCCGTGTTTATATTGGCTAGTCTGACCAGAGTTGGTGTCAGACGTGCCCGTACCCCCGGGCCATCCCCCTTTTACTTGAGTGGTCAAGCAGTTTGGTCCGAATGCTGGCCACCATTGTCCGGCGTGTTTATACAGACATTTATCAATTAAAGTGTCATCGGAATAAGATAACATTTTGACCCAAGACATATAGAATAACAAACAGTAGGTGTATCGTTTCACATAGCCTCTTTAATGGTGTCCGCAATAGACATACTTTTGTGGACGTTGCTAAGTGACATTCTTCGCAAAGTGGTTAAAGCACTTAGGTGGAAGTCAACAGGCATTTCTCTGCGTGCGTTCAAATCCCGGCAGAGGAAGATTTTAATTTTCATGTGAGTTACATGTAGTAGTCTATCAGCTTTGTTCTCCTTTGCAAGGCCGCTTGGCTTTGGGCAATCGTCTTTGAGTGGAAGTCATTTACTGTAATATGACTTAACCCTTTACCAAACGCCAAATTGTCGACTGTCCCGAATTGAAAGCGTTTGCATACGACATTCCAAAATTTGATGAAATCATAAATGATTTTCTGTTATGGCATAAAACATTGTGGGAAAAAGGAAAATTGCTCGTTGAAATATGTTCTTATTCGTATAGTTTATATTTGACTTATTGTCTAGATAAGCATGAGCACCATGCTTTTGGAGACTGTACTACAATGTGATCGTGCGCCGATGCTCTTTGGAATAAAACAATAAAACATTAAGATATTTATTATAGGTGGTACCAAAAATGTTGAGATTCGTCCGATGAAGTCTTCTTTATCCAAAGTGTCCTTTAATTTTACAAAAGTTATTCACTTTGTTACATGTCTTTAAAGGCATATCAAAGGAGAGGAGTACAAATAAATTACTCAAAAATATATGGATCTCTTTTATTATGTTCATAAAAGTTGTGAGAATAAGTTTATGAATGCATTGATACCCTATTTAATAGACTCATTTAAAATAATTGAGTTTGTGCTTGAAATATAGTTGTCTCCAATTCAATCACATTTATCAACAACCTGTTTGTTTACATATTCAAAATAACGAATACTGATTGGTCGTTTCAAAAATGTGTGAATCAACTGTCAAGGTCAGAGGTGAAGAATCAGGAAATCTGAATTATAGAACTTGCTAATCTGGGTTATTTCCTGTTTGCTTTCACATTTAAGTTGTGCTGATGGTTTTTTCTGGGGATAACTATTTGAATCGGTCGAAAAGTTTACCAAATAATATAGTTTGATATAGCAATTATCTCCTTTAATGGGCCTTTAAGTTAAGCATTGTTTGGGACATATACTCGCCCATGAGGTCTACAAAGTGGTTCGAAAGCAATCTAATGATCCGGCAAACAAACGAGTCTTCGACTTCCTGGGTAAAAAGGCGGATTCGCTATTATTGTGGCCTAAGGTTGGTTCAACAGTGATTCTGTTACGTTCGATGCTTAACCAATTAGATATACAAAACGTGATTTACAAGTATTTAACCAGAATAAATCGTTCATTTTCCAGAAATGTTCGCTTTATGAACGGTTTTTAAGGGGGCTTCTTTCATAGAACAATATATTTTAACAATATTGCATAAAGGAAAATATCCTTCGAAAAAGTGTTACGATTGGTTAAAGGATCACAGTCAATGCTAGTTTGGTTTAACCCATTACCAAACAATTACGACATTTAACCAGTTTGTCGCAGAAGACTCTGGAAAACATTGTGGGAAAAGGAGAAATTGCTCGTAATGAGCAATTTCTCCTTTTCCCATAATGTTTTCTGCCCAGTCAGAAGATCATATTTCAATTTCGTCACACTTTAAATTGTCGTCTGCCAACTCTTTAAATTTGGGACAGGCGAAAAATTGACGTTTGGTAAAGGGTTAACAAAATACCCAATCAACAATTTTCCATCCACCCGGATGACTGTTTTGGTATGCTAAAACGCTCGCTGATAGGTTAAATTGGATATGTAATGAATCAAGAAATCGCTTTCAGCTGGATGTTGATGTAATAAGGTTGGCAAAATCACTTAACATTTCCGATTTGTCACATTTCATAGGCTGTATGACCCCGAGTATTTACACAGAAAACAAATGACGTGTTGTTTTTTGTAAGAGTGAACAGGTTGGGCAGATCTACAACATGTAGATGTGGACACTGATTATGGAAACTGCCATATTTAACGTCGCATCGGTTGAATAGATCTTCCCCTGTTTCTCTAATACATGTACTATCATTTCTCTCTTTTACCCACCTCTCTCTCTGTCTTAGTTTTTGTGTTTGTCTGTCTATATTTCTCTGTTCCTTCAGCTGTCTCTCTCTTTTTGTCTCTCTCTCTCAATCCGTCTCTATCTATTTGTCTCTCCCTCTTTCTCTTTCTCTCTTCTATCTCTCTCTCTCTCTCTCTCTCTCTCTCTCTCTCTCTCTCTCTCTCTCTCTCTCTCTCTCTCTCTCTCTCTCTCTCTCTCTCTCTCTCTCTCTCTCTCTCTCTCTCTCTCTCTCTCTCTCTCTCTCTCTCTCTCTCTCTCTCTCTCTCTCTCTCTCTCTCTCTCTCTCTCTCTCTCTCTCTCTCTCTCTCTCTCTCTCTCTCTCTCTCTCTCTCTCTCTCTCTCTCTCTCTCTCTCTCTCTCTCTCTCTCTCTCTCTCTCTCTCTCTCCCTCCCTCCCTTTCTCTCTCTCTATCTCTCTCTTTCCTCTCTCTGTCTCTCTGTCTGTCTCACTCTATATACCTCTCTGTAACTCTTTCTCTCCAGCTCCCTTTCTATTTCTCACACTTTACCCCCCCCCCTGTCTCTCTCTCTTATTCCGTCTCTCTTTTATTTTTCTACAGTCGATTTATCACTTACTTTATCAGCCATCCATCTCTTTTCCAAGCCACTCACCCCACGATAACAATCTGAAATCAATTTTAAACAATTAGGAATATGTATAAAGATATCATGTCGTCGCATCAAGTCACTTGTCAATTACGAGGTAATCGAACGCATATCTGGGGTCTATCGAATGTTGCCCTCGATATTCGCTGTCCGTTCGGGACACTGGCAGTCGCAACAGCGAAAATCTGACACGTCCAGCCTCTGGTCATTATTGGTCAGTTCTAGAAATGAGACTCTTCTTCTGAATAAGGGTTTCCCCCAGTTTTTACTGTTATTTCCCTTGCATAATCATCGAAAGGGCTTTAGATTGAATTGTTGTATTTTTTCAAAAGTCGGATATCCTTTATTTGAATGTAAAAAATACGATATGGGGCTCCGTGTTTAGGCCCACTCAAAGCTGCTGGTCTTGTGGCATTTTACATCGGCAAAACATTTGAGAGCCATATTATTGTAGTTCCAATGAACTGCTTAAACGTAGTTTTATGATTAAGAATGTTGGCACAGCATTGTACGTTATGCAATGACTACTTTTGGCCAGTCATCAAACTGTGCATGACATTTGGGACTGAAGTGGCGATGAGCCGTTAAGGTTCGAGCTTCTCACCACCCGATTTAGATCGTTTTAACTTGAAGTGAATCCAAGATGAAGTTACGATGTTGTCAATTATGATCCAAAATTTGTTGAAGTCTTCATTGTGTAATTCAGTTGTAGCTTACTTTCAAAACATGAGTCAATAGACACACCACAGTCAGTTGGGTAAAATGCATGTTATGAAATACAGGAGAGGAATTACAAGGAGCTTAGATAGCTGCAATGACGGCCGTGATAGATACTTTATTGATACATAAGGCCATAGGCCCATCAGTACACAAGACGTAAACATTTAAGAGACAAACCAGTATCGTGCTAAACCTAGATGTAGGATATAGTTGCAATATAGCATAATATCATTTAAAGTATTCACTATCAAAATGAAAACTCAAGCAATATATTTGCTGTAGTATTTTATAACATGAAAGCTACAACAATGTTTAACACGGTTCTGGTTAATACAAGGTCCATACAAAAGGCAATTGCTAACACTAAACCTGTAAGTCGCGTATTGCTTTTGTGGAGAAGAATAACTAATATATAAGACTAGAACTTACAAAAAGTGGTTTATGCATGTGCATACACATATATTTGTTCATGTATATGCATACACATATATCCACAGACACATACATGCACTTGCCTACTATTAGATAGATGCATATATAAGCACTATAAGAACTCATGTATGAGTGCATATAATCACCTAAACATTAAACAATAATTCTATAGGCATTTACATATAAATATAAACAATGCAAAAAAAGGCAAATGGTAACAGAAATAGGACGATCTACAAAACGTTTCACAGTAAAACTTATTAAACATTATTGTAAAATGTTCTATTTCTTATTTCGAAACTTTTATAAACATACACAGCCAAGTTTGTCTGTTCTTATTTACTTTTTGTTTTCATGTTACTTATGAACTTAACAATATTTGGATGTTTCCAATAGTACTTCTTTATATACTTCTTTCTGATATGATTGTAGAAATGACATTCGAGGATAAAATGAAATTCGTCTTCTAGAGTATTAATATACCTCTTCTATATTTCTTTTCCTTTTTTTATTCTTTAACTTAGCAGAGATTCAACCCAATGATACACCAATTATGTGTTTCTCTAGTGTCAAAATATGAATCAATTGATTATGGTTTAGGAAATATACGCTATAAATGCTGCCGTTAATATAGCCACAATGTTGGGCTAATTAGAAATGATAAAATAGAGTGGACATCACCCCTACCTTTAACATTTGGTGCAAACTACCAGTCTTTGATCGACATAATCTCTTGAATCATATTTGTTATCGAATGTGTAGATCGTTGCATTGTTCTAGCATAGTTTAGAACATGACGAGTCACTTTATTTTCTTTTTGATCAAACAAACAGAGACCTGTCACTCGATGTGACTCATTTCGAATACAGTGTATATATTTCAAGTTGATAAAAAATAACAAACACCCATACTTCAATGTCCTAAAACTGATATGTGACAACTGGAATTGTAGTAAAAGTCAGTTTTGTAGTACATTATGCAGGTATTTATTGTAAAACTGGTCTTTACAAAGCTATTATTGATGTTTAACAATATTTACGGGAGTATGATTATGGTTTCAATTAACATATTTTGGGCATTGGTTGGAAAAAACATCATCTCGATATTGAATTTAGAAAGTGCAAAAAGATACTGGCCAAAAATACTCAATTCGTACAGAATATACAACATGCTCTATAATCGATTATGGATGCGATGAAGCTGGGTATTATAAAAAAAGGGGTTAAATTGTCGATTGGAAACTCTTTTATATTTGGCTATAAGATGAATACTCTGGAAATCAATCATGGAATTCGTGCTCGACGAATTTCGCTCTTACCAAATTCTTAAAAAAAATAATTCAACCATTCACCAAACGCCAAATGTTTTACTGTCTCAAATAAAAAGAGTTTGCAGAGGACATTTCAAAATGAGAAATAATCTTCTGATAGGGCAGAAACATTGTGGGGAAAAGGGAAAATTGCTCGTTAAGAGCAATTTTCTTTTCCCACAATGTTTTCCAAAGTCGCCTGCAGCAAACAGGTCAAATGTCGTTATTGTTTGTTAATGGGTTAATACATGTTCTTAATTCATGGCCATGGCCAATCCATGCGACACTTATACTGTATGATATAAAATGTGTTTATCTATTACATTATGCATATAAAATCGATGCGAAAAGAAAACTTGTCAAAAGCATACTTTTTCCATACAATTCTCAATAGCTTATATTACCATCAGCCTTTTTTAATAATTAAACCCAAAGTCATGGGTTAACCTGCAAGGTCGGCGTGTTTAAAACCACTGCCGTTGTGCCAAACATTTATATTACATAGATTAGCCGAGGTTTCTTTGATTTCTATTTATTTTCCCAGACTCGATCACATATCGGAATGTGGAGTAACATGTCACATAACAGAACCTGGTTGACGAGTGACAGAACATGCGAGTTTCAAACAGAAATCAGAAATGCTCATGCAAACACAATCAAAGTGGACGCAAATCGAGAGTATTAACATTTCAAGCGGACTGTCTAAACAAAAGGATGATCGTTTTTTCGGTGTTGTTCGTAAAAAAGGTACACAAGATAAAGATTAACCGAGGCATGTTAAAAGTAACGGTATATTCACAGATGAAATAAAAGTCAGCAGAGAACGTCATGTAACATTCTTTTTAAAACTGTACATGTTAAGAACTCATTAGAAATATCCCGTCGATAGGTTTTAACTGAGTGCTCACAGAAGAGGGTTTGAAGCAGAACGTAAAATTGAAATGATGCATACGAAACAAACGCGTATGATGTACCGTATAACATTACGATAAAGGAAGAAATCAAATGGCTCTCATCAACTGCCTCTTACAGTTACCTTATAAGGGTGCATGTGCATACCGATTATCAAGTCTATTTCTGAAACATTTGTGGGTTTTTAACGTTTTCACTTATATTGAATTTCGTACCCTATCCGAATTGAAAGCATTAATAGGTTACAGCATTTAGCATGTAAAATTACGTTTTCATCGAGCTATTCAGTAGAATCCGTTGTGACGAAAGAAGATTTTTATCGTGATTTGTATTTTATCCTATCGCCACAATATTTATGATTCCGCCTGCTTGAAACGTTTAAGGGAGAGGTGTTCTTTCAGAAATGACATGCGTTTTACAAATATCTTAGCCTAAGCTTTGAAACATGACCAAACGCTTTTAAAACAAATATGTCGTGTCGAGGATGAACCAATAATATCACACAATTGCAAAATTAGTCCACAAAGGTTATTGATCGGAGCATTGATAATGCAGTAGTTCAATATCTAAATTTCTCAAAATGTTGTTAGCCTCATGTAAAGAATTGATGAGGCGTTGGTATCACATATCAGTAATTGTCAAAGGAAAAAATATGCAGTAGAGAACAAAAGTCTCATTGTGATGTTCATCTTGGGGTTATCTGAAAAAAATACAGTCAGCATACAATTAGTTTCTTCGATGCTTAAATATCGTGACAAAATGAAGAAATCCTCCCTATATCACCAGAAAATGCGTCCACAAAACATAGACAATTAGCTGACATGATATGAGAATAGGCACCATCACGAGTAAGTAAGGTCCCTAGCAATATGTAGTGTTATGGTGAGGTTTTATATGAATTGCCATCAATATTTTGACGAAATAAAAACAAGTGAACGAGCTCGAGATCATTGTTTTAGCATTGATTTATCATTGATATCTAAGGAAACCTCCCCCACTGACACACATAAATGAAATCACAATGATCACCATTAGTAATCCAATGTTAATTGTTTTGTATGACGCGGCTTAAACTGTACAAATACAGTGGGGGATACGATAAAAGAGATTTGTCTCGGTAAAAGACATCGATAAAACGCCATGTTAACACCTCTCCTTCATACGGGTATTTGGGACTAGTCCGAACTGATAACAAGGGCAGAGGAAAACACAAACACGAACGAATACGTTCTGCTTGACGGTAAATTCTGTTTTGTAAAAAAAAGTGAAATTGCTCATTAGGAACAATTTATCTTTTTGTCACAGTGATGTCTAAGTACATCTACAAATTGTGCATCAAGATGGGGCACCAATCAAGCACATACTCCTTATAATCTAAGATAACAAATACTTCATAACCGGCCTCTCTGTAAGACATTAACTGTGTGCCCTGCCCACTGTTACTCATTAGAAATTGAACACAATTCGGAGGTGAAGCAACAGTAAAGCATTGATAAAACATTCATAATCAAGTCGCTCATCGTAGTACAAGTCTTATAATGAAATAATATTTTCCTATTGAAAGACATTTATCAGCAACAGCCAACTGTTTCATAAAGTGGTCAATATATAGGACTTGTGACAAGGGTTCGGGGCTCAATCCTCATCAGGGTCACAGGGAATTTTTGCAAAAGTGTCATTGGGCATGCCCCTTCATAACCTTGCCTGGTACATGTACGTATGACTCCAGGAAAGCCATTTAAAACTGAAACACTGATGACACGGTACCAAACCTAACATAAACATATAAACAAAACACGATGGTAATGATTTAATCCTTGGAATGCTGGGTAATTGTCTTAAAATAAATTTTGTGTCGTCTGTTTTCAAAACCCCTAATTATCTGCTTAATGTTGATGAGCAAAGATACTCAATATAAGAATCATGTTAGATCCCAGGCACAGCATTGTAAAACAAGAAAGTCATATCTTCAATTCAATTAAGAGTTGCAACTTGGAGTTCAGTAATGATGAAGCCAGATTTATCCTCGAAGACAACTTAAGGGTATGCATATCCCACTACATTGAAGTATGATCGACATTCCTGATTTTTTTTCTATAACAACAAACTGCTGTAAGAATGACTTATAAATGCAACTATTAACTCTTCAAGTGATACATTATAGTAATGGTCTTAATTAGAAAATAGCATTACAAAACAACTTTGCTTGAATCATTTTCCAAGCGTTGTTGCCTCTTTTTATCATTTTTACTCAAGAATATTGCGTGTTTTCAAGGTTGCTTCCAAAAATCTCAGAAGTAAGAGAACTATGAATTAGAATGTTTCTTTAACACGTTATTAATTTTGATTTTGCAATTAAAAAAAAGTCAGTGCAGTGGGACAAAAACGCTCGTGACAATTTAAATGTTACGTATTCTGATTCAATACGTTCTATTCGCTTCAAAGTAAAAGAACGGACGTATATATTTCGCACAATTATGTATTATAATCTGATAAATGTCTCTAATTGGCTATTTCGAAATAAAGGAAAGCTGAATTGAAAAATACGTTAGTTAATTAGATACCAATTATGTAAACTCTACATGTAAAAGTAAAATGCAATTCCCCACAAAAGACGCGATTTCCATTTATTAGGCAGTCCGCAATGATAACAGCAGAGTCATCCCCAGCGAGTGTATGACAGCAAATCTAAACGCCTCATTCTATCCACCCGTGAAACCGACAGCAATGTCTCGACCAATCAGAGCGCCCCATAACCCCAGGTAGCAAAATGGACAATTCACCTGTCTGTATAACATGAGTTTTATTGACTCGACTTTCACTTATTGGGACCTTCTGATTGGTTTACGCTATCGGGGTATATGTAAATATGGGGGGTATTAAACTTTTGCAGTTATGTCAAACATGTTCTTACATCTGTCGAGGTGTTAAACGACTGGGATTAAAAAATAAAATATATACCTATAAAGTGATTTATACCATTGGACAGTGTCATTTGGCTTTTGGGGCCTGATTGTTTATGTTTTGCGCTGATTCTTTTATCGAGCCGAATTTGCAATCCGACAAAATGAATAAAGTGACAGGACAGTCTAGTGAGTATTAGATTATCTTTAACATTATGATTTAGAGCTTAATGAGTTACCATTTCTGTCAGATGTCTAGGTGTTGGGTGCATTTTGATATTTTTGTTGAAAAATTGGAGTTTGAAAAAAAAAAAAGAATCGTATAGTGTTGTTACTTATTAGAACCGTCTCGTAGAGACGATTCTGATAAGTAACAACGGTACAGAACTAAGTGGTGAATTAATATAACATTTGACAGGTGTCTCTTTCTTTGACACATTTTGATTGATACATATGGAGGGCGTGATTCTTTATAACAAAAATGTCTTTGGATTGTCTTTTAAGCCTTTTATAAGGACACGCAGCTTCAAAGGCAAATACAATTAATCATTGTTATTCAGCGAACGTTAATAATATAAGAAAACCAACATGTTTCTCTTATTGAAATATGAGTTGTATAAGATAGAACTGATATAAGAAAAAAACCAAATAAGTTACATTTACGTTTAATAATGAGTTCGACTGTAACCATACGACCATTGGATGCTTTGTTGTTTTTCCAATATGTTTTATGGCTGATGGTACGAACTGGTACAGTTGAAACAACTATGTAAAAGGTTCCAAATTATTTTAAAATCTCACAAGCAAGAAAGGCAAAACTAAACACCACAATGCTGAAATTCCAGATAACTGAACTGCATTTAATATAGTAGTTATTGGCTAGACATTAAAGTCACACTAAACACGTAAATGAAGTCTGAGTGTTAAGTGATTTGCTAAGTATGGAACAACAACAAACGAACTTGTGTCAAGCAACAACATAAAACAAATTCGTTGTTCAGTGTGCCCATTCGATGTTGCACTTTATAAGATCTTTCAGACATTGCATGTGGAAATGGAGAGAGTATCCCAACATTAGCAGCTAGTACTCTTGATCTTATTAAGCAACACATAGCTGTATACAAGCTGCTTATCATTTATGACAATTAAGTATAAAAAGTGCTATATAAAGAACGCTCGTTTAAGATAGTTATTGCAATGTATCATACTTTGTATTGAATGTTACACAGGCTGTTATCAGAACAGAACAGAATATAAGTTAATTTCATGACTTGGATCATTTAAGGTTCATCATCATAATTCAGGGTTGGCGAAATCAACTGTCCGTATTGCCCAGGTTGTCCAAAAGACATTACAGTGTGCCTTTATAGAAAATTGTTTTATAACCATTTTACCGTCAAGTGCTGAAAATATTTTGATATTTACGGACAAGTACATCAAGATCAGATTTCGCCACCAACTGATGGACATCATGCTTCTTGCGAACGGATTTGAAGTTGATTCTAAAAAAGGCATATACCAAAAACTTTTATTGACTGTCACTTTATGTATGACCAGGGTATAAGAGATCTAAATGTATAAGTTACATTTATTCTGAAACATTGTTATTATCCATTCCTCAAGGGAATTCAACTTGTACGTGTTCTCTTCTTCCCTTTCTGGAGGGTCAATTTTCAAACGATTCTCACATTGGCTAATCAACATTATTGAGGACTGTTCTGCATTGAGTATACATGCTAAGATGCGTTCATAGTAGGACATGACATGCAATTTGACAGTACGACATCGTAATCAGGTCAATCTTTGACAATCCAAGAATGTAAACATATGAATGTCATATGTGACAAATTTAACATGTTGTTTTTCCTAGAGATAACATCGGCTCGCGATCAGGCACTAAGCAAAAGAAACAAAGCATCGTTATCACTAAATTGAACAACGCAACTTAGACAGTATCAAGAATACATTTTAATGAATATCCTAAAACTAGAAGCTGTTACATCTGTAAACGGGCTGGTTCCATTCATTTTTCAAAAAAGAATTGTTATACTGCAGAACATCTCTAAGAAACCACGTCGTGTAGTTAAAATTAAGAAAGCTCTCATTCAACACTGTAAACTTTTAACTGAAACAAAAACGGCACATCTTAAACTGTAAAATTCTCTTTTAAGTCTCTTTTCAATCTGAATTTGACAAATTGTATGGTATAAACGAAACTGTAGAACTGTCAAGGAATAATGGTTCGAGATAATGTTGAAAAACCATCGAGACTGCAACAGCGCTTGAGGGAAAACACAAGCTTAAGAAACCATTGGAAAGAAAAGAAAAAAAGAGAACAATAGAGAAAGAAATAAAAAACAAATTGCAAGTGACCAGCACTTATCCTTTTGTCAAAAACGTTTCTTTTCAACATCACCCAATAACGTCAATACGAATGCTCTTCTTTATTGTTGTCTAAGGGTTTTTCAGTTCGACAAATAATGAAGTCCAGCTAGAGAAAAGGATAATGGAGAAGGGTCACATATAAAAACTTATGAAAAATATTCGATAGCCGATCAAAAAAGAAGTAACTTGCGGTCATTTAGTAATCCTATAACCCCATTCCTTAACAAGTTCGTCGGGGAAAACTATTAAAGAAGCTCATACAGTATATAAGGGAAATACTATTACGCAACGACTAAACAATTAATTTCAAATCAAACGTTCATGTATTTATCTGAAGGGCAAACTGCTTATTTTAAAACAAAACGAAAAAATAACCGCGGTGATACGCAAGTTCGTTCTTAATTAAGTGAATTATAATCATACATTAGAAATAAATCCAATGGTTTTGGGTAAAAGGTTAACTTGAAATCAACTTACTTAACAGTCAAGGGCTGTGCAAAATAGTAAGTTGATTAACCTGTTACCAAACAATAACGACATTTGACCAGTTTGCTGCAGACGACCCTGGAAAGCATTGTGGGAAAAGGAGAAATTGCTCCAAACGAGCAATTTCTCCTTTTCCCACAATGTTTTCTGCCACATCAGAATATTTCATTTCAATTTCGTCACATTTTTCAATGACGTCTGCAAACTCTTTCAGTCGAAAAATTGACGTTTGGTAATGGAATAACTGCGTTAAGTGTCGCCCAAGATCAGCATTAGCAACATGCTGATCCTGCAAGGAACTTGACGAATGTGAGGTAAAAGCGTTTTGCAAACATTTTTTTTAATCAAATATAAAATTCATATAGATATTTTCTTCATCGTATAGACTATGTAAGGCGAAAATCTGGGAAAACATTTTACGTAATGTACTTGCTCCCTGTTTTATGCCAAACAATGTTCCATTATAAATACATGCTGAGGACACTGACCTTATAATAAGCGGTAACTTTGGCTTAACGAGGGATTTACATGAAGTTACATTTGATTGAAATTGTTTGCGTACATGAAGCAATTTTGGCAAAACCGCGTCTTTGAAATTCATTACCCCATTCGAAAGTTCGCTAAAATAGAATTGAGCTCAGCAGGGGGAAAGAAAAAAGTAAACTTCTCTTTCATATAAATTTTAATTATTGTTGTAAATAAACGGGAAATGATGTAAAAATTAATTACACACTGTACATCTCTTGCTAGATTGTATTTTAAAGGTATATCTCTGTTTTTCATATTCAAAAGCTTGCACTTCTATGATTTACAGAATTGTTATTCATTATAATACTCTAAGTGATAATAGTAGTAATATTTGTCAAAAACCAACTGAGTGGTAATTTCTTACCAGAAAGTGATATTGAAACGAAATAGATTTTTCTTCGAAATGAAATTAGTATGACACGATCCAGAAACACTAACAAATCGTCTGTTTTTCAAAGTCCTTCAACAATCGATGATTTTGTCATTTTACTGTACACAAGATATGGTGAAACAAATTGTCTTGCATATATTTCCACAGGACTAAGACTTAAATGCTGGTAATTTTCGAATTTCAATTTACTTTCTTTCAATTCAATACGTTTTGGCTGCAAAATATTTTGTTTATGTTATTCTTTTTATACCAATGAACGTATATTTTCATTTGTTTTCACACGAAACCGCATTATCTCCTACAGAAAGACGGCTTCTATACATGAACATTTTTATGGAAAGCGTTGCGAAAGGAATTAATGCAGTAAAATTGACTCCGATTAAAATTTCTGGTTTGATTAGTGCTCTTGATTCGTTCATTCGAAAACGTTGTGAAATGAATAAATGCGGTAGCATTGACTCCGATAGATATGTCTGAGTTGATAAGTGCTCTTGATTTCTTTCATTAAAAAGCGTTTGAACACACATACAGCATACGAATTAAGAACAGTTCTTTGATAATACAATAGGTTGCTCTTGAATATAGCAGTTTTATCTTTTTGTCATTATGTTCGAATTTTGTTTTAGACTTCATAATGTTATATCATGTTTTCATTTCCATCAATGCCACACTAATACGCACGGACTCGTCAGGGCATGTGAATATAATATCTGTGAGTTCCACAGGCAATAATTCCTCTCCGAGATGGTAATCCGAACTTTAATTTAAACGATTTATCAAAATCAATAAGAATCAAGCTAATCGTTGTCAACTTTTTCCCAGACAGGATTGCTTAATGTTTACCCTAGCCTGGTCGCAAATAAACATCGGCCGTGAGACACAAACAAATATCATTATAACGCTCTCTTGTTAACCCGCTTATTTGTCAAAATAATCGTTTCAGCGTAGCTTCGTACGGTTCCTTAGGTCGAATCATAAAACTCTGTGATAGGAAAGTTTACTCGTAGAGTAAATATTCTTCCTTATATATGCTTAGAGGGGCTGTGCGGCTCAGTGGTAAAAATAACCGAGGGGTCCAGGATTCGAGCCCCAACCGCAACGGTGGTTTCGCGGGGGTCCAATTTAGCAAACTCTTCAGAGCCCCCGCCTAGTACCTGTGCATCAAGGAAAGCCGTAATGAAACCGAAAAATAGTTGACGTGGTGTTAAATCGAACACCGAATGGTCAGGAACATAAACGAAGAAGGAAACCAAATCCCGAATTTAGATTGAATTCAGCTGGTTTTCTTGCGACAACGAGTCAGTTTGAATTGCATCTTGTTTCCAAGATCCATGTCTCGTTAAACACTATTATTGACTTGAAGCGGAAAAAGGAAAAACAATGAAATGCTTCCTAAAGCCTAAAGAATAATGATTTGGTTTTTGCATGATTCAACAATGAAACAGTTATATTGTGGTGTCACTCGTAACCGATTGACGAATATTCACAATTCAATTTCCAATTAAGGCTGGATACAGCTGGAAAAATACATCATTCAATACAATACAATAATACATAATTTTTTCAAAAACCAAATAGTAAATTTCAACAAAACTATTAAAATCAGCATTCAGTGAGTCAGCCGCAGGAACATCTCACATGAAAATCAAATGTACCAGTACTGAGATTTGAACCTATTCAGATATAGGCGTTGTTGTTCAAAAGTTGATTCGGTTCTCCCATCTCGTGGTTACGAATATTTTCTATCTGAAAAACGAATCCAAACGTGCCTCAAAACGTACATACTCGTTTGTTTTAACAAACAACTCCCGACCAAAAAAAGAAAGTCAATTACGTTGCGGAAAATGATAAAGTACCGCGCATTATTCAAGTAACAATAATTTTATTGAAATACATAATGCTTATAAGTAGGGCCGTTGTTTGCGCAGAGTTTATACATAAGTAGGGGTGTTAGCGCTATCAAGTCGGTGGGATTTCGCGGCTATTTTATTTTAAGACGGACGTTATAAAGTCAAGGGGGTAGAACCCCGGACAGGGGGATGCTTAAACCCAAATCTCCTCACGGGAGTTTGTGGCTGCTCCAATTTGAAAGCAATATCAGACGACATAAACTGATATGAAGAAGAACATGTTTTCAGTACTTCTTAATTTGGTAGAAACTATATTCTCATCTTTCATTCATTTTGCTATTCATAAATCTGCATAGATTAAGTGAGATATTTAATTTAACAGGAAATAAAAGCTGGTAAAAAAAGAACCATCGTAATTACTTAAATCAACCGTAAGACTACCTCTATTAAATTGAAAATTCTTCCACTACTGCAATTCGAACACACGCTGTTTAAAATAACGGCAGCGGTATATGTATATTTATAAGAGGCAACTGCCTTAAACAACGTAGAGTGACTGGGAAATTGTTGAAATGTTGATAAACGCAAATCAAACATCCGAACCTAAAAGCAAAACTGGTAGCCGGACCAGATCTAGGAACAATATCTACGCACGTAAAACTAAGACCGGTTTTTGTACGAAAAAAAAATCAACTCTGATTATAAAAGAAAAAAAACGCGTTGAGATAATAAATAACATCTTCTATGTGCACAACTGCATTGTCAAAGCGCACCCGTTAAACCACACAGGGATTCTCTAATAAAGTCAGTCGAGGGCCCGAGAGACAGATAATCTTATGTTTAATACATTCCCCCAATGGGAAATTGCTACCGGACGAAATTGGAAGTAACATCAGACGACAAAATGAAAAAAGAAAGTTATACGTTTTTATTAATCTATTTAATGTATTAGATAGAAACCATTGTGAACAAAACGATAAATTGCTCATAGGAGCAATTTATCCTTTTGTTCACACTGGTTTCTTATGTATTCCGAAGAATGTTATTGAAAGTGAGGCACTATGAAGTAAGGCGTTTAAGCGGGTTATTTATTTTAACACTTGTTAAGCGTTACCCAGAGCCGGGTCTTTCATTTGCTGTCTATGTCAATTCCATCCTTTACTCGACTGTCGTTGAGCGTCGGGTTTCTTTGCATTATCATTACCATATTCGTGCAGATCGGATCGGGTGTCAGTATCTCAGTCGGTAATATGTATAACTTCTTATGCAGTGGTTCACAGTAAGAGACCCGGCTTGGCCAATATTATTTCAAACATTTTTTTTCAATCTGTGAGGTACATTGTGTTCGTAACTTACCAACGATCAATTATGTTGCTATTGGAAACCGGTTAGTACAAGTAACTCTGAAGGAACATTTAGCACTTCTGGTAGAAAATAACGGGTTCATGAATAGTTGCGCTGTTCACCGAAATATAGCTGAACACTTTTTTTAAAATGGAGAAACTCATGAAACATTCTTTTTCAAGTTACAGTAAAATATATGTACAACAGCCAATGAAGGGAAGTACCCAAAGTGGCCGCTGTGCACAGACTGGCTGTTGTTCACAATATTGGCCTTCCATTTGATATATCTCTTACAGAGTAGTTGTACAAAAATAAGCATTGTTTAAATCATTTATTCGTTGCATATTAATCCATGCTTTATCTAAAAAAAGAAAAATCAACGATGTTAGACAAGTTTAAAAACACAAATAAAGAGTTTTCCATCCCAGTTCGCACGTAAAGGGACAAATTAAATACTTACGTAACAAACGACAAGTGCCTTAAGATTAATACTCGCCACAAAGTCAATTTAAAGCTTGCTTGAAAATTTAAAGCGTCTTCCGTCTGCGCATAAGGAGAGATAACGAAGATTTAAACCATAATTCACTCGAGTAATTACTTTTTCGAATCGAACGCTCCGTCTGAAAAGACACTCAGTCGAAATTGCGTTCGGACGAGACTAGACGATTTACGGCTGATCAACCCTCTGTCGCACCACCATGGTGCTGACGACGAAGTCGTTTGCACAACTTCTTGTTTAGCGATTTTAGGGTAGGTTTTTGCTATTTTTTCCCACATTTTCAGACAATTAACCGAAAATCTAAAAACATGATTAAACCCGTATCGAATCCAACGTTCAATAAGGGTTGAATAATGTTTTAAGATTTTTTATTACTGGTCTTAAATTGCATAAAAATAGCAACAACTACTCGTAAAACGCTATACCGGAAGTTGCACAACCGATTCCGTTGTAGAGCGTTCACCAGCCGTGCGAATGACGGTACTGGATGAATTTCTTTTTTCCGTAATCTCTCATTTCACAATCCCTCACTTTATAGTATCGGTCTGAGAAAACAAACGACAGCTTCTGTGACAAATTGATAAAAATTGATAAAAATTGTACTTCCCAATAAAAAAGGAAATACATTTTCCATATGTGTCCTTAATCTATTCATTTTACTTTTTTCACATGTTGCTTTCAATACGAGCAGTCATTAATTCAATAACTGTTTCAATTATGTTTGTAGAATTTGTCTACTTTGATCGTTCAAATACTTATCGGTATTTGACCTTTTCGGCATTTTTATGGATTATTCCATACGTTCTGTTTGAAATGCAGGTACAGAATAACAAGACTATGGTCAGCAAAAGAATAGAGTGAAAGAAAAATATGGCAATTCATTATAACGTTAATTCTCGGACCTGATCGAAACGAACATTTTAACCTTTACAGTGCTGGGGCCCGTTTTACTAAAAAAGTTACGGAAAATATTTGCGTAAGTCATAATTGATAAACATGGATAGTATCTTCAATGAAAGAACAATATTGTAATGTGACACGTCATTGGAAGCGTCTCGGAGAGACGATTCCAATGATGTGTTACTTTGCAATATTGCTTTGCCCAATATGGATAAAAGCGGAATTATTGTTTTAGACTTACGCAAATCTTAAGCGTAAACTGTTTTGTAAAACGGTACCCTGGAACAGACTTGATGCTTAGGCAAACAAGTTAGATCACAGACCAGCCGCAAAGTAAATTGGCGAGTGGCCTGTGATCTAACCTGTTTGTTACTCTTGGTATCTTTCCTCAACATAATTAAGCAGATGTTTAAGGTTTTGAAAAGCAGATTTATCAAAAATCTATTTTTTTAGAGAATTACCCACCATTCTAGGCGGTAATTTTTGGAAATGGACTTTAATCATCATCACAATGGACCTTATGCATTATATTATCGTTATTTAGTGTCGCTTTTTGAATATATCCTGTGTAAAGGAAATGTATGGAATTTTTAAGAGGTGCATTTTTTTTTAATATATTATTTTCCGTTCATTATGTTCTTTAAGATCCGAATTTATTGTTATTCATCAAGCACAGATTGACTTGCCAAACCATCACTGCCAATATTCGCTTCTTTGCAAGTTTGCTTATGATCACAGCTAAACCAAACATATCGTATCTTCCCATTTCAATCAAGGAGATACAAAATTTCTAAAACGAGACTAAAATGCATCGAATTCGAGGCTCGGAACCGGAAACTTACGAACGTTGCTCTCGGAAATGCCCGGACTGTTGGCGAGTTCATCTTTGAACAGTTGCAGTTTGTGTCATCTTCAAGCTTGTATTGGCTGTTTACTTCCGTATAGCGACTTTTCACTCCCGAAGTTCTTCCGGACATCAAGTGCACTAGGCGCTTTGTTTGTCAACCAATCGTCTGATAACCCAGGACAGCTCGTAGACTGTCGCGGAAAGTAGACCGGTACCCAGGCGTGCTTGAGTCGGATTCGTTAGACGCTTGACGTGGGAAAATCGAAACGTTCGCAACTACGCTGGTTTATCTTTTATAAATCACATATTCCTGTACTTGAACTTAAATGTGGTTGACATAGGCTCCTATGGTTTGAACCTGACCCTATTTATTGAAAACTGAAAGTTCATACGTACAACAATTGTGTGGAGAATGGAAGGGTTGTGGGTTCGAAACGCATAAGTGTTGGGATCCACAATGTAAGCTTTCATTAATCAACATTCGACTTGAGTAATGGTTTTGTATCCAGGAAAAAGAATCAATAGTAATTAATATAATTTGTTAAATCTTGTTTTACAATCTGATTAAAGTAAAGAAAAGAAGGTTAAAACTCAATTATAAAGTGTAATAATTCAGGCAACGGATACACAAACCAAACGAGATGCATTGGCCATTCCTGCTTGATTTGTTGCCAAACACTACAGTAACGTGTTCTTCAGATGCCGCAGTGCGCTTAGAAAGCATTCATTATTGAAGCACGAAAGCAGTCGGACAGTCAATCTTTTATTCCAATACATAGGAAACGTATCATATCGAGACTAAACAGAAAATATTGCGACAAAAGAAGAATTTGCTCATGATGAGCAAATTCTTCTTTTGTCGTGATATTTTAGACTTTCATAGTTAATTAAAATTATCTCGTCATATAACTTCATTCACGTTTTTTATCATGTATCGTCAACTCGTCTTCGGAGGGCATAGTGTACTAGTGGCATTATGATGGAAACGGTTAGGTCTCTCCGAGAGGAAATTAAAGCAAGTTGTTTTATGTTTACACCTGTCCGTTAATGGGGGCCTTCAGAGATATGTTTTCGCTTTAATTGGATGCTAACTGCTGGTGTAAGTTAGTGTCGTCCTGTCTTATTGCCTGATAAATCAGCCAGGCTGCTCGGATAGCGCCGAGTAGGGAATTCTACACCATTTCCGATAGGTATCGCTTTCCAGGGCTTCTCTTCTTGTCCCTCTCTTCTGTTATCAGCCATTTTCTTTTGCGTGCTAATATCTTGAACATTATTTATATTCGGATTTCGCTGGCTTTAAAAATTGACGTCAGTTTTTAAAGCCAGCGAAATCCAAATATAAATAATGTTCAAGACATAACTAAATATTCACACATTTCCTTTGAAGTTGTTCATTTGTTTGTTTATTTATGTTTTTCCTGATAAATGTTATTTCATTTAAAGAATGTTAGGGTATTTTTTATACACTGATTAAAAGTACATCGAGTTCGAAACGATTTGTTGCTAGAATAAATGTCTAGTGTTAAAGCTTAATCAGGTTTGTTTACCGCTCAATAGATTGACTCAATTACAGAATTCTTTCTCTAGAGGAGTAGATTTTTCATCCTTTTGGTGTATACCTCTATCATAGCCAAGAGTACAGAATCTTTCATTATTATTTTGTTTTGTTTGTTTTGAGTATTGGAGTGTTTTCGACCACATCTAAGTTAGTTTTCAGACGTGGGTTATAATCAAATAATTAATTTTGGGTCAAAATCTTGTATAGTAGGAAAGATTGCTTAGCAAAAGAATATTCGCTCGCATAAAGAAATCATAAATCCAGTCTTTACTTTAGTTTCTCATGTTTTGTGTCGCATATTATAGTTAACTGAATTACTTTCTACTTATTATGAAATTAATGTTTTCAGTTTTTATTTTTGTTTTCATTTTCAATAGCGTGTAAAAGTACATTCAGCCAACAACCTTATACTTTTCCCCCACAGTTGAATACATAAGTACTTGTCAAATCCTAAGCGTAAGTATGGACACAATGACAGACTATTTCAGTCTAAGAATAAGTGCAATATTTGTGTAAAATGTACGGAAATCCCTGAAAACCCTAGTCCAAGTGCCTTAAAACCATGATATAACGGGAAGGGTTAGGACTCCGTGCAAAGCCGCTTGCTTATTGATTAAAGATGTAATTCGTCACCGGTTTTTATTACACATAAAGTACAGAGACAGGTGATTCCGAGGAACCGTCGATGAAAAGCACGCCACTTCCGTTTAGGCTTTAAAGGGCAATAACTCTCCCGGAATAATGGGGAAGTCTTTGGTTATCTTGGGAAGTTACCGGATGTTATCGGAGAAAGAACATAAAACGAATCCGGCTTGTTTCTGTTAATAATTTATTTGACATTGGTTTTGTTGCTCGATTATAAAAATAAGTCGTCAAAGTTAATAGGCTTTTAGACCCATTACTCTGCGATGATAGGTTTGATGAGATTATTTTGCAGACTGTAAAACGAATAGAAAACTATATGACAAAAAACAACAACACTCCTATGCAACGAAAAAATGGCATTCCACGTTTTGAGTTATTTTGCTTTAATCATCATTTTTTTCAATTGCTGATGCTCGAAAACATCAATTGTAAAAGAGATATTGAACCAATCGCCGGATTCCGAATTAAGTATTGGTGAACATTAAAGATTCATTTCCAATAAATCATTTTAACTCATAAATGTGTCAGACAAGAAACCAGTGTGAGTGAACGCTTTTCTATCAACCCAAAAGACTATTTGAAAAAGAAACCTTGTCTAGTTTTTTTTTTTAATTAATTTGACTCCAAATTGAACTTACCAATCATATAATAATTTTTTATTTAAGGTAATACCCATTCAATGGTTGCACACACTATGAAATGTGTGCATATAAATTGTAAAAAACATAGGAAAAAAAATGTCTGATGCCTCTTTAGATTTGTGCATATCCGTGATGTTGCGAGGCCAAATCAAGGATTTTATCAAAAATCATATTCTTTCTGACTGGCCAACAACGCCGGATGGAGTGGGCAAACAATAATGACGTCGTACGAATTCACACACCAAACGCGAATGACATACTGTCCAAAATGTAACAAAACTATTTCACGGGCCAAATTACTACCTTTTCATGCCTTACAAGCGATTCATACCGGAAACGTGTGGGCAAACAAGACCAGGGAAGGTGTTAGTAAGCGGTTTCTTCAGACGAATCCAGTACTCGCCCCGTAAAGAAGGCATATAGAACCCCCTATAATTATTGACGTAACTCCGTAAATCCAGTTTCGTGAATCAACGTAACTTGTTCAAAGTTATTCTAAAGTTGTTTTGATGAAGCCGCCGGTAAATGGCTACTCCCATTCTTAGCGTTCAACTCCCCTTGTTACTTCAACTCGATTTGATAGAACTACTTAGCTTAACAATCTCAAAGGAGATACAATTCTGATGTAACAACACGCTCCTATACGGGTATCATTATGGCGGATCAAAGCACCACGGTGGGGGCGGGGGCTAATACTAACAAAAGACGTTCCCACCGACGCTGTCGTCGCATATTTTGCGTAAACAGATATATCAAAAAAGAAAAGTCGACGAAAAACATCCCAATTAGGACGGATTAGATCATCTTGAAAAAGCCGAAGCGGTCATTTAATATTACGTCATCTAAATATGGCGTTGTCCATTTGTGAAAAAAAGGAAATCGGTGTTGTGATGAATTCCTTAAGGTTGTTTCCCCTTTATTTAAAGTCATTTAAACAGAGTTAGAAAATAGTTGGTTTCTGCTAAATATTTCATAAAAATACAAGGTCCTTTTTCCGAGCGTTTCCGTCATTTTTACGAGTAACAAGTTCTCATAAGGGTTAATGAGTAAAAAAGAAAACAAATGGCATAATTTCTACCCTTTGAACAACACTGCCCACCAGACCGCTCCCCGCAGGACACAATATATAAGGTATAGGATTGTGAAAGGCGTTATGGTCTAACAATAAGGCTAGTGATAATTGTTAACGCTTTTATATCCTTAGACCAAAATACTTGACTTTCGTTTGATACTAGTCTATTAATCAAATCGTACGTGTTCTATTTGAATGTGATGTGGCAAACTGGTTGTCAGCAACTTTTGACTTATCCGTGCAGCAAACGTTATTCCGAAATAGCCTATTTTAAAATGCCCATTGCGGTCTTTATTGCGCTTTGACAATCGCTATTAATTGAGTGACGGTTTACTCGTACCTCTTGTACTTGTAAAACTTATCTTGCAAAACACACCTCTATCATTCTGTAAAAGTTAGATAACTTTCTCAACTAGTTAATATTGTCAGGTACAATTTGTATAAATAAAAGAAAGAAATTGGCGGATAAATGGTGACCTGTTTGATGAAAAATTACAGTTACGAAGTTAAGATATACATGTATTTCTTCATAAGTATTTTTACACACAATCGTTTCATGATGCTTATGTATACCAAAGGTATCCACCGATAGGTATTTAACGAAAGGCGTGTATTCGAATGATTTCGAACCATTGTTTGCGTCACACTTTTTTTTTCTTGAATTTCTGTGTGAGAAAACATAACACAGTACTCTTTCAAGACATAGATTGCTTTCGTACTCGACTCAAATGTACATGTATTTCCATACATTTCATTATATGCGTATAAAATGTCATCAATCCATCTCTCAGAGATACTTCCCTTTGAAGCTACTGAATACTTTAGAAAATAATGAGCAATTTATCCTTTTGCTCATATTGTATTCTGCCCAATCTAATGACAAAATATCATCCTTTGCCTTTGGATGAATCGAAAGATCGAATGTTCAATATGGAGAAATAAGTAAAACAAATATGTGTTGCTGAAAGGGACTGGAAAATCTGTTAAAAATGACTTTGAAGATATTTTCTTCAATAAAGATATCTTCACCATGACCAATGGATTCCAATACACATTCTGAAAAATATGACAATGCGACAATAATCTCAAACTCAACAGATAACCGTATTATATCCAACACTGAATCTTAGGAATTTAGAAAAGCAGCGGCGGGTGTCTTTAACATATTTAGTGATGTCATCATTCAATGTAAGCAGATGTAACGCTCTAACCGCACTGTATGATTTGACACTGTATCAATTGTGTCAAGATCAATCCCTGATAAGTACCCTGTATTATTGTATTACTTAAGGTTTTGACCGATTTGATTTGGGATGGTGACAAGCAAAAGGTGTACTCTAAGTAGCTTACTTGTAGGAAATAACTTAAATTCCGATGTCAAATAATTACATTTGAGTTCTGAAAGGGAAGAGATCAACATTCCCCCTCGTAGCTTCATAGAACTTGTCATTGTCTTCACATATTGATGTCGATACATTTGAGAACAAAAGAAAGTAAAACGAGTAAGCAAGATACTTCGATTTCCAACATAGTTACCAATTTGTTGTAAATTTAATCGGGCTAATTACTCTCTGTTTATTAACGGGATATAACGTGCTGTGCGTTCAAACTGAATCATACATGGGAAATGGCAATACTTGTATCTTTTCTTTATTATATGTGAAATGCTATTTTATATACTATTTGAAAAATATAAGCAATCAGTCAACCAATCAATCAATCAACCAGTTAACAAACCAAACAAGAAATTGATCAATTACTATTGCAATCAACAATCAATCAATCAACAATCAATCAATCAATCAATCAATCAATCAATCAATCAATCAATCAATCAATCAATCAATCAATCAATCAATCAATCAATCAATCAATCAATCAATCAATCAATCAATCAATCAATCAATCAATCAATCAATCATCAATCAATCAATCAATCAATCAATCAATCAATCAATCAATCAATCAATCAATCAATCAATCAATCAATCAATCAATCAATCAATCAATCAATCAATCAATCAATCAATCAATCAATCAATCAATCAACCAACCAACCAACCAACCAACCAACCAACCAACCAACCAACCAACCAACCAACCAACCAACCAACCAACCAACCAACCAACCAACCAACCAACCAACCAACCAACCAACCAACCACCCAACCAACCAACCAACCGACCAACAATTACTTTTCATTTCAATCAATCCATACATTAATCAATCAATTATTCACAGAATCAATCAACAAACTGACCAACTAAGTAATCATTTCATCAACCAACTGATCAATATCCCTTGTGTTGTATAATTAATCAACCAATTTGATATGAGAATCAAATATGTATTTTCAGGTCGAATATTGATGGACATCCCATGCAAAGTTTGCCAAGATCATTCTTCGGGAAAACACTATGGCATCTATGCCTGTGATGGGTAAGTATTCGATAAACTGAATAGAATAACTTAATTGAACCCTAGCGTATTCTGATTATCAACCATCATATCTTATCTGATTTCATTCGATGTTCTTTCAGATAATTTTTAAATGTGAGTTTCGATATTCTGCTTAATGATTGAATGAATTAAGCGTTTTCGAGGCTCTGTCATATTTTTCTTAAAAGATGGAGGGTCATATTTTGCATCTTTTTCCGAAATTATCATATACGATGCTCTGTCATATCTATTTAAAACCGTGCAACTATGCATATCCTGTTTTGTTTGTCTTAGAATCGTGCAGTTCGATGCTCTAAACCAATCCTTTTACCTAATCTGTCTACTTAAATACCCTACCACATATCTGGCAAAGTGTGTAACTTGCACTTATGCATATTCAAAGTTTTTCTTAGCTGTCTTATCTTCATTAATGAGTCTTTCTTTTTTCTTTTTACAGGTGCGCAGGATTTTTTAAGGTAAATATCTATAACATTTCTTTAATCCTATTTGTTTGTTTTCGTCCATATTTCGTTTGTTGTCGTTTCTTCTGATTTTAAGCTCATGGGTGATTGAAGATCATGTTATAACAATTCTTGATAAAAGGCTAAAATGAGAATTATTTAAGCAATTATCTAGGGCTTTTTTCCCAAACTATGTTTGTCTAGGTGTTTTGCCAAAACTTTACCTAACTCAATAGTATGGTTCAATCAATTTTCTCTCCTCCCTGCATTCCATTGCAAATTCATGGCAATAAATAGCTTTTGGCTATGTAGGGTAGCTCGCATGATTTCACATTATGTGAAACAAAATAATATCGTAAACAAACCATGTAGATGTGTCCGAAAAGTATCCTTGCACATCTGCAAATATTGTTAGCTTTGGTTCCTTAGAAATATTGTGAGACCTTTATTTGAATACAATTTAAATCAAAACAATTTATTATTTATTGAAATTCTACAATTTAGGCTTTTGCAATATTTCAATACCTTAAACTCTGGCATTAAACAGTTAAAACGTTAGATTTCTAACATTACTTGGGGGATTCAATGCAAGACTTTTGTGAAGGACTTCCTTTAGACTTACACTAAACCCTCGATATTTTGATTAACCAAACCAAGGTAAAACAACTCTTTTATCATTCTCATATCTGTTTCTTCCTAATGTTTTCATATTGATATATCTGACTGACGTGAAGCAAGATGGTTTTTTTCTACCAGACCATTCGCGTTGATAATAGCAACTTATAAGCGCTGTTTATGACTATTTTCAGAGGTCAATTCGCAGGAATCGTCAGTACATTTGCAAGTCACGTGGCCAGACAATGTGCCCCGTGGACAAGACACACAGAAACCAGTGCCGTGCCTGCAGACTGAAAAAGTGTATTGAGACAGGCATGAACAAAGATGGTGAGTGTCCTAAAAACAATTAATAACAAAAAGTGAAAAGATGAATGCCTATTTGGTTTGATTGACGAATGATAAATTGTTAATAGTTAGGTGTGTAAAGGATCTAACAACAAACTTAATATTCAGTATATTCATATTTTCACTATCTTATTCATTCATTCGTTTGTTTGTATATTCATTCATTCGTTCTTTCTTTCTTTGTCATTCTTTCCAATATGTTGTCTTTCCCGTATTTAGTGAAAGTTTCTCGTATTTTGTTACCTTTTCTGTCTATTTTTTCCTCTTTATTTCTTCTCCTGCTAGTTCTGATTCTTCTCGATCGTTTTTTCTCTTCGATCTTTTTGCTCTTCATATTATCGTTCTTCTGGTTCTTGTTTTGTCCTTCTTGTTTCTTTTCTTTTTCTTCTTTTGCATTTCCGTATACTTCCTGTCCTTCTTGTTTGTCTTCTTCTTCTCAATCATTATCATCATTGTCATCAATGTCATTGACATTTTGTTCTGTCTGATTCGGCCTTCTATCTCTCTGTTCCCTCCATATATCAGTCCCACACGTGATGTACCTAACGTATTGTCATTCCATTGTCCGACACCGAAAGAAACTTTCAAAATCTAATCAAAATATTAATTCTTGTGAGAGAGCACCGAGTATACGGTGGAATTCTAAAGACTGTCAAACCGTCGCACTTTCAAGAGTGCGATCTTATATTTGTGGGCGTCCAAACTCTATTTACCAATAACCTCGTGGTAAGTTTGTTTCATCGGCTGTAGTTATCTTTAGGAACCATTCTTACAAAAGCATAAATTCCTTATAATTGGCAGTATTTCCTTTATCACAAAAGTTTCTATACATTCTTACTAGAGTGATATACTATCGTCATATTGCGTTTGGAGAAAGCAGTTACCTTCAGTTTGGACAAGTCACAAATTCAAATATGGGGGATTGGGTTAAAGTCATTTTTTCTTTGGATCTCTTTTTATCCTCCAGAGAGTCAAGTGCAGTGTATTGTTCCACACGGGAATTGATATAAAAGTTATATTTAAGTATCGCTGGAAACCCCATTGTCAGTTGTTTAATGCGTTATTTACACGTACCCAGATCAGTTCGCCCCCTGCTTTTAATATCTTCAATGAGGATTCTTTCTTCTTTTTGAACCCTTGTTTTCCGTGAAACATTCGGTTTTTATATTTATGAGTACCTCATGGACAGCATGGTAAAAACTTGCGATTTTCGTTTATCTTGGTGATTTATGATCTCACCAACACACTCGAGAACAAACTTTTGTTCGTTGATTAAGAGCCTTCTTGATCATTGTGATAAAATCATTAAGTTCGTTTCACTAGATCATTCTCTTCTACTCACGACACAGCTTTGCTCACCGCTTGCTGAAAGTACACTATAAATAGAGGTACACTGTCCATAGAGATGTTTTAGTAGGCAATGTGCACACAAACGAGCACCCGCTGATGGATAGTTCGAAAGATCCAGACGTAGATACATGTATTTTATTCTGTAACACAGTTACAACTTGGATCATCCGAGTTAGCAGATGGCTATTGTTCATATTTTCGTATCTCTATTGAAATTCTCTCATTGCTTCGAAAAATGAATGCGATGGGGGAGTTACTAATCGGTTAATTCTTCAAAGGTATAGTAAGGGTCCTGCTAAAGGGGCATTTTTCAAAGATCTTTTTCTCGCCATACTTCAAAAGATGCTATAAACATATTAATTGTTCGATACTCATAACTCTCTTGTCAAGACAGATTTATTGCGTATCAACAGTAAAGGGTTTTAAGAAAAAGAAGCTAGGAAAAAGTTTCGGGAATACACCTCTAATACGGATATCAGGAGTGTGTGTTCAATTCAAACCTCGATCTGAGTTGGTCTCGAATCCCTATCTAAGCTGTTTTTGGCTTGGTACTTTTTCGTTCGCACTGGTGACTGCCTCCACCCCTGCCCCTCCCTGCAACCCATTAACCGAGAAAACCATAGTGTAAAGCCGTAGCTACATGGAACGTTTCCGCCTATTTGTTTCTAATTCTTCTTAATTGTTTCGATTCCAATCTGCAACATTACATGCATAATGTTGGTAATTTACCCTAGCCTCATTTTCGTGTGGTGGTCGAATAATTCAAACATAATGCAACACATTTTTTGGTATTAATGATACATATATATTTCATTATCTTTTAATACATGTAACGTTTTCAGAGTAAAGCTAAACAAGGTTTGAATAGAAATGAACCCGTTTACACCACAGTTAATTCTGAAACGTCATAATTAATCGCGGTGGTCCATAGCACCAATTTAATTCTGGATACAACGAACAAAATGTTTGAAAAATTGATTAGTCTTTTAAAAGAAACTTGTAGTTTCTTTAAGTTAAAGGCTTAAACGCCCCATCTTCAGAAGCTAAAACAAAACAATGAAAATGAAAAACGTTACTTGGAGTACCTATTATTCTCACGTAATTATAATTATGAAAGAGTTGTAATTCACTACATTAATGTACTGGCTGAACTTTTATATGCATTCACGGCTGTTTATATAGTACACGTTCTAGAATTGGGGTCAACATACACTCGCAAACCAATTAATACTAGAACTCTTTTCTCATCAAAGACTCTTTTAACATTTCATATCATGTTGTATTCTGTCAAGCGTTTAGCAACTTCAAATAGTCTTTATCACAAGACAAAAACCAGTAAAATGGAGGAGGAGCAAGATTTAAAAATATTGTTATAAAACAAGACTTCTTTTCTTAACTGTCAAAACCTTTACTTCATCGACTTTTTCTTAAATTCGACTTTGGTCGAAAGGCTTAAGTGGCACTTAAAAACGGGACTTATAAAGTGACCATCTCACCAATTGATATTTCGATCTTTTTTATAACAGAATATTTTCTACTGATACTATGCCATGACAGATCTATGGAAATATAAACAACTAGACTACAGTTTTGGATTCTCATCGCTATACATAACCGTTCGATAAAGATGTATACTATTTAGTTTAGAGATGAAGTAAACTGTTCTATAATGTCCTTCCTGCAAATTCACCGAACCGGATAAGACAGCGTTAAATCTAACTGGGTCATCAATTATAGATTAGCACTAGCAAGTTACAGTATAGAACAAGGCAGCCAAAGCCAACTTCTACATCAAAGCACTGAAAATTATGATTGCTTGTGTAACCATTTTTTAACGAAAACAGACATTTAACATCTTTAAGATGAAGGAAACGAAAGTGGTCGTTTATTTAGAGACGATGTGGGTTTAAATCACATTTTTAATAGTCTTTTGCTCATGGAACAGAACATGTGATATAGCCCCTTTAAAACAAACATCTTGAAATGCGCTTTCAACCCATTACCAAACAAAAACGACATTTAACCAGTTTATTGCAGACGACTCTGGAAAACATTGTGTTACGAGCAATTTTTTCTTTTCCCATAATGTTTTCTGCCATATCCGAAGATTATTTCCCTATTGCATCACATTTTGAAATGTCGTCTGCAAACTCTCTCAATTAGGGAATGTCGACAAGTTGGCGTTTGGTAAAGGGTTAAACCAGAAGGATTAGTGGCACGTTATGTGAACGCATGTGTTCAGTGACGAGAGAGATCTAAATCTTGTCGATTTCTGTGTATCCAGTTGTGCACAGTTGATAGATCGTATCTCTCATATAGAAGCGTATTGTAGTTAATGACAATGAGCACAATTAGCTATCAATTTATGCGAAAAAGACCACTCACTTTCAATCGTATTAAATGGATACTCCGCCGCGCAATAAAAAGGTACCAGGGTACAAATGTACAATTTCTATTCACTTTGGCAAATACAGTTTAAACGATGTTTAGAATAGAAACTTTCAACAGCGTTTTGTTTATACCACGGGGGTCGGTATATCAATCTAAGTTTCAATAATTACCGTCATTGTATAAATTATGCACATGATTGTTTTAAGGTCGCAACTACTTAATAAAGTGGTAATTAAGTTTAAGCTGTTATCGACGAGAGACAATGTGTCACAATTACATCTTGACACGTATGATAGAATATCAGGTACATAAGGTCAGCTTTCAAACCCTCCTTATTCATAAATAATTATGAGCTTTATTCAAACACTTATATCTTTAATTCATATTTGTTTTCTCAATTTAGTTGTACCCACTCTTACACACTTCACTGAATGATATGTTGACAGACAATATTTTTCCAAATTCCTACTTTGCTTCAAAGACAACGTTCAAAGCATTTACTCAATAAGGCCAATTTTCATATGCCGCCCTGACAGAAATGTATTGAATATAGACAAGAAATCACGAAGTCAATGAATTTATGACATGATCTTTCGCTGTGATGAACATAAATCAAATGTACCTAAACTCAAATGAAAAATCAGTTACCTTACATGCGTAAAATGTTGGCCCGTTTTAGGTTGACCAATCGGATTAGGCGTAACCGTGGCACCACTTTACCTATTAAGAGACAAACATAATACAGTGGAGCCTCGTTTATCCGGACCCCGATTATCCGAATGTCTCGCAATCCGAACGAAATTGAAAGGGAACGGAATTTTTTGACCAGTTTGTTGCAGACAACTTTTGAAAACATTGTGGGAAAAGGAGAAATTGCTCGTGACGAGCAACTTCTCCTTTTCCCACAATGTTTTCTGCCATATCAGAAGATTATTTTTGGGACGGTCGACAATTTGGAGTTTGCTAAAGTGTTATAAGTATACACGTGCATACAGACCGTTTATGTCTTAATGTGTATAAGAACATGCGCTACTTTATTAGTCCGGATGAATCGGTAATCCGGACATTTTGTTGGGAACGGGCGTGTTCGGACTAACGAGACATCACTGTACATAATACTGCATGACTAAGCTTGATAATAATACAACGACATAGCATAACGCTTTTGGTAAATACTGATGCACACACATTGACTCTATGTGCCTACACATTAGTGGTTTTCTTACCTTTATACCGCTTGAATCGACTTCATGCTTTCGCAAACATGTTAGATCCAGGCCAGCCGCCAAGAAGATTGGCAGAGTATATTTCCTCATCGAAATAAAGCAAATGTTTCAGGTTTTGGAAAGCAGACGACACACTAATTTATTTTTAGAAAATTACCCAGCATTCTAAAAGTTAGGTACCCTCTTTAATAGACGCGTTATTCTGCTCACTATGGGACCTCCGCATAACTGACATGTCTAAAGAAATAGAAATATCAAAACACAATACAAAATCGAGAGTGAAATGAGACGAGTTCCATGATTAAATCATCAATGTCTATTTGGCGGTTATGTATTACATAATGATTGACGGTTTATCGCAAGAGGTCAAAAGCGAGGAGGGTATTGTCGGGTAATTGTCGGGTATTGTCGGATATTGTCGGGTATTGTCAAGTATTTTCGGGTAATGTCGGGTATTGTCGGGTATAGTCGGGTAGGGTCGGGTAGGGTCGGGTATCGGTGAGTAGTGTCGGGTAGTGTCGGATATAGTCGGATGGGTAATTGGTATACGACCAATGGCTCGGTGCTGCTACCATTCTCTACGCAGTCAATCTCGTGTCTTTATTGAACGACTCACTTGAGTATTTAGTCAATGCCCATAGGACAAGAATGTGATTTAATACAGTTTACATGTACCAGCTTGTATGAAAAGGACGGGACATATTTAAAGCCGTCCTTCCTTATCCTTTGCGACTCCAGAACATGTTTTCATTCTGACATAAAGAAAAAATGAATGCTTGTTCGTGTCACAAATGCATCGTTAAGAACATTCTCAAGGCACTATAAATCTAGACAGACTAATAGAATGTCGATTATCCAACTTCCAACTTCAACTGACCTTAGACTTATGGGCAGATGCTTGAAATCGATAGTGTTTTCTTGATATATTACCTGTGAAATAATGAATACATACATGCTAGATCTCTGCTTTCCTTTAGTTCGAATGACCTAGATTGACATTTTCAAAACAAGCATGAAATGGGATTGCAGTTTAGATCATTTCAGTTTGCTTACCTTGGATTTCAACACACGGGCCTCAAATTTGGAAGTCGATGATATACCATAGGACCGTTGTCCCCTACAATCTTTTTAGTAGGGTTGTTAAGAATCATAATAACTCGTTCATTTTGACCCTATTGTGTTCCCAGGGGCCTAAAGATGTCCTTGGGTCAATACTATTTCATATATCAATATATTACATAGTGTCGACCCCATGATAAGTATAGACCCCTGTCGTAGTGTGAGTATGTATGATTATAAAATGTAATGACAAAATACTTTGTTACTTTACGTCTGAATAATGTATTCGTATACGTATTCTTCTACAAGTTTCGCATTTCCTTACAGCTGTTCAGCATGAGCGACGACCCTGTACATTAACGTCTGAATAATGTATTCGTATACGTATTCCTCTACAAGCTTCGCATTTCCTTACAGCTGTTCAGCATGGGCGCGGCCCATGTACATTTACGTCTGAATAAAGTAATCGCATTCCTCTACAATGTTCACATTTTTCTTACAGCTGTACAGCACGAACGTGGACCTCGCAACTCTACCATCCGGCGTCAGGTGGCCATGTACCTGAAGGAGACGAGTGAGCTGAACTCCCTCTATGGGACCACACCCTTCCCGGCCCCCTACATGCACGGGTTCTACACATTTGAGCGCCTTAACGACGGGGTCACGGTCAGCGCGGTGGACCCACCGGCCTCGCCCCTCTCCCCCGTGGCCTCACCTTTAACCCCCACGACTCCAACCTCCCCTGGGCTTTTATGCCAACCCACACCCAAGGTATGTTATTAAAATGTTAGTTCGTTGCTGTATATCTAAAGATGTTGTATTACCTCCATTTTAATGAATATGCGACATTGGTGCAATGATAGAGCGTCGACCTCTTGTACCGATGGTCCCGGTTTCGAATCCCCGTCAGGCGAGGTGTATTTCACCGGAATTAACCTACAAATCTGCGTGAGTACTGGTATAGTAAGATGTACAATCGATGTAAAATAAATAGGTTTAATGAAGATTATACCACTTGTTGAAATCACGAGAGATATAAGCTGTCGAAAGAGAATTATTGATCATGCTCTTAAGTGAACACTTATACAACATAGCTTATATGATGTCACCAAAGCTTTAACAAGTTTGAAAATGTTGTTGTGGTTGTGAGAGTATCTAACTCGAAATTTACAATCCTATTCCCTACAAAAGTTCAAATTATGGTGGCCAAATATGAATCATTTTGAAGGAATCTTTTGCTTACTGACAAAAAGCCAATGATCATACCGGCCCTTATGCGCTGTTAAGCTAGAAGTCTCTTCAAGGTTAACCGATCATCGTAGTACAGCTGGTAAATCGTTGATGCGATTTTACTTCCCCATAAAATTGAAATGTATTAACCCAGTGGGCGACAGTGGTAGAGTGTCGGCCTCTTGTACCGAGGATCCCGGGTTCGAATCCAAAATTGCCCGGACTAACCCACAAATCGGCGCGAGTGCTGGTGTTTTATCGAGGAAGCAGTCATCGAGAGTGACTTGATATGCTTAAATAAGCTTCCTTGACAACCGATGTCAAATGAACAAACAAACAAACAAACAAACAAATAATAAACCAAAACAAACAAACAAACTAACAAACCCTCTCAATCTATTTATAGTACCCACACGAGCTGATCCAGTCCTATTTTAGTAACCCGGAAGCGATCTGCGAGGCTGCTGCCCGGCTCCTCTTCATGAGTATAAAATGGACGAAAAATGTCCCGGCATTCCTCAGCGTCCCATTTCGAGACCAGATCACGCTACTGGAGGAATCGTGGCGAGAGTTGTTTGTTCTTGGTGCCGCACAGTTCCAGCTACCATTAGATGCTGCTGCACTTCTGAACGCTGCTGGTAAGTAACGATATTTGTTGATTGATAAGCGGGTGGGGTGGGTGTTCGAATTGTTGTTTCGAAACGCAGTTGCCAAGAAATGGTTTATTTTTAACAAAGTTTATAGAGACAGGGTTTTATTTAAGAATCACATCTAAAACTGTTCATTCCTGGAATCTGCAAGCAACCAAATTGAAAAAAAAACGCGCGTTTTTCAATAAACGATAACAACTTATTTTCATAATGTAGATGTGTTTGTAAACAACAACAGTATTTGCAACAAAAACGTATTCCAAGTCTAACAAAAAGGTTATCTGTTTTTTATTTCAAAAGATGGAAAATTGACTATTTGGTGTTATACAAACGACATTAGGTTTTAAGATAGTGGCAAATTTCTTAAATTTAAAAGTAAGGCGGTTCAAATATCTTTGCTTAAGTGTACAATGGGTATTTATGATATAATTAGGACTCGAAAAACTATTCCAGATTAGATAAAGTGATTAAATGTTTTAAAACTGCTAATATTAATACGATATAATTCGATGTTGTGTTATAACTCAAAACTGTTAAAAAACTGTTTTATCCCTATGGACTGCCACACAAATCAAGAAGGCTGAAAAGCTATTAAATCTGGACTATGACTTGCAGAATGCTGACGGGGGTGATTAGATCCAGTGGTTTGGCGGCTAAGGCCGGAAATGTCCGTTTACCTTCCAATTTACACCTCATATAGGAAATGACCATTTGGAGAAATCAAATTTAAAACCCTCTCTCACGGTGACTGTGTCTAGAGTAATATGAACACTATCCAAATATTAGAACTGGCTGAATAATACATGTTCACTCTCCACTTACAATTTGTTAGGCAAAGCAGCCTTAATGAGTGGTACACTTTTCGTTAATTAACTGGAAGCTAAAATATTGTAACGAAACAAAAAATTGCTCGAGACAAGCAATTTCTTATTTCGTTACAATATTTTGATAAACAAGTTTCAAAATTTCGTAAAGGCCCGATTCAATCTGCTCGACCAAATAAGGGTCTAAGTCAATAATGTTCATACGTAGAAGCCTATCCAATGTACAGGCTAATTTCTTTGACAAACATCTCTACCGCATAGCAAGCGTTAAGGGCGACACTGCCTTTTTGACTTTTTCAACTTTCTCTGTTTACTCTTCAAGTGGGGACCAACACAGAAACTGGGAAAATTCAACAACTTAACTGTTAGAAATCATTGTACCTGCTAGTCTATCAAATTACTGTTAATATTTTAAGCCTACATCCCCTGGAGGGGGATTTACGTGGGAGCTACAAGAAATAAATTGACGAATCAAAACACATTTATTGTTTTCTTCGTGCGTCTTTTCTGAAAATGTAGATTACCCTTTAATCCGTCGATGACAAATCTTATTGATTATATGAATTCATTTTTGATATTTCATTTATATATTTCCAATGAAATATGTCTCTAACGAGCCCTTTCTCTGTTATGTATAAACATTCCTTATCCACGATTTGGTAGACACCTTTCAGGTAGAATACCCATATACGCCATTTGTCGATATATAAGGTTTTGGAAAGCAGACGATACAAACATTTATTTTTAGAAAATTACCCCGCATTGTCAGGGTCAAATATTTATTCTATAAAAACAATGAAATTGCTCTTCTAGTTCTGAATCACCATCTGCATTACCTTCAATATAGTCAATCATCGCGATATGTCCATGTCATGCACATTCAAGTTTTATTCAAGTTTTATGACATATAAATCAACATGTTTTCTATTGTTTCAGGTTTGAACAGCGAGAGCACTTCAGCTGAGAAAGCAGCCAGCGTCCTGGCCGAGATTCGAGCTCTTAACGAAATCATCTCTAAATTTAAAAGTCTTCAGGTCGACGCGACCGAGTATGCCTGTCTGAAGGGAATAGTTCTATTCAAAACCGGTAAGTGATAATGTCTTGGTGTAATAACTGGCTTTTCTTTTTGTTATAACCTTTCCCCCCGTTTGTAACGTATCATATTTGGCTTCTTTATCTTAACTATTTCCTCCGTTTTGAACGTTGTTGAAGTTACAAGCATTCGTCCATTTCATTACATTAATTGGAAAACTTGACGTATAAATAGCAAAATGAGTAAAATTGCTCTCTCTCTAAGATACCTTTGCTAGCTTTATATGATGAAAGTGTAGGTGTGTGATAGAATAGGTTTAAGACATTCTCATCTATTTCTTTTATTTCTCAGCGTTGAGAAAAATAGCAATAGTTTACAGAATAAACCGTTCAAACGGTTTACTTAATCTGCAGCGTACATTTGCTATTTCTCATTAATACGATTGCGAAAGCAGTTGAGAAATGTATCACTGATTTAGCTTTATAATGTTACTTTATAGATCTAGGATGTTATCTTATTTTGAGAAGACATCTTATTTTAAAAAAATAAAAAATAAATCCAAATCTGTGAGATAGCCCCTTAAATAAGTTTTATGCAAGGCGAAGCGGTAGATACCATTAAGTAGAACGAATTCCTATTCGTCCAGTCATATTTACGATTGTTAATCCTCGTTATCAAATGCAATTTCACCAGTCAAAAAATATTAAATACGTGTAAGAATAAGAATAAATTCTGCGTCGTGTTAGATAACAGTTTATTACATAAGATGAGCGCCATTTCGTTATTAACAAAAGCTCATTTATCAACGGACACATCTGCACAGGAAATGTGACTTTCTGGTCGGGAAGCACGTACTATGCCAGCTATTTCCCTTTACTCACGGATGTTAACCCTTATAAAGCTGGAACCGACTTCATACTTATGCAAACAGGTCAGATCCAGGCCAGTCACAAAGTAAATTGGCGGCTGGCCTGTGATCTAACCTGTTTGGTACTCTTAGTATTTTTTCTCATCAAAATTAAGCAGATATTAAAGGTTTTGGAAAGCAGATGACACAAAAATCTATTTCTAAAGAAAATTACCCATCATTATAATGGTAAAGGAAACATATAAGCTTTCTGAAATAAAAGGTTTTGCCTCCGTATCAGCCACATGGTCGCGTCTTTTTAATGCGAATAAAGAACGATGTAGATACATTCTAGATTAAAGACTGGATTTGATAAGCCATAGAACTATGCACAAATGTAAATCATGTACCAAAGTAAAATCCTTTTGCTAGACGGTGTATGAGTTTTCAAGTAGTGACTAGTAAAACTGGTCCTTGTGTTCATAACAGCTAAACTACGTTTCAAACAGTTTTTTAGTTTCCCTCAAAACATGTTTGCTATTTCTGATGAGACCTTTTGATTATTTGAATAATTAACAATGAAATGAAATATGTTAACCATGACCATACACAATGTCTATATAGTTACAATGGTCCATGACATCTCTAAACCTGTTTGATAGGAGTTGTTATGTGTTCATTCACACAATGTGCAGGGTTAGTTTGATAAATATGAACCATTAAAGGCATGTGACTTTTTATAGATGGATGCCAGGTGTTTGATTAAAATTAGGGCCATCCCGTTGACTGCACTATCTCTCTCATACATGCATGTTTGCTTAAAAAGAAAATCACTTCCTCATGTTTAAGAGAATTGCAATCCTTTTCGGAATGAAAAAAAAGCGAATACTTTATCAAAAAGTGAATTTAAAAAAAAAAAAAAAAAAAAACTATGAATAAAGAAAACCGCTCTTAGGGTAACGTTTGAATGAATTCCCGATGAAGATTTTTTTCAGTGGTCTACAATGAAATAAATTAGATATTTATAGAATATACTCATATTCTAATGTAGCTTTCCATATCAGAACGTTTACCTCTTACCGAAGACTTTCTTTAATATCGTATAGAATATTCAATTGTCTTAGTGCAGATGCCAATTTGAAATGATTTGGTGAAGAATAACCCCAACATAAGGGACACAGGCTTTAACAATAAAGATTTAATTGGACTTGTTATAATAAATGCCAGCTTCTGTTACTCGTAGATGAAAATCCCTCATTGAGACGATTCTAATGAAAAACGCCATCAGGGATCGTGACAAATGAAAATGGTTTATTGCTAAACGTTGGATACTCTACAATATCAGCTCCACCCTGTATGTGGCTTGATAAAAGTTTTGGAAATGATTCCTTGGCAAGATTGGGATATCCTACCCTTAGAAGATTCACGATTTAAAAATTGTTTTCGTTTCTTTTTTAGTGCTCCCCAATTCATCTCCCAGCTCCTCCTCTTCTTCCTCCCCATCACCCTCCTCTCCTGAGATGAAGACTTTACGAGACTTTCACACCGTGGCAACCCTGCAGGACCAGGCACAGATGACCCTGAGCAAGTATATACAGGCCACCTACCCCACCCAACCGTTCAGATTCGGAAAACTTCTGCTCTTGTTACCAACGCTAAAAACAGTGGGAGGGTCAACGATTGAAGAGCTGTTCTTTAGAAAAACGATTGGAAACATACCCATCGAGAGACTCCTTATCGATATGTTTAAATCAAACGATTTCTGAGGAGATTGTTATACAAGAAATACTTCGATAGATGCACACACCGTCTTGCTGTGGCGGGATAAACACATGTAGCTAAAGAGAGGAACTGCCGGCGCAGTTTGGTAAATGTATATTTTATGACGTACCGTATCTTACAAAGCACCATGTTGCGTCTTCTAGTCACGTGAACATTTCCCAGCCAATGGGACTATTGTGGCGGTACAAGGACCACAAGACATACGGTTTAAAGTCAATGAAAGGTGTGTGACGAGACGGCTGTGGTCAAACGATAGAGTCCGCCCATGGTTTAATTTAGACATCGTGTGCTTATGTTACAAGCAACCTATAAACTGTGAAACTGTGTATGACGCATACATACGGCTAAAGAACATGTTATAATCCGATTGCATTACCATTTTCGTTTTCTCTTAAAATGGTTATGAGTACAGAATCGTTACAAGCAGAATAAGTTTAAACCATAAGCAGATCCTCGCACTTTGACAGCTTATTTTCTTATTTCAATTAATAACTCGAAATTATGATTGTTTTGTCAAAATGAAAATACTCAATTAGAAAGACCTGTCACACCTTCTCATTTTGGTATTATATATGGCAAAGCATACTGATTGCGATTTAAAGGAAATGAACCAACTATTATCGTCTTGTTAATACCATGGATAAATCAATTGTAAGGGGGTGTTTCTCACTTCATTTTGACTTGCTACTTCGTAATTGTCCACTAAATAGAGACACCGGGGGACATTTTTGCACCATCTTGTAATTGTATCACACCATTATGTTTGGTCGCGGTAAGACCTCAGTGGGACAGGAAGTGCACTGTCGGTATGAATGCTTTATCAAATGACACGGGTGCTATCACCTAAAGAAAGCACATTTCGGTCCTCCACTAGAAATTGTGTTACAACATATGAGTTTCTCATCTGTTTGCATCGAGAGAACTGTTGAGCAATTTTTTCCCATTTTCTGATAAATAGTTTAAGTAACCATATCAAAACATTTGAAATGCCGATTGATTGTTTTGTGGTTAACAGTATGGGATAGGAAGGGGTGGTTTTTGAAATTTATATCTTCTATGCATGAACAATAGCACTTAAAATCTCTAATTCTTAGTATAGCCACATATTTGTCACACACTTGTTTTTTTCGAAACATCTCACTCTAAAATGGCATGCATCGATTCATATCTGTAGTTAGATATTTTAAATGTGCGATTTGGACCACTATATTTATTATTCCGTTGATATAAAACTGCTTTAAAAATGTGATACACTCGCACGAAACGAACAATTTTTACATCTGTTTCAACGGCCTCTATCTACTTTAATCAAGGAAATATCATTGTTATTACCGATCAACCGTTGTCTGTCTTTGCTTCCGATTCAATAAAACATTTAACAAAGGCGCACTTAGACGTATTCCCATTTTAAAGATGATGTTGTGTTGGTTCAAATTTAAAACAACAATAGACAAGTACGACATTTGTACAGAGCGACAATTTTCTTGTGATTTTTGGCAGAACGTTTCTTTTTTATTAGATAATTTCTACTTTGGTTACTTTGTTTTCCACCAGATTAACATTACATATTTTATTAATATCAAAGGCATCCAGCCCAAAATACAAACAATACACAGCAAACAACATTAAAAATGCAGTGTAACAAAACTAGAATTTACTACGATCTCTTTTCTCAAATTGGTTTCTAAAGGCGTCACTGGGCTACCCGGTAGCGTGAGTGGTATTTTATATAGTAAGGGTTAAACCTAGGAAGGTTATGGGAACGAACACGGGGAAAAACACGATCCGAAGAAAGAGGCATTTTCAGGCCATTGTTTCGACTGCATGCGGAGGTTCTCACGGGTCCATGCCGAATGCTTATTAGCTGGAGGGAGAGAACAAAACGAGAGAAATTAGTCAATACGTCCTCAAACAATTCACAACTTGGGCGATAATTGGCCGGAAATTGACCACTATCTTGCCAACAATCTTAACTTCTTTGCTGGAGAGCCGCTACGCTTAACCCTTTGTCTAAGATTGAGGTTGTGAAAAACGTATGATTTTTCTATAGAAAAGACCCGAACAAGCTATGTATTTAATTGACAAACTAATGACGTTCTAAATTCCAATCTTATGAAGTAATCGTTTCTAATGTGTTAATGCTACTTTTCGTAATTAACCAGCATTAAGTACCATTCGAACAAAGATCGAATGATGGAAAGTGTTTGAACTATAGGATAAACGTTAACGAAGCGGGGGAAGACAATTTGACGGGCAGGCATGAATGGGCATTTAATTGAAAATGGTCCTTTATTGGAAAATTGATAGCTAATTGTGCGTTATTTAGTCAACATACACCTGTGAGCAAGCGGCGAAGGAAGACGCGAATTTAATAATTAATATTTGGGTGAAAACAGCGGACTCGGGATAATCGCTTGATCAAAGCATTTTGCAGCGGAAAGACAATTGATGAAAAAGACATTTGAATATGAGCTGTATTTCCGTATGATGACAAAATGTCCCCCTGATAAACTTACCATAAGTAATCCATTTCTCTACGCTGTTGGAGCATACTATTCAGGGAAACCGTATTAGAAAAATAAATATATAGAAACAGAGCTCACAATACTCAAATTAAGGTTTAACACAGTGTTGCTTTCAATGACCTTAAAATAAGATATTGTCCTATATTCATGCTTTAATATATTGGTTTCAAATGCATTCAATAAAATAAAGCGATTTATATAACACAAGATCGCATACAGCGAAACGAAATTAACTGACTGCGATTTTTTGTCATTATATACTTTTCGAGAATAACACAATGTGCTTGTAATGGAGTGGTTTTAATGAAACAGTCACGAATTAAATTAATGTGCGTTTCTTGCTGGATTCATCTTATCATACCTCGTTCGTATTTATCAAATCATAGTCGGTTCACGTTTCCGGTCGTGTAAATAGGATTGAAATAATATATTCGATTGTTTGAATTGTGCCGCTATCTCTTGATAATTGGGATGCAATATTTGTTGAAATTACAGCTGCTCGTTTTGTTAACCACGATTCTACGAGATATAAGTTACACGAATCGTTAACCTAGCCTGTTAATTAATTCATCAAAGAGGACTTTGTTGCAATGTTTGAAATGGCAAAACCTGCACCAATGAACTGAACATGATTCTAATCAAATAACGGTCTGTACAAATATCAATGAATACACAATAGAGGTTAATTTGTTCGAACTTTATTTATTTAATGTCTGGGTTGGTCAATGGGGTATCACTCTCTAACTACACGACAAGGGTTGTGTTACGTGTACCAGGGGATCAGGTTAGGGGTTGTGTGACATGGCACGGTCCCTTTGTAGAAAGGCCCATGTCAATAGCTGGTATCGTGTTCCTATAACTAATTGGCTGTTTATTAATTAAAAGATAACAGTTTAGATGTCTGAATTAATCATTTCGAGAGATGCAGAATTGAGAGACCTTAAGAACGAATTGTACACATGTTTTATTAAAAAAAACCTTGGAATTATTCATGACTTTCAATAAAAAGGAGATTTTATTGTCGTTTTAAAATAGAAAATACAGACTAATTGATGTCCATGTGAAGACACCATTATGTTGATCTTAGCCTTTACATTGTGGCGAATCGTGCATTTATTCTCCAATCAAACGGATAGTTGCAAAGATAACCTCGTCTTATCTAATAGTAACATGGCATAAAGGAATCCCGATTATAATGTTTAAGCGACTCTTATTTCAAATTACTGGCTTTGTTTAATTAACAGATAAGTTCAGTGAAAATAAAACCGTTTAATTTGAAAAGAGATATATTGTTTAAAGATATTTATTTAGGAATGACTATTGTTTAACAATTTATACATATCATGTGATCACAAACACCAATTATTCGACTGTTCATTTGTAATACTGTTTCTAAATTGCACTGTGAAATGAAAACGAACCTTAAGTATTTAACATTTAAATTGTCGCATCGAATCAGCCTTGTGATTTATCCATAACGTATAGTCTTATCGGGTGCAGCACTTTGGTAATGCATCCATCGTTGATTCAAAAGCACAACTTTAATATATAGGAGCCATTTATTTAGGAATTGCATCAACGAAAGAAATACAAAATGGTCATTGGTATTGTTTTGAACCTTAAATCTATTTTCACACTCATGTCATATATTTCATCTACGCATTTTTCAAATACACATTTAACGACTACCAGTATTTCGATTTAAATATTGTTTTTCTTTGTCTATACAACATGTACATACATTTAATCATTTCATGTTAATGCTGCTGTTTTTTGAAGATTGTCTATACATTTAATTCTCTCTTTACTTCATCTCGTCTATCCTTTAACCCTTTACCAAATGCCATATTTTCGACTGTCCCAAATTGGAAGAGTTTGCAGACGGTATTTCAAAATGTGATGAAATTAGAAAGAAATCTTCTAATAGAGTAGAACACATTACGAGAAAAAGAGAAAATGCTCGTCACGAGCAATTTCTTCTTTTCCTACAATGTGTTCAAGAGTCGTCTGCAACAAACTGTTCAAATGCCGTAAATGTTTGGTAATGGATTAAATCAGATTATATGTGATATGTCGCTTTCCATTATGAGTCGCTTGTTAAGAATACTTTTTCCCATTTGAGACGATGATTTCATTTTCATTCCTATGAATAAAATGAGTATCAAACTTATTGTATACTCGAATTGGCGCATACTGTGCCTTCCTGCTGAACTATGCCAATGGCTTTATATATAGGGTGATGGACTTATAGGGCTTGCTTACAATGAGAATTTGTCAGATGTGAAATATCCAAGCATGACAAACTGAACCTCGAAAGTGTTACAGTAATTGCTTTTAATAACGTACATCTTTGCATTAGAATTGAACAACGCATGCTCTTCTTTATAGATAAAGAAAAAGGGAACGAATAAATGTGTTGTAAGATTGAAAAGTAGGTCATAGGTATATATTGATGGTATAAAACAAAACCACATAATTCCAAACCATATAAAGTAAAGTTTAAATGTTTAGTTGGACAACCCATTTTTGGCAAAACCGATTTACAAGTCCCTGGTTCTTTAGCGATAAGACAAAGCGTTGTAAGTCCAGATTATCTTAATATAAATGAATGACTTGCCTATTGGTTCTCGAACAAGGACATCTGTAACTTCCCTCCCGAGAATCTGACTGTTTAAATATTCATATTGCACGTGACTCTATAAGGCGTTTAAGCCGACATTATTTACGAACGTTGGATTTGAAATATGCCCTTAATGTGCTTGTGTATATGTTGTACATGTATTTATTCACTTTAATATTATATCAAATATGTATCTTTATTAAGATTTGAATAAAGTTGTTATTATGTGAACAGTAGTTGCCTCTTAGTGAATATTTCCTTTTGGTGAAAGTATTAATTTCATATTTAACGAATTTCTTACGAATTCCTTAGTTATTGTTAAACCGACACTTGGAATGGAAAATTTGAATGCACAACATCACTGTGACAAAATAAAGATTTTTACGTGCAACAATTTCTTAATGATTATTGTTGTTTGCCTGGAGCAAATAAAGAAAACATCCTTCTCAAAATATGTCGTCTATTATTCCGCTTTCGTAGGTACCGGACCAATCTTCATATTGCATATTGCTTCCATGCCAGACTTCCCAACATTTGTTTTAGAATAGAGTTGGAAATAATGACAATTTACCATAGGATGAGGAATTTTAATTTTTTCCCAAAACACAACTTTCTCAGTCATCAGGCATTTGATAGAGTCATAAACGTTCCCTGTTGCGATGATACCACTTGCAGAACCTCCTGTTCGAGACCTGGTCGTATTGTTATCTTCAGAACTTTCTTAAACGAACGTTTTGAAGCAATAATTTCAAGGACTATCCGTACCAGACAACAAAACATGATACAAATGAATGACATTGACGATGATGTCCAACTCTTTTGTAAAATTACTTTAATATAAAAAGATGACACTTTGTCGTTCAAAAATCGAGAAGTAACACGTCTCTATCATTTTATGATATCATTTTACTTCTTAATTATATGTGTGTGTTATGAAATGTTCCTTTGGTTTAACGACGGAATCATTGCCTAGGTTTTTACTTCTTAATCCACAATACCCTACATTGACACATTTGCTACACGAGTTTAGAAAGACCACCATGGCAAAGGATAAATACATGGGTATTCAAGAATTGTTTCCTGCCGATACCACAACGGAACACTATTCTGTTTTCATAACATTTATTTTGTCTGTTGTTGCGGTTTAAATTGTACGAGTCTAATGAAGGAATTGTTTAAAGAAAGCTTATTTCAAAAATGGTTAAAATCACAGCGGGTTGCCTCATGCTACCCCGTAATTGTCACAACTTTCTTCGCCTTTTATTCATTTTCGGAAGCTACTTTACAGAAATCAAACATTAACTTCCATTATGCACACATTAAGTTGGTCTCCCTAAGTACGGAACGCTAGATCGAGGCTCGGCATCAAAAAGAGGTGAAGTTAAAAGTGGTTCGTATACTTAAGTTAATGAAGGATTATATTTCAACTCCAGGTTTTAAGTCATTGACAACTATTTTGAGGTAAACAGTGTTTGACAATTACAAAATAATGCTCAAAGTACTGTTCTGAATCAATTATGACATAATTTTAAAATTTAGATGGGAATACTATTATCATGGTTTCTACTTTGTAAATACTCGTTTTATTCAAACGTTATAGTCATCAAATTCTAGCTTATATCTGAGTGTACATTGATCAGATCTCAGCAATGTCGCGGAATTAAGAGAGCATGTATTAATTGCATGTTATATGTAGTCGCATGCTCTTCTTTCCAATGAGGACAAGTCACATATTATTAGAAATGGACACTGGTTAAACAGAACCACCAACTATGATGTCAAAAAGAGCAATATAAAGATAACAATCTACTGCCAATAACTAATTTTTTTAAATTAATTAAATAATTTTTTTTTGCATTGAAGATGACTGAAAAAACGTTGATAAAAGGACACCTTATCCAAATCAGACAATATAAGAAACTGGAGTTGTCCAATTGACACATGGGAATGTCGTTTTTAGCCAAACGACACATTGCCTCCTTTTCAATGAAGTTGTTTCTCTCTACTAAGGTTCAAAGCGGTGCCATGGCTTTTGAGGCGACACTCCGAACAGTTATCATGCAACGAAATGAAACGAAAGTTTTGCTTTATTTCGTTACTTCTATCTAGTGAAAATGATACTTTTGCGTATGATTGAATATGAATAAACAAGTTAACATTTTAGCATCTAAAAGTGCAGATGAAATAACGCCGTTTTTCGTATTCGACAAAAAGAGCTATTTTGTCGTGGCTTACCTTGAATCTACCCGTATTTAGAATCGGACATGCGACCCTTGTCCAAGTTTGATATATTTTTAAAACCCGATAAAACTGATCCAGATGAAACATGGGCATAACAGTTCACTGAAAACTATATGTAGACGATAAAAGCAGTACAGAAACAATCTAACAGTGACAACATTTTTTAAATGCTGTTCAACAGTGCATTGGTTGAGACACCATATAGATAAAAAATCTTATACATATATTAAATGATATACTTTTACAAACCCACTGCGCCTACATGTTAACAAGATATATTCTTACGTTAAGGGTAGACCGTGCAGAACTTGTACAGACTTTTGGAAAAGTCACGGATTGTAAATATTTTACAAACTACTTGATCAGAATAGCTGTGTCAATTGAAAACTAATTCCAGCCTGTGCTTCAGGAAAGGTGAATGTAGCGGCTGTATTTCTTTTTAAAGCCATAACGTCTTACTTGCTATGGAATCTAAAGTATGACAATGGATACCCGAACCTTGTTTTGAGCTAAATGATACATCGGTAGTTGGTCAGACTTAGTAAACAAACAGGGTAGAACGTGACTTTGCAAAGTAGAAAGCCCCATGCTACCACCCTTTACTACTTAGAACCATCTCTTATATGGTGGACCGTGGGTTTTGAGCCCAGACATGACTATACTGAAGGAAATTATGATGAATTGATGATGTTGAGGGGATAGAAGCCAAAAAAGCAGTCATTATTGGATGGGCTTTATGATATATGTAATGTAAATTGTCACAGAAGGAATAAGCGTTAAACTTCATAAAACAACAACTTCTGTCCTTTATAATTTGTCAACTAAAACTAGATGTTGTACCAAATGAGCCAATTGAAAACGAACCAAAAATATATACCAGTAAAAGAGGCATATTCAATAGCTTTGCAGCATCATCTGCAAGGTACTTTACAAACAACAGTGACAAACGGAAATTGTTCCTTTTGTCCCATTAGTTTCTACATAGTTCTGCAGAAAAATCATGGTATCAATACAGTATCAATAAAGTTCCAAATGCAAGTATCTGGCCCTGAAGTATCAGGTCAGGGGATGTTATATAGAAACAACATTGTTGTTCACTTCCGTTGCATATTATTCGGACCAAGCACCAATTTTCTAATGGGATAAGGGCTTAAAATGTTTCCCTGTCCTGTTAGACTGACCACCAAACAGTTGTATTACGTCATTGTAAAACCCGACGCCAAAATGTCTTGTTATCTTCGCTTTTAGGGTAAATGGTAAACGCAATATCTCAGGGTTATGCGTTCAAAAGAACAATTGCTTGTATGTTAAGTTTCAAGTTATAAGATTTTATTTCCTTTAATACTACAAGGAGTATAAATAAAGGAGAATAACAGATATTCTGAATGCATATCAAGATTACAATTTGCGAGGAATGCCTACACAGTGTTGTCTCTTTTTATAGATTGTTTTTATAAGACAATTGTATTGTCATTTTTATAAAATATAGCAGATCTATAATAATGACTTTTTTTGGTTTTTACAGAATCTTATGATGTCATTGTATCAGTACAGTTGAATCTTAAAGTGACTTTTCATTTAAATGACTGTCTACAGAGAAACAAAACTTTCGTAACTTTTGATATGTGAAAATACAGGTTTTGTAAACGTTCTAAAGCGTCCAAGTGAATTACGGATTTCTCGTTGAGAATCGAGTGCAATAATGCAAAACACTTTAGGCTGTACATGCATGATGGATTATCGTGTAAAACATATTTACTTGTGATATAAGCATGCTCAATTTCCTCCCCTTTAACACTGCTGGATAAATATTGTAGAACATGATTGTTTGTGTTTAATTTCGACTGACTACTATTTGAAATAGATAGCAAAAAAATGCATGACGTTAAAACAGCATTTTTGGCTGTAGTAGTTGTGTTACCTTAAAGGCATCGCTATAATATACCAATTATTTCAATTATTCTAATCAATGAGCGCGAAAGAAAACCTGGTTTTGGCAGAAATGTTTATTCAAATGTTCTAAATTAGGTGATAGCTTTTAGCACCTTTACTAAAGCTATGCATTTTGTTGGGTATGAACATAAAACAAGACAGGATAAAAGCTGGGGACATTCATGTAGCAAAAAAATGGGAAAGAGTGCTTGTCATAATTTTATTATTTTACTACGAACATTTGAGACGATTCAACAAAACATTGTTACAGTAATCCACAAAATGTGTTTTCCATAGTAATCATATCTTTCTACTTGCTTCACATAGTTTCCTTGGCGTGCATGTTGGAAATTGCGTGAACTTGTTGCGATTCATAAATCTTTACAATGCATTTGCATTGGTCACCCATTTATTTCTGTAAAAATGGCAGAAACGGCATTAAATCCAACACAAATGAGACTTGAACTATGACGTTTTACATTTATGCTTGCCGTAAACTGCTATTGAATAACACATAGCCGTCTGGGCACCTTGAGTACATATTGTCTTTTGAACGTTTGTATCATTTGTAACAACCGGAATTGTAATAAAACAGGAAATGTAATAATTATTACATTTCCTGTTTTATTACATTTCCGGTTGTTACAAACGTATTTCTGCCGTCTACTTTTACCTTGCCCCGGTGGTGTTTGCTAATATTTGTTCATGATGATTACTTAGTAGGAGTCAGTGCTATTTCTTCTCCAGCAAACTGGATTAAAACGTAATTAAGAGCGTCCCTGTCGCGGTTTGCATAACTCTTCAGCTTTATTATTTGTAAAAGGATACAACGCTTCTTTCGTGCCTTCCTTTTCTGTCCTCAAAGAGATTTCGTTTATTAAGGTTGAAGCTTAAAAAGGCCTCATCAAAACAGTAAATGAGGTAGTTTTATATTTTTACAGTGAGATGTTCATTTTTTTGACTACAGAAACAGACGTGCCCATTTTCAGTACGATGGCGTTCCATCAGCTCTTCTCAAATACATATATCATCACTTTTTGAATGTCGGGCAATTCTGTAAAAACGCATATGTTTTTATTAGGAAGGAACGCAATTTGCAAAAAAAATTCAGGAATAAACTAATCAGTTACTGGATGCTTTTATCTACAAAAGTGGAAATACTTACATTGAACATGGACACTTTATGATAAAAAAAGTTGATTACTATCAGGAATCGAACCAGGTTTGTCAGGTTCAATTATCGGCCATCAAAAAATCATGAGACATATTCGTGTTGTTTTATCTGTTTATTAGAGAGTTTACATCACACCGACAATCTTAGAGTACTGCGCATTCCGGCTAAGCATGCAGAGGGTACCAAACATAATGACCATATAATGGATAGATTCCGCCAGGAAACTGTCTCTATTAAAGTTCAAATCGACCGCCATAATGATTTGTATTCACCCGGAGATGGTTCTAAATATCAGAATACGGAGGCGACTTGCTAGACACATGCTTGTCATTATATGAGGCATAACACAAAACAAATTGCGCAGTAAAGGATTATATAAAATCAAGTCAAAATACAATACTCTGATTGAAGGTCCCTTGACACGAGAGGTAAAGTCGCTTCATAGTCCAACGGTAGACCAAGTTTAGATTCCCGATGAGCAACATGGAGAAAAAGATATATAAAAAAAACCGTATGGGTGTGTGCGTAATAAATTTTGAAAACTCTTTAATCGTCGTTAGCCCATCGGTCATGTGGAAATATGTTGCCCCCTTTATCATAGTTTTTAAATAAAACAACGTTTGAGGCAACTTCTTACATAGCGTCCTTAAATTTGTCAAAAATGTATTTCTATGAAACGGCTCACAAAAGTCACAGCCAAGAATTGTCGTCAGCGTGATGTTGAATGTCGTTGTAGTAAAGTTATGATGAAGGACCAATCCAATTTGGGGTCTTATGCGATGCTTTACTGATATTCTACTCTCGGTTAGTCAATCCGTCTATTTTAGAAAACCCATCTGATCAAACAGTTTTAGAAACTTGAATTGGAGAGTCGTTTATTAAACCCGTCTGGTAATGAATGTAAACATTCAAGTTGTGAGACTATATCGTCTTTCACATGAACTCCACGTTGACTTTTCTAACTACAGTGCGCACATTAAGAATAGTAACAGTCCTGTCCTTCTCTGCTATTTAAAAGAAATGGGTACACTACTATTATATGAATTAAAGGTTGTGTATCTGGCATTGTTGTAGATTGTGCAACATATCTTTCACAGTACAGTAATGTCTTGTTAATCTGAACACGTCCGTTCCCAACAAAAATTCTGGATTAACGAATAATCCGGACTTATGAAGCAGGGTCTGGTCTTCTACATATTTAGACATAAACGGTCTATATGCACGTGTATACTTATAAACCTTTACCAAAGTCAAATCTTCGACCGTCCCAAATCGAAAGAGTTTGCAGACGACATTTCAAAAAATTCAAAATTAATCTTCTGATATGGCAAAAAAAATTGTGGGCTTAGGAGAAATTGCTCGTCACGAGCAATTTTTCCTTTACCCACGATGTTTTTAAGAGTCGTCAGCAACTAACTGGTTAAATGTCGTTATTGTTTGGTAATTACTGTTCAATAATTCCGTTCCCTTATAATTTCGTTCGGTTTGCGACACATCAAAAAAATCGGGGTCCAAATAAACGAGGCTTCACTGTACATACCTAATTTCAATTAAGCTTGGCTCCTGCTTTTGTACTTCTATTGCACCATTCATTCCGATTCGTACTTGTTCTTCGTAGCAGGTTACACGGAGCCCCTAAATATATACGCGAAATTCACTACGGCCAACAAGCCTCATGAATCTACAATTCTAATGAAATTCTTGCCCTAACCTACAAGGAGTTAAATAAAACAGATGCAAGATAAGATTAATTATAGATATGTTTGAGTTCCTTATTTTTGGCAATTAAGATAAGTTTGGCACCTTGACCTAACACGAAACCTTCCAACACTTTACAAAAGCGAATAGATATTAAAATAAAACTCAAAAAAAAAATCATCTACATGTATCTTTGTATGAACATAAAATATATCTCACAAACATATTTTCCTTTTCACACAAAGATAGTAATACAATAATGAAAACGATGTCTGACAGCATACTTGTGATATTGCACGAACATGCTGTTTTGAGCAGGGCTAAATATATTTAGAATAATAATACTTATTTGGTACCTTAAGAAACAAAAATAAATTTATATTGCCTCGTATTTGTTTGAATAACTGGTCTCTATAGAAAGAAACAGCAGATGACAACTAAGTGCTTTAAATTAATGTATCAAACTACAAAACATAGACTATCGCATTGAGCGAGACGACCGAGTCGAATGGAAGGCAACAGTAGATGTCCGTAGATGTATTAAAGACGTTCTTGGTAGTTTTATCTGCGCGCTTCATCTGCGCATCCAAGCGAGATAATAATCTGTTACCGGAGAGGTACTTGTATAGTAGTCGGATAAACGATTTTATTCGGATGAAATTTACTCTTTGTAATTTTTTTGAAAGAATTCTCAGATATTCCATAAGACTTTAAAAGGTTATTAACATTATTATATATTTCTCATACATATTAAACCCCCAGCTTCTATTTTTCATGTTGAAAGTTATTTTACTTATTTTGATAAATGTTTTTCAAATACGGTAACCATGGAAACCGTCATTTTACAGAAAAACTAACTTGTCAACACATACTTTGTTTTGCATTTTGTAATGCAAGATTGCATTATACATCACATACTGAAAACTAAGAAAATTTTATGAAAGGAATTTTTAAATATCTTCATTTATTTGTAATATACATATCAATTTTCTTGTTTTTTGTCGAATAGACAAATTTGAAAAACTGGTTTGGATTATAAAAAATGTTTTGTTTTTTTTTGTATTAATAAACCTTCCAGAAATCGTTTTATAACCTTTGAAGAATGTATGGTCATTTTGACATTTTTGCCCAAAATGTTTACCATGGAAACTGCCATTTTACAAAGAAAGTAACTCGTCGACCTGCATCTTTCTTTTCATTTTTGAATTCACAAATTTAATTTTAAATAACATATCATATCAAAATTTTAGAAAATTCTATGGAAGGATAATTTTCTTATAAAACTGTCGAAAATGTCCATGAGTGCATAAACGGAAAAAAAAGCTGCGACTTGTGGTGGGCACCTTCTATTTTTTTTTACAAAAGGAAGTTTTTGTGAAGAAAAAACTCTTGATTTGCCACAGAGATTTAAGCCATAAGTAAAGCATATCTTCAATGTAAAGAAACGAAACTAAATGGATTATTGAATATATTGCAAGGACGGTCTGGAAATACGTTGCTTTCGTGTGGTTGAGTGCTGCACACACTTCTGTATTGTCAAGTATTCTCTTGCGTGTTTACATTTCGGTGCGATCCTTTCTTCGCTACTGGGTAGACAAACAGTGCAGTTTCCAAGCTCATTATGTGTATATGACCAGCAACAGGTAAAGAGGATCTCACCAGCATGAATTAGAATGTAAAATTTAAATGTATATACGAGAAGAAGTGTGTTAACTTATAAGATCTTTATTTCCTCCATTGTCTGAAGAGATTACGAACAAACGTTTACAAAAAAAAGAAAAAAGAAAATAAGCTCTCTTCCCATTAGTATTAGAATTAGTATGTATAAATTAGATTTTCATATGAGAAGCGTAATCCCTAAGCTTATATCTTTTTTGTTGCTCTCAACCATTTTTGTGAGTTTTGAAATATACTCGTCTCGACGAAAGGATAATAATGAGTTAAGATAATCAAGGATTTGTCTTAAAGTTTGAACTACTGCCTGTATAAGAGCCATATTCATCCCGTTATCTAGACTTAACCCTTTACCAAACGTCAAAATTTCTCCTGTCCCAAATTGAGTGAGTTTGCAGACTACATTTCAAAATGAGATGAAATTGAAAAATAATCTTCTGATGGGACAGAAAACATTGTGGGGAAAGGAGGAATTGCTCGTCACGAGCAATTTCTCTTTTTCCCACTATGTTTTCCAGTGTCGTCTGGATGGTACACGCATTGGCCGAGACCCCATGCTAAATACGAAATTGTTATTTTGATGTAGCAACATTTGCTTTTGTTAAATGTGTGTGGCATGAATAAATCTTTCACGGAAGCAGTTCTGTGGAAAATCGCGTCTCAATTCAAACAGGCGGCTATTTCATGACAGAATTCAACGTTGGTTTCACGCTTAGAACGCTGGGTAATTTTCTAGAAATATATTTATGTGTCGTTTGCTTTCTAAATCTTAAACATCTGGTTAATTTTAATGAGGAAAGATATTCAGAGTAGCAAACAGGTTATATCACCTTCCTTGGCGACTGTACTGCGATTTGACCTGTTTACATAAGCATGAATTCGCTTCCAGCACTGTAAGGGTTATAATAATGTACTCATCTCTCGCTCGTTGAAGGTCGTACACAGGCGATCCGTGGGGTAGATTATGTATGCGCAGTTACTTAGCACCTTCTTATTTGTTTTGGTTTTCGTGTTTTAGATTTAATCAATTCACACGTTCATTCGTGCAAATTAGACCTCATTTATGACATGACTATTAGATAGAACGTTGGAGTTCGGGATCATTTTATGGAGTTTTTATGCCATTGCTCGATATGTTCTTAACTGTCATTTCTTCCATGATTGAGCACCTTCAAAAGCCAGTATGGAAAAATGGTTTCGAAACCGATAGTTAACACCATTCCATGAATGCAAATCCTTTATCTTGATTTGGGACAATGTCAACGAGTAGAACACTTTACATACAGTAGATTATTCCCTCAGTGCGTTAAAAGTACTTGTTGGCAAATTAGGACGTTTAAAGTCAATTTCCTTAAAACATGCACAACAGCTGTACAACTATATCACTGGAGAATAGTTATTAATCATATTGTTTTGAATTCTTTAAAGTGTGTATACAGTCAATTACATGTATTTTAATCATAAAGTGTGATATCGCTTATGAGTTCTACCGCGTATAAACTGCACATACTTAGATGAATTGATGCTTCCTAAATCAATTGTGCTTCAGTACCTACTTTTATTGTTTCACTAACATTTTACTCCGTGTTTAAGATTTCCTCACATGTATGAACAAGCACATTTCACTTGAAAGCATACTAGCGCTCAGAAAAACTAAAAAATTGGTAGGCAAATATTTATGAGTTACAAAATATGATAGAATGTGTTGAAACATGGCGAAAAACCACAGGATCATGACAATATAACGCCTGTACTATTTATTATCTTTTTTTCAAAGTGCTATTTTCACAAATTTGGTGCCCACCAATTCAACTTCATTGTTTACATTCGAGCAACATTTAAAATAGCAAGGAGCGCTCAGAATAATGAGTGGCGATCACCTGGCTAGAAAAATCATGTGAAACACATATAAATATTGTTATCTATCCAAAACCAACAACGTGAACATTTAAGATGGAGAATTTCTTGGGTTTTATTGGTTCCCAACATTTCTCGGTTGACCTAGTTTTTTCGCTTATTGTAAACAAACCTTATACTTTGCACTCTTTTAAAAGCATCATGTGAACGTCTTACAGCATCAATTCCTCTATAAAGGGGAATTTAAAGTGCTTTTAAGTTGATTTTCAATTATTCTAGAACTATCACAATTTAAGTTTAAATAAGCACAAGTATGGCTTTAAATGATTTGCGTTTTGTTTCGATTATAAAGGATGTTCTATAACGAAGAAAACATTTTGACATTTTGAAAATATGATTCTGCTATAAGAATGTAAAGAAAATAATGGACATGGAAATAAAAGTCCGCGATTGTTCGAAGTTGATTTTGCATTAAGGCTAATATAACGCTGTTAATTATTATTTTGGGACCGATAGATGTTTTGGTGATGGGAACAAAACCGAAGACAGAAGAGATATTATATAATTTAAATAAAAAAAAAGGAATATTTGCTTCTATCAACTTTGTTGTCATTTCGCAATTAGATATGAAATATTTTAAACGATAACATTTTCAAAACAAAATAAATTTAAAAAACATCCACAGATAATATAGTGAGTTTGGTAGCATATGGGCACGTTAGGCAAGAACCTATAGACATATACACCTATACAACTATATACGCATTTAAAAAAGAAGACTAATGATGTTAGATTCGTGGGTTAGTTAAAACGGACTTAATGCATGGATGCATGACAAAAATAAATGATAAATGGTGCGAAAATAATTTCTCATCTTAAGCATCCATCCATGCTTTATGGCGTCCTTCGTACTTTCATATTTATATCTTGCTGTACACTTTCTCCAAATCTAAAATCATGGTGTCTATGTCAGTATCTATTTTGTGCCATAACCATGCGTATAGATAGCTTAGGAATACATTTCCTTTGGTTGGGAGCATGACTGCGACTCCATTTTTCGGAGATGTCTGGACCTAAAACCTGTGAACTAGCCATACATCAAGACGGCCTTTTGGCCTTAATACTTATAAAAGAGGTTCAAATGAATGGTTGTATAGGGACAACAAACATGTATATATATAAAAGCAAAAGTACCCTGTCTCGCCAAGGTTGATTAAAAAGACATGGCATTTTTTATTTATAACCATTTAGTAACAACGACGATCTATGTCTATCATTCAAGAGGTGAAGTCGCAGTATATAACCGAAATACACGAGTTCACGACATTTGATCACGGTCGAGTGTGATATACCGATGGTCCACTCTCATGCCCTTTTGACTTCCCAGGTAGACGACACATGGACCTGGCGTTGGTATTTGTGCTTCTGTAACTCGCCACAAGGGGACCCGCCATCACGGGGTCTCGGCTTTTTGTATTCATGTCAAGCGAATTTGACCAAAATACAAGCGCCTTGCATGCGGTCTTTGTCATTGACAATGGCTTTCAAACGGACCGGACAATTACGAACAATAAAGGCTTTGATTAGCGCTATTGGGAACTGCACAGGGTGAAAGGTGGAGCCGAAAAAAAAAGGAATAGGGTATATATGTACCCATGTAAAATATCTCTCTATGTAAGTCTATTATATTCGAACGTATTTAAAAGCATGATTTAGATTTGATATGTCATTTTATATAATATTTATAGATATAGATATGCCTACTCTGGTCTGAAACGCTAGACTAAAAACGGAATATATTAGACTCATTGTGAAGTCCACGAAAACGCATTTGTCTGTTGTACAGGTTGGATCCGGGCTTCATTTTACGTAGTCAAAGATTTACTCCATTTTCTCTCGGCTCGTCAAGGAATCTCTCAAAAAGGATAGCTAATGAGCGACACTGAATGATAAAGATGCCAATGGACTAAACAGTCTGCTCACATCAGGGTAGCTTTCAGACCCATTTTGATGGTAATTATTTAAACGATCGCCAGACAAATCGCAACTAAAAATCTCCTTGCTTATTTTTCAATTTAGGCTAATGTGTGACAGCTTTCCATCAACAATCGTTAATTGTAGCACGTTTTCCTTTCTGTTGTTCTGATTTGACAATTCGCGGGAACATAGCATTATGATGTGCGAAGTTCTTTTCTCAAACAGGCCAACGAAATATCTCATGGAATGTCATAAAGCTGAAAATAGTAAAAATAAATACAAATAAAGCATTTGTAGGTTGCATTGCATCTTAATTACGCTTTGTCTAGAAGTAGATTTACAATTTGAAAAGTCATGCAACCAAGTTATAAATTTTATTATATAGTGCGGTGTCCATTACAAAAACGATCATGGAGGACAGGTTTGGCGGAATCATTGGACTTACATTATATACCCAGGGCAAAAATGAAAATCTTCTTATCTTGTGTAATTCCGCATTTCTCACGGATGTTATAAACTAAAACCGATCATTATAACTTTAGATTTGTATAGGGAATTAGGTGCAAGACGACTTCCTGTGAAAGTTCATGTCGCCCCTTATCACTTTACTCAATATACCAATTTACGTATGACTTGGCCGTTGGCTTCTGAATGAACCCTAACTACCCGTCTTCACCATTATTACACTGGGTATCAAGTTACGGTTATATTTACAAATAGACTGTCTCCTGTAGTTATATCTTCATCTAGCTTTTTACCAACGCTTACTTGAGGGCATAACTCCGGGTGGAAGTTTCAAATTCCACCGACTTTCTCACTCTAGCCAGTGATTTAAGAAATATGTGCCGCGAAGGAAATATGTCCTGAAACAGGGGTTTAGTATATACCTGGTTGACCCCAAAGATCACGAAGTAAAAAATATGTCAGCAATAACTTAATTAGAAGGAAGTTAGTATTTGTTTTGCATTCTTATACATAAAGGTCGTTTACGTCTCTCATTTGAAAATGCACCGGGCTTTTATGTCACACATTTCATCGGTTCAGTACTGTCCCGGATCATTGAATGCAAACATTCCACATTTGGGGAACCATCCAGCTTACTTTTGCTAGGTCGATGGTTCAATCCATGTGTTTCATGCAATTGGAGGTCTTCCTTCTGTTGTAACACAAAGCCGGGCGTCGCTGTATGCCTAGAAAATTAACGCTTTGACATTGAACTCTAGAAAAAACGATGACATCAGTGGGTAATGTTGCGAGAACAAGTGTTCTATAACATGTATCTGGCATTGTAAAAATGTGATATGCTATATGCGATAAATAAAGCTACATTATTGCAATAAAACCATAACATAATCATCATAAGTTTTCTTGCATAGGCAAGGCAATCGAATAAAGCAACATATACTACTAGTCGGTTATAAAGAATGAATTACTATTGAAATGGCGCGGCCATCTTGATTGCGGGTCCAATTCGCATTGGCGGTAATATGCGTAAATCAACACCCCAGCATGGTTCTGGCCAACTTGTCGCCGAGTCGACGGACACGAGCAATACCCGCTTATTTCTCCACGGGAAGAATACAATCCTCAGTATCACGTAGCAACTAGTTAAATGGTCCGATGTAAGACTTAATCCCCCAGCAACCTCTAAACGATACCGCACCGTACATATACATGGGAAAACTGAGACTGCTTGAATACGACTTGTTTGTGTGTTCATATATTTCCGTTCAGGAAAATCAATAGGCTGCTATTGTTGAGGAATGCTCAAATCTAAAACCATTACTTGAAGCCGGAATTCAAATATCTTCGATATGAACAAAGAAGAGAAATTAAACTTATCTTAGTCTGAAATCAGGACCAGGACTGAAAATTAGCAGGCCTGGGAAATACTTGGATGTATCAACGGGTCGTATTCTGGTTGTCACAAAGGTCAGGTAGTATATGTTACTTTAATACATTGACTTAGAAACGCCTGCTCTTCATAATGATACATGTAACTTATTTTCTTTCCAATCCTAACAGTAAGCGGAGATTTTGTATCGTACCTAAAAATTACCACTTTATCTATTTTTTAAACAATAAAAAAAACTTTAAAATAACTTCTATCGGCCTTGAACGATTTTGTCGGACATGTTCATTAGTAAGATGGAGTTTCAGGAGGTCTATCTGACCTATTCAGCTGAATGACGGTTACATGCATGCGATGAGCTAGCCAAATGTCAAACTAGCCGTTTTGTAACTGAAATTGTTCACGTCTTTTAAGACTTAAAAGTAATCTTGCTATTGTTAACAGTCACGTTCAGATCCAATTAGAATAGAAACATGTCATCAGAAATAAGCAGAGTTCTATGGAGTTGCACTGTTCCCGAAGGTTGTTGAGGTAATTGGCTTGTTCCAATACTGTTGAAGGTTCCACTCATTTATGACGACGAGTATGTGAATAGAAAACGATATTATATACAGTCAAACTTGTGTTAAGAGGCCAGCCTATGGGACAGAGTAAATTGGGTGTTTAAGACAGGTTGGCTGCTTAACACAAACTGATTTACACTATAAATCTAACAATGGGACTTTCTGTAGTGGCTGTTAAAGGCAGGTTGGCTGCTTAAAAGGGTGGCTGCTTAACACAAGTTAGACTGTATATTGAAAAAACAGTTGGTAGTAGATCCATTTGATAGGATGATGGACATTGTGCCAAGATGTCAAGGACGTATCCACGATGGTCGGAAGCTCCAACAGAATGGTCTTTGGTCTCTATTCGAAGAGACCACATATCAGCGTGCCAACACCATCTCCTAGGTGACTAGGGATATCGAGACAGGTCATGATTACAATAGGTTACAACAGGTGTTCATGTGTTGTTGTGTAAAGCTTATATTTCTCATTATGTCAATAACATTTCAGTAATGTTACGGCTTTCCTGGGATTAACCAACATTCGGATAAGGCCTTCAAATGTCTTCCCAAAGGACTTTTCACAAGACGAGTGGCGTGGAGGGAATGAATAAAGGAGAGTGTATATACCATTAAATTCGAATTCTATTGTATAATAAGGCCACCGGCCAATACACAAAAATAAAACAAAAAAACAATACTTTTTATCCAGAAATAAGTAAACAATAGGCCTTACACAGCCATCTTTTAATCAATCATTTATTCAAATGTAATTATACAAAGTTGATAAAAGGAGAAGGTAAACAAATTGCAATGACATGAAAATTGTTACAACTGTTAGGAAATAGAATGTATTTTTTCTTTTAACAAATATTGATTAAAACATCATAAGAATGTTTTAATCAAAATACTGGGTAGGCATTTAACTGGTTACTGGTATCATCTTTAAATATATAGCATGCATTTTCTAGTGTGTAATTGATAACAAAAAATTAGTGTTTCTAAGGGCTCATGTTTGGAAACTTTTTTTCAAACTGAATGTTTGCAGGTAAAATAATCTAAGGAGTAGTGAAGGAAACAAGTTTTGCGTTTTGTTTTGAATACTTATCAATTAAGATTGAATATATAAACATGCATTCATGAAAATCACCATTTCTAAGGTTTCCAACGACATGAAAAACGAATTTCAACTAGTTTTCTGTCATCTTTACCCATAGCTCTCGAATAACGAAACATGGCAGATTTAAAAAAACAAAAACAACAAGAATTGGACAAATCCGAGGAGGATTAGCAAAGAAATCTGGAGTTGGATTTATCTTTTAAATCCACTGAATCTATCACCCACACATTACTTTTGAATAGGTGGAAAACTCTTCCAATATAATTTCTTTTATATTTTGGACACATGTCAATCAATGGGGAAGTGTATACCAATCTCCTTTTATAGCTTTAAGATTACTTCTAGCTTGGAAACTTAAAGATCGTAAAAGTTCCGTCACGCGTGCATAGTGTACACATAACACTTGTACTTGTATAGAGTTATCTCGCAAGAAAAGCAAGTCCAAAACAATACTAGTGCATGCCGAACGGATCACCCATGATACCTTAAAAGCGGAAGCCGGGCATACCTTTACTGAGATAATACTGCTCAAGTGGGTTTCATGGTCCGACACCCTCATCTTCAAGAGACCAGGTGCGATGTGGCAACTCCTCCGATTTGTAAAAAGCAGATTGTTCAACTCGAAAAGCTGTTTAGTCATTGTCATTTAGCTATGACGTGACATTAGTAAATCTGTGTTTAAGAAATGTTCATTCACATGGTTTATAGGACGTTATTTTAGGTAATGGTTATCACAATGTCAACAGTTTTCAGGTAGTTTCCCATTGAATCAATTTAACATAGCCCATTTAATAATGCTTAATTAAGAAAGAACTAATCAATGCCTCTCATACGCGTTTTCATCCAATCTCTCAGTTTTAATTTTGCGAGCTTCAAATTCAATGAGAACAATTTGATATAAAAATAATCATTTTCCACATAGTATTTTTAACTTTGTTATTCCTTCCTTTACGAATTTAAATGAGTTAACGCATGTTGTATAAACAAGTGCTTTATAGACATTTATAATACATCTTTAATGCTTAGAGTTTAATTTGCCATCTTTGTCTTTAAAGTGAACTTTGAGCAAAATACACAAACAGCAAAAGAAAAGAATGGTCAATGAAGTATACTGCTTTTCTTAGATACAATAATTTCCAAAAACCTCGTAAAACACATTGACAACTTCGCCCCAGAAATTCGAGCTCACTTGGAAATGACTCGGCTGCCCCAAAACAAGTCATAATCTACTTTAATTGGCTCTCTGATAGAAGTTACATTGTTCAATTGGATGTCAGTTAACGTCACAATCCAGAACAATTTCAGCACGGGCTCTTCATGAGCACTTCTCGACTAGCTTACTGAATGGGATATTGACACAAATCGTGGTGTTTTGCCCATGGGCACAGCAGGACCACTTAAAGTGTCTTACGTTACAACTATTGACGAGGGAAAAATGATACAACTCATGGAATTTACGATCTTTTTCTTTAATTTGACCTTGACCACAATTTGAAATCTGAAGACATTTCAATTGGCTCATAAAAGTGTAAATGTAGCAGAAACGTGGGCGGTATGAATAGTTCAATAGGTTTATGTTTTTATATCTCCATGGGTTGAACGCATATTCCACAATTTTTCAATATTTTTTTTTTAATTGTGTAATCTTCCATAACTAGTCCTAAGAGGCGTGTTTTATCTAGAGACACATGATAATGGCATTTTAAGGCCCTGTCAGAAATGGAGCTCGGGATTTCCTATCTCAAATACCGATTGCACCAATACGGAGTTCGAGGGTTGATTCCGTCTGACCTACTTAAAATCTGTTGTCAAATTCGGTGACGTCAATGTTTGTTCATAAACAATGTTTGTTCATAAACGTAAATTTCTTCAGTTGAACCATGGGGTATGTTTTTGAATATGGTTAAAACATATTTCAACAATGTTATCATAATATAACGACTTTTCTGTAATTCGCCAGTACAATATTTCGGCTCTTAAGTGTTTTGCCGAAAGACACACACACGAAAGAGGTAATGCCAATGGGCCCGAGATCCCCGGTTTTCAAGTATACCTATTTTACCAATAGGCTATGCAGGAGCTCTACACCAGCCGAAACCAGTGTAACAATAGGGTTTTTTTTTAGAGTAACGATAACCCCAAATAAAAAATGATAAAAGGATAATACAGAACAGAATATAGGGTTTACCATATCATTACCATTCCTACAAGTGTATGCAAAAATCAATTTATTGTTATTTTCTTTGTCAACCATGAGCTGTATATGCTTCAGTTGAAATAAAATGTAAAAACGGGGTAAGGGTAACTATAATGTAAGTAAGTTTTATTGGACCTTAAAACCGTACCCGCGAATGATGTCTCGCAAAGTGACATATGTATATTTACCCAAGCACACATTACCTTTTGTGAAACTGATTGCAGTTGACAAAGCCTTGGATAAATACACTCTAATTACACAAGGCGCCAATGGAAAAGTTAATAATCATGATAGTAATCGCTAACTTCTACCAGTTGATTCTGCCGGGACACATGCGTAATGCTGTATCAGGTTTCAAAGGAGTTGCAGCCACTGTCCATGCAAGAACGGGCTGCTTGTAGATCACGTGCTTAAACATTACAGCAAAAGATTCTTTTAACCTATTCGAACGTTATACATCACTATGACAAACCTACAGAAGATATACGTTACCTCTGTTAAAAAATAAAGAAATGCTCGTATGAGCAATTAATCTAGTTGTTTTAGCATATTAGGTGTGACTTACAATGCTATATTGTTGTCTGTTGTTTTTCTTAAATTACATCATAACTTGTTTTATACTTGAACGCAAACGACCCTTCTTGGATTACTACGTGTTTTCCCCGTACCTTATTTTAGCTGCTAGAAAATCTAAGAATAGCCACAATTTCGTCAGCCAATGGAATTCATCGATAGTTTAAATACAGTCAACCTGTCTTAAACAACCACTACAGAAAATCCAATTGAAATATTTATAGTGTACATCAAGTTGTGTTAAGCAGCCAACCTGTCTTGAACAGCCAATTTATTCTGTCCCAAAGGCTGTCCTCTTAACACAAGTTTGACTGTACTGAAGCAATATCACGCTTGTTCAACTCGAAAGAATGAATCATATATCTTTTTATAAATGTTTCACTTATTTAAGAATTAATACTGGGTTTGATATATTTTTGTAAAAATGATTAAATGTGATTTAGTTTGTTTACTTTTATATAGATTTTAAATTATTGCCATAGTGTTTACCCGCAAATGATTTCCATGCATACCTATATTCTTTTTCGAATCATTCGGTGAAACAACGACAGTTAATAGCGAACGATACCTGACCTTCTTACAAAATAACTTTCTACCTTCCTTACGATGAAAAGCCTTAAATGGATTGAGATCAAAAACGTTTGGTTCCAGCAAGATAGTGCAGCACCTCACACGGCTAGAAGTGTGTTGGAATGGTTGCGAGAAATGTTTGGCAACAATTGCTCCTCGTTCAAAACTGCTCGGGTCTGGCCTCCACATGCATCAGACCTGAATCCGTTGGATTACTTTTTATGGGGACAGGTAAAAGAAATATTGTATGTTTCAAAACCAGACAATATCCAGCAGCTAAAATCAGCAATACGCCGAAAATGAAGAAAATCACCCCTCTGATGTGTGTTATCGTCATTTAAAATTTCAAAAAGAGACTTGACGTCGTTATTTCACAAAATATAAGAGTGTGTTTTGATATATCAACTAATGTAACGCATGTAAGAATTACAAGACGCTGGATCACATCAGGAAATTTGGATCAACAAGTATAACATTATTTTCTATTCTGATTGCTTATTGTCATTCATAGATTTGAAATAATAAATGGCCAGCCATCATCTTGTGTTTTATATTATTCTAACTATGGATGCAAAAACTAAGCTTCGTCAAATCTGACTTGTGGAGTAGATATTTTGGCACTTGTTCTTTTCGGTGATAAATGACTTTCAATGATCTACTATCATTTAACGGTGGGTCCTATTAGGACGTTTTGTAATCAGTTATACTATAATAACTTATATAATTGCCTGATACTAAAATTACGCAGTCAAGTTCCTTATATTGGGGTGGTTAGGTATGTTGATGCATGACACAGCGTATACCCGCTATATGATCCAGGGGAAGGTTGACTGACTAGAATTGACAAACTGCCATTGAATTAAATAGAGCGTTACTAGAATTTCAACAAACTTTTGGGTTCAAATAGCTTTGCCAATCAGCTGTAGTGCTCACGATGTAAAAATCGGTTGTTGAAGTCGTCGGGCATTCGTTTATTTCATTGTTCAAGTGACATTTGAAAAAAAGAAGTAGGAAATAGCGACAAAATAAATGGACAGGATATATCCAAAGAAGAACCTGCAGTCCACGATCATATTTGCAGTGAATATTCCACTTAAGATTGTTTTTCTTTAAAAATATATATTCATAGATTTATGTATTAGTATTCAACTTTGATTATTCATCGACGAATCTTTTTTGTTTTCAAAATCCTACACACGAGATCCGTTTTTCATTAGACTGATCTGGGGGATACTAGAATCAACGTTCGATCGTATTGTCATTAATGACGATTTACTTTCAAAACTTATTAATCAAATCTGGGTATGATGTACTCTAAAAAGAATTGCTTTGATAACATGAACTTTATCATTAAAATCAGTATAGTTTAAAGGTAACCATAATTCGACACTAACCATCCAGATTTTGCGCTATATTAATTCATATTATCAACTACCCCTAAGATATTAAAGATACCAAATTGGTTGAATAGATATGAAAGGACTCTGAAAAGAAGGAAACTTGAAAAAAAAAAGCTTTAGCTGTGAGGAAGATGTTCTCGTTTAGGTAGTTGTTACGATTAGGAGAACAATCTAACCATTATATTTAAATAGTTTAATGTTTTTATGTAGCGTTTCCATATTAGCAAATTGACATTAGATTTCATCGATAAACAATAACTTTTACGATTATTTAACTTTTTTTTAAGTTGCAGAACCAGCACCAAATAAACCAGAAAAAAACCTCAATATGGAATACCGAAGAACTATGTCTGGAAAATAGAGAGCTGAAAGCAAAGATAGAGGTACAGAGATTTACCAATACATATGTTAAGAACTCAGAGATGACCATGCCTACCGAACTCCCTTCTTTGACAGCATTTCAACAACTTTAGCATATACGCTTGACCCCACATCAAACGCTCATTTTATAAGTAAATCAGTATAATTTAAACATAAATCAATTTATAGTTATCATTTAGTATCCATCGTAAACCCCTTAATTTTTAACACAATGTTTTAACCATCTATGACAAAGGGAAAATTGCTCAGATAGCATATTTGCCTTGTCACAATTACTTCTATTCATTGGTTAATTTCTTTAATTATATCTGTTATTGTTTCAAATCCATACTTGCGCTCATTTACACTTAAATTGTGAACGTTCTAGA